>CM076569.1:168890063-169386887 GCA_034641835.2 Pinus albicaulis
CGGATTGAATCCATGATATATATGCATTTTGTATAATTTCTACATGGTATCATAGCACAGAAAATCACAATAGTGAAGGAGGAGCTAAGTTTGTGACTGAATAGAATTCGAATTTGCGTAAAAGACTTTCTTGGTGCTACAAAGACTGATTAGAGATCGAAATGGCTTTCTAATGGCTTGATATTGGAGTATGCACTCGAGGGCAAACTTCTAACTATATTTCTTGGAAGGACATGATGAAGGTATTACTTGAAGACAATGGCTTGAGGAATTCATTGAAAATGATGTTCCTAAACTCCCGTTATGACATGCCTACAATTCGATGCATGGCAAAGAAAGTGGCAAAGGCGAGGGAGGATATTATTGGAGGGAGTACGAGACCACATTGTCTCAAGTATCCATGGTAAAGCCACACCATATGCTATGCTAAGGCTTTACAGATATATTTCGTACACAAGTTACCAGGAACACAATCGAAAGACAAAACTGTGGAAGATCAAGATGGAAAGAAATTTACGTGCGAAAACATTAACAAATTTTGTCCAAATGCCTAGATGAGTCGTAGCGTTAGCATGTTCGTTGTTGATGATGATTTTGGTGAGTCTAGCTCTCCTAGGACTTCCCAAGAGTTGGTACAGTTATTGGCACTCACAATGATGTAGCAAATCTACTAGATTGGCAACGGCATTTGCATGGTATTTAGTAGAGGAGTTCGTACGGAATACGACATTACGTGATCTTTCACGTAAGAATGAAGATGAAGAAGATTGTGCTTTGGTCGCCAAGGCTAAAAAGGGGAAAGGAAATAAGTTCCATTCTAAATTTGTGTCCAAATATAAAAGAAGCGTACATGTCCTGAAAGAGAGGAAGTGCTCATTGTCACGATCATGGGAATTATGCCACTAATTGTCCAAAAAAAGAAGAATAAGAAGGCCTGTGATCTCATGGCCGGGGAGGCTTTGGTCTCACAACCTGAGATTGATCACCATCGCCATGGTGTCGAAGCATTGGGATCATCATGGTATTTGATTAGTGTATCCTTTCATGTGACAGAGACATGAACTTTTCGTAGCTTGGAGGAGAAGGACCCGTACGTTATCAAAATGGGTGATGATGGGCGTGCACAAATGCTACCGAGATTCATGCTCTACATTCCGCAGACAGTCGCAAGTTTCTTCCAACCTAAAATAATGCAATACATGTACCAAAGCTTGAAGAAAAATTTGGTCTCATTGAAATGTTAGAGCACAGGCTATGATGTTGTGTTCACCAGATGAAAATATTTTATGTTGTGTTAAAATAAGAGTGAAAGCTGCCTAATATAGGATTTAAGTTAAGAATATCTATAAGTTGGATGAGATGGCTTCAAAACATCGATGACTTGCTAAAACAAGGTGGTGAGCTTGGATGAGGGGTGAGTTACGTACACACAAGAGATTGGGCTATCTTCACCACAAAGCCTCGAAAGTCACGCAACATATTTTCATGGGTCTTACTATATACACTTGTTTATTAGACACATGCAAGGAATGTACTATGGGAAAATATGTAAAAGCCACCTTTCAATGAGAGAAGGAGAACCAAGCTTCTCGTGATCCTTGAGAGAGTTCACAGATGTGTGTGGACCATTTTCTTCTGCTTCTTACAATAAAAGCATAATTACTATGTGATATTTGTTGATGAATTTTCGGAAGTGCTAGATCTACTCACAGAAGAAAGACTGTGAGCATTCTCAAAGTTTCTTGAGTTTAAAGAACTGGTGGATAAAAACACAGGAAGCAAGTGAAGGCTTTTAGGAGGATAATGGTAGAGTACATCTCTAACCTAATTCAAGAATGGCAGAAAAGAAGGAATTCCGAGAGAACTTATAACGCCTATTAAAACAATACCAAACAGAACGTGGGGGTCGCTAAAAGCAGTAGAAACGATTGTGGGTGAAGCAAGAGGGATGTTGTAGGTAACAGATCACAAGCCCACCGATGCATCTATGGCAGATTCATTCAACACAATGGTATTTAGCAGAACCATTTTCCTCATAGGATACTTGGTACGAGCACACTAGAAGAGGTCACTAGTAAGAAACTCAATGAGCCAGACGTGGAGATCTTTATCTCATATGTTTAAGTTATGTCACCAAATATGTGATCAAGAAGATGGAATTAAAATTGAGATTAGACTGAGGTAACACTAAAACTCCCAAACTACTGTGAGCTAAAACAACAATGACCTGTACGACGGGATACAAAATTTGATGAGGAACGTGATTGTCCCTGAGAGGGAGTTGGATTTGATGCGGCAGGAGAACCTTAGTTCAAGGATGAGCCTTGACATGTGGAGCAGTTTACATGCGAGGATCATGGAGTGCAGAAAACACTCCCATGCATCCATCCATCGTAAATGTAGAAGTGCATCAGCAGAAGCTTGCAGATTTTCATCTGATGTTGTCGAGAATGTAGCAGCCTCACTAAGGTGGAAGACAGACATGCCTCTAAAGGTTTACCCGGATACACACACAGGAGAAAATGTATTGGTGATCTAATCCACCCTTCTTTCTCAGGAGGTGGTGCAGAATCAATTTGGGTTGATGCAATGGTTGAGGATTATGACTCCATTAAGTCAAGAATATGTCAGAGTTTTTTCCAAGACCGGTCGGTAAATAAATGAGTTGACCCAGGTGATCTACAAGGTAAAACGGTTTTCGTTGATGGGAGTGGAGAAACATACATGTATTGTTGCCTCCGGGGGATTCCCAGAGATTGAGGGGATAAATTATGATGAGAATTTTTGGTACCGCTATAAGGCATTTTCCATTAGATCCATCCTTGTACCCTCAAACAGAGATGGGGTGGCACATTCATCGTACGTGATGTCAAACTGGTAGTTTTCAACGGGAGTTATCGTAGTGTTGTGCTGCACACAGAGAACAAAAGGTTTCTCAATATTCTCAATGGGGAGTCGATGTGTCGATTCAAGAGAGTATTTAAGTGGTCAAGAAGCACCTCGTGCTTGGTACACTCAACAGATAGTTATTTTTCAAATGGCTCACCAAAAGTGAAGTTTATGAAAACCGTAACATATTTTGGTTGAGGGTAAGATATATTTATTATTGTACTTATGTCGATGATCTAATTTTGAATGATGACGAAGTTGATACACTCAACATGAGGATCTTTTGTAGTGAGGTTTGCAATGAATAGACATGACTCCTTTCATTATTTCCTTGGTTTGGGAAATATGGCAATGGGATGTTGAACTTTGTTTTTGCCGAAATTCTTACCAAAGAGATAATCGGTGGTTTTCACATTTAGAGCTTCAAAATCCCATGTGGACACCTTTCTTCAGAAATTGGAGGAAATAGGTTTTTATTTATGGAGAGGTAGTGGATGCTACTATCTATGGTGTTACTAGTTGGTTCATTGATATATTTAGTGAACGGCCAGACCAAGACATTTTCACACAACCTGAATTTAGTTGAGTCAAGCTATGGTTAATCCCATCAAGTTTTTGTGCTGCACAGGGAAGCATGTCTTGAGACACCGTAGGGTGTTTACATGTGGATTATGGTACGTACTAATGAGTGAAGCTTCACACAACGATGCAGTATTGGGAAGACCGCCCTCGTGCCGCAAGAGCACATAAGGAGGGGTTTCGCATAGGATCGTACAGCCGCTTTTCGGGCGTGTTAGCATCCGTGCACCTAATAAGTGGAAGTATATATGATTAAATTCAACCGTGATGAAAGCGAACCGAATTAGAAATATCCTGTTGGTTTTTTTTGCCCCAAATGAACCGATACCATATTGTGATAATTAGAGTTGCATTAAACTCTTTATAATCCTTCTGGTAATGATGATATATTCAATAACATGGATATCTCAAATTACCATCCCAGACATATTTCGCAGGGCATACAATATTACTTTCAATAAATTTTTGAGATCGTGATGATATTATACTTATACCACCAGAGAAACTTAGAATACCATAGAGGTAGTGATCTATTGAAGAAACCTTTCTGTTGAGAGGAAAGAATTTCAATAAAATTTCACATCTACACTAGTGGGATACCCCATAGCAACACATACCCAAGGGCATTAAATTGGTGTATGTCTATTTTAGTTATCCTTTAATTAAGATGGAAAAAAAAAGTAATCTAATCTCAAACAATTTGTAATAGTTAACGAGGATAAACTTGTCTAACTCATGAATTTTTGATTTGAGGGTAGTTGCAGAGTAAAAAAGCAAAAGAAACTGTAGTTGTAATAGAGTTCAACAAAAGCAGCAAATAATAATGAAGAGAATTCACTAACCTGGTTAAGTGATGGGTCTGGTTAAAGAACAGGACTTGCTTGATACAATAGTGGAGATCAAGTGAATAATATTATTTAATTCACAACAGGACCATGCAACCTAGGCTTATTTATTATTAGTCACAGTACATGTCAGCTTCCGAAGAAGACCCTGTTGAGATCTAGGTGAAAGGGAAGCTTTTGAGCATTGCTGGTAGGATTATTCGTTGCACCTACGCAACCAAACACCATTTGAGTTCCTATGATCCTTAGTATTCAAGTGAATGCCAATATCTTATTCTCTTAGGGATTACATTTTGTTGTACCCTCCATTGGGAGAGCGCTCCTTGGGTTATCGGCAAAATCACGCTGAAAACCAACTCAACTCAAGCTAGTGTTAAAGTTGCCCTTGAACTAGAGGCCCTTGTTGTTACGAGGCCTTGTTTTTAACGTCGTTTACCCACAACGTAAAAACCTTTGAAGCACAATGGCCGGGGACGAGGTTTTTAATTAAAATAATATCAATGACAATCCTTATTTCAATAAACTTTCTCCTTCAGTTCGCTCTTAAAGGTCAACTTCCAACCTATCAACAACTTTATTTTCTATAAGACTTGACAAGAAGAATGTAAGGATATTCCTACAATGGAGCAACACTATTACTTAACCACTAGAGAAAAAAACAACTATTGTAAAGAGGAGCTTGACTTAAATACTATCTAATATACTAATATCTTTAAACAATTAATGCTTTAAGAATTATTTAAACTTATGTTTCATAATAAAACAAAATATGATTTAAGTCATTACAGAAACATTGTGTAATTAAGATTTCAAGAGGAATTTACAATAATATATAGCTCGTAAATTAATCTCTTAATCCAATTACAACTCGAGACAACTAACTTAAAATCTAAAATGAGATCCAATAAATTTCCAATTGGATAACCCAAAAGGAATTAAATCATATGAAAAAAATATGGAAACACCGGGAAAATGTAAAACACAAATTTATCAAATGTAGTTGAAATACTTCAATTAGAATTTTCAAAAACGCTTTTTCAAAGATGAAAGGTCTTGGTCTCAAAATTCACCTCTTTGTTTATTTTAATTCACTTCATATATATATATATATATTACAATAAGCTAGATGTTGCTAGATTTTAGAAAATAAAACAATCTTAACAATATACTAAAAATGAAGTCTAATTTATTACAAAACTTCCTAAATAAAATCAAATAAAACTAAATATAAGAAAAAGACCTTAGCCTGTTGAAGGATGCCAAATTCTACGAACATGGAATTACCCTTTGATATGCTTTTCCCAAAGATACAAATCTACTCTAAAAATATACTAACTTTTATGAATCAAGGTAATGAACTTTTTCATTGTTGGTTTTAAAATTGTGAAAATTCTACCACTTTCATAAGGGTACCTCCTTGTCACTAGGTGAAGCTTCTGCAAGGCTTCTCCGCTCCTCTGGGATAGTGCTGTTGAAGAAGACTTATTTGATAATGTATTATCCAAAGAGTCATCTTTCTTCCATATAATTTTTTTAATAAAGGGATCTATAAACAAAGCAAGGGAGAAGCACAGCAAGGTTTGGAAAAGGCCGGCTCTAAAAATATCCTCAAGGTGGTTAGAAACGTATGTATGCTTGCCCCATAGCTTCGGCTGTTGGGTTCCGTTCTCCACAGAGAGACAAACTTAACATCTCATGGATACGCCGTATACTGTAACCAACAAGTAGGCTTGCTATCTACAAACACAACCCTCACCATAATAAGGAACTAACAGACAAGGACTAAAGTTGATTCAACATTTATCTGGAATAGGAAAGGATTTGTAAACTCGTACGCTGATTATGTACATTACTAATGTATAACCTTGAAGACTCATAGGTAAGCCCTGCGAATAAATTTTCGCTCTCGCAACAACCAAATCGATAATCTCCTCACCTAATCCACCATCCTCGTTAAATAGCCACTCCGATCCTTCCAATCTAAGAAGCTTCGGTATTACCATATAATGAAGGTTTTGTAGCATCTCAACCCTTTTAATCTCCACAAGAAACATTCTCATGTGTGCTTGAAATAGTTCTAGCCTTTCTATTCCTTTTATAAATATATCCTCTTCCACTCTTAACAACGTGACATACAAAAAATTGCTCAAAAGGTTGCCTGGACCAAAGAGAGTTGTCTTCGATTTTAAAGTTGGGAGGGAGTGAAAACCATATTTGTGAAGTTGGGAAGGAAAATATCATCAAAAGATAGTGGTAACTTTGATCAACCTTTGTTATTAACATCATCATTATATGTCACCATCTCGAGAAACCCAAGTTCTTGAAAGTTTTTCAAAGGATGAACTCCTGCTCCTATTCTCACATTCAATTTCCCCCGTAGTCTTTTGAACTCAAAGGATTAAACGATCTTTTCTTGCCCCGTAGGAGAATCCCACTTTACTATGCCATGACCAAATATATCATGAAAACTATGACATTTCTTTTGTGGCATGTACATGGGGTCACTTCCATGGGACCGTAGAACGATTGGCTAGAAAAGGAATTGTTATAAGATGATCCGCTTTCCATAAACCACATAATTCAAATCCAAGAACAGAGAATCTTGTTCTCAGAATTTACCCAACCCATATTCAATCGTTCATTTAAAGAACTGGTGAATTGAGAAGGAATATATTCTCCATCTCAAACCAATCTATGGATCTATTGTATTTTACATTAAAAGTGTTCACTTTTCTCCCATACCGTATGGTTTGATAACCACAACAGAAAATGTTGATAATCAAATTACTAGGATAAGAGGGGATATGCAATCACGCAGTAATGCCTTCCTACTTATATTAAAAGAAGGAGCAATCTGCTCAGTATATGAAACACGTAATGCCGCGATAGCTTTCCAAGACCCCAATGAAGCATCATAGATATTTGAACTATGGATTTTTCCATTGAATTAGCCTATACACCGATGATGTGTCGGGAGAAAACAATCAGAAGCACACATTTGAGAGATCTTTAAAATTTAATATTAAATTTTCATTCACTACAAAACTAATAAATTACGATCATCGAAAAACCAATTACCATAGCTTTCATTTTTCAAAGATGCCATCTTTCTACAACCGATGAAGATATCCAACTCTTTGCATCTGCTCAATGTTAGCTTTAAGTTCATCAACACTCCCTTCAATTCTTGAAACTTTGACGGATTGTAGTCTCTAGGCAAATACTTCTCAAACCTCGAAAGCTTGCTCAACTTAACAACTTGCCGATCATATGAAACATGGGGAACATGTAAATGCACCTTGAAAGGCAATAAAAGCCTCACAATGTGAAAATAGACTAGCATTTGCAGCAACTGTGACCAATATTGTTACCTGCTGTAAAACTTGAGCGATGTCGAAAAACCATAAACACATTTTGAGGGGGATGCATAATGCTTTGCTCTGTTGTAAAAGTAACTACTCCACACAATGCCATGTGCCCAAGAGTTATTTGGAAATAAAAGATTTTGGACCTCTTCTCAAAAAATGTCGAAAGTTCGAGGGTTCCAAAATCAATGGAGACTGCTCTATAAATTTGAATGTTGGATTGGGACTTAGGTTAAAAATTTTATAATACAATTTTTAAATTTAAAATGTACCCCATAAAAAATTATATTTTTACAAAAAATATTATATTTAAAATTAAAAATTAATATAAAAATTAAATAAACCTTTTCAAAGCATAATAACATATTTCTCAAACATTTCAAGTTTAAAAGAAATTGACAAATTTTTCTCCGAAAATTTAAAAATTTTTGCAGAAGTGGTCTGCAAGATGAGAAAATTATATCATTTAGCAGCTGAGGGCCCACAGAAGAGTTGTATGTAATTGTTTCACAAATCATTTTTGAATATACAATACATAGTGGGGTTTTAAAGTAAGAATCTTTCTATAGGAAATTATATGTTTTTTATGTGGTTTGATTTGATTCTTCTTGCTTCATGTGATTGGTGATTGTGTTTTTAATTTCTAATTGATTTGTAGAAGAGATTTAGTATGTAGATTTAGTATATTGTTAGATCAAATTGAACTATGATATGCATGCTTGTTGTATAATTTCTATAATCGAATCGTAAATTACAGACGATTCTAAAAAAAAATTACACCAGCTTCAATTCTTCCGAGAAGAAAACTCAGAAGCATACTTATATGTTATGTTTTATGTCTAATAATTTACATGGAGCATCACAATTACCCTACCAACGAGAATTGGTAATTATGTCCAAGTTCTCCTCCTAGGATATTTTGGCTTCCAAAACAACCACTTTAGATATTATTCTTTCAAGTTCAATCTAATAAATCTAAGAATCTAAGCCTAGCATAGAGTTTTTCACAGACAAGTCTTTATTGAATTTTTTCTTACCAGCTCAATATAGCCTAAGAATACTCCACAGAAACCTCCTACCACCTTCAGTTTCTAATGTTCAGTTCTCTTTATTTGTCTCAGACAACTTATGATTCTCTAGTATTTCTTTTCATCCTCCCTCCATCGAGACATTTTATCTCTCAGTGAAATAAATAAAATATAATTGTCTTTAACTATATAGTAATTGAGAATTTACTAGGTAGTCTCATCCCGTAAATTTTGTAGGACTCAACATAATTTTATTTTAACTATAATAATTTAAAAATAATCTAATTCCTTAATATTTAACAACTCTTACACTAACTATATAAATTAGCACAGGTCCAATGCAAAAGAAAAGTAAATAATGAATATTCACATAACCTACCAAAACAGACCCTCCTCGAGAGAAACACCTGTCTCTTGTTCATTTATTTTTCGATTCTAATAATTCAGATGCGTTCGTACATACCCCTATATTTTCCTAAGTGGATTCTTTCCCCGAGCTAAACTACCTCTACTTTCTTTAACTGTGATAACCCGCTTCCGTAACATTGTTTTCTTCCTGAAATTCGAGAATACACAAAGGTTATACTATAAACTCTTGTTTTGGTTTGACTCGTTATATAACTGTGAATGGTCATTAGTTAAATTTATTCATTGCATTAAAAATTGTATTCACAAAATTACAACATATATATTAATTCTATATTTTTCCAATATATGATATGTCTTGGATCGTATATATATTTTTAAAAGTGAAACATGAAACGATTGTGAATGTGTATTTGAGTTAAGATGTTATTGGTCCCATTCTTTCCAAAATATGGAATAGTTCACAATATCAAAAGTAATTTTTAGCAAACCCTTAGCTTGAGGGTGCTCCTTTTTCTTTTTGGGTTTAACTCACACATACATGGTCACCCACATAGAATTCTTTCCGTAAGTTTCTTTTTTATTCACGGTTTTCTCTCGAAGCCATTCTTGAGGACAATTTTTTAGATTTTTTGTCAAACCTTTTTCACTATGTGTTCCATTTACTTCCATTTTGTTTGTCCTTGAATTAATTGATTCTTGACCTGTTCTAGTTATAAGTGTTTCATATCATTTAACATATAGTATCCAAAGGGTTTCATTTTGAATGATTCATGGTAATTGTTATTATAAGAAAACCTCCACTAAATGAAGGTGTTCTTTCCATTTAGTTGCTGTTTCAATACACACATTTCAGTATATCATCTAATACCTTATTCACCCGTTTAGTCTTCCCATATGTTTGTGGGTGGTTCATAAGATTTAATTGACTTGAGTAACCAATCTAGTAAAGATTTCTTTTCCAAAATGCATAAGTAAAGTGACGTCTCCATTTAAATTATCATTCTCCACACAAGGAACAAAGTATCTTTATCATAAATACATATAATTTTATTAGTTCATGGATTGATGATGACAGAAATGATCTACTTTTGTCACTTTATCCACCATTACCATGATGTAATAATTTTTTCTCTTAACTAGGTAGCCAAATAGTATAATGTAATCATATCCTATTTCATTCCAATGGATAATGGGTGGAGAAAACTAACAGTGGTGTTGGTGCAATGAACTGATGAAACCCAAGCATTTTTCTAAACACATTTTTCTTCAAATAAACTTTCTTCTCGAGGACAAGAAAGCAATCTTCCTAGTATCCTACGTACAGCTAGAACAAACATCCATTTTAAATTCAGTTTTCTTGATCATTTGCAATTCAAAATTATAAAAAAGAGTGACATTCCCCTACCTTGAAATCAAGATTTGCAAGTGCCTTTTCATCTTGTATTGTTCTGTGGAGGTTTTTCAGAATATAGAGCCCAATCAAAGATAGGAAAATAATTAAAATCACCGCAACATATAATAATTGAGAATAGCTAATTCAACTCAAAGGAATACAAATCTATTATTGAATTATTAAAATAGAACAAGAACAACTCAATGACATATGAGATCCATATGTATTATCTTTGTATAAAATATTAACTTTATAGCCTATTGCACTGACAAGTGTGTTGTTCCTCCTGTGGTCTCAACAACTGCCTCCTCCTTCGATTAATGAGCCTTTCCTCTCTCCTAATTATACAAAGCAGAATATATACAGACTATTCTGCCATTTTATAAACATGAGACATATTTTCTGAATTTTCAATTACTTGGCATGAACACTGAGACCAACATGAGCTCAATGTGAGAAATGAGTAGTTTCTGGGCTTCCATGAAGAGAGATTCTCTGTTGGTTAGATTGAGTCTATATGAATGTATGACAAATCAGATGAGTGATGGCGAGCCTGAGTGGAGGACAGTTTTAACTTATTTGACTTTATAGGAAGCTTGTGCTGGGAGAATATTCATCCAACTAAGCTTTAGACTGAATTTTTTCCTTTATTTTGACTCCGTTTACTGGTCTTTGTTTATAAGAAGAATTTGGGGGATGTGCCACAAGCTATAGAGAAAATATCCAGATCCGTGTGGTGAATAGCGAGAAAAGTGCGAGAAATAGAATTTTAAGGGTTTTTTAATTGAGATTTTTCCAATTACAAAGACTTGGTTGTGGAAAATTAGGGTTTTTGGACTCCAAGGCAATATAACATAGGAAGGATGAGCCTAGCAGTGGTAGTTAAATTCCATGGTGACAAAATAGCAGAACAATGTCTTCAAAGTGTGGAAGTCCAAGTGAAGTTCAAAGAGTGAAGTGCTTTATCATTCCAAGGATTAGATTGTAGACAAACAGACCAACAAACCTACAAAACATCTAATCTAAACATATATATGCAATGGCTATTGAGTGGCAGGGAATTCTCATACTCGTATCAAAACTAATCACATGTTTTTGCACAAGAATGATTTTTAAAATTACATCAACAGTAGACACGCATGGATGCAACTATCCGTCATAAGTAGCACCGTATCACAATAATAAAATTTCTCTGTACCGGATGGTGGAAACTAGATCCAAGGTCTTGATTTCTTCCCAAACTAGCACGATTTATCCATGCGAGTGATTGAAAGGAAGTCAAACACAAGAAAACCACTGATTACCAAATAATGATGTCCACAATTAAGAAGTGGAGAGAAACCACCAATAATTACAATGGCTCTCAAAGTAATTCTAAGACAATCCATGAAGTGTGAATGAATAATCTACAAACAACATCAATGGAATCATTTGATCAAGTTCAATGATGTAACCTATTGTTTTACACAGAACTCCCTGCCACTTAGCATGCAGATCTCAAGGTAATGATAGGATTCTAGATCAAATTCTACAAGATGACCTGATAGAGAAGGACCTGCCATAGGAACTCATTATTATCAAAACCAGATGACCAAGCTTTGAAGAAATATTTGCAAGGGTTGACTCAGATGATCAACACAAATGGAGACAAATGTTTGCAAATGAATGGTGTATTTGAACTTACCTCGAACACATACCCAGATTTGAGATGTCTGGGTAACAATTGACCCAAAGCTAATACCCATAAAACCGGTCAAGACTTTCAATGTGGTTTGATTAATCACAGAAAAAGGATTTTCCAAACCTGCACAAGTGTAACAAAAGTGCTGTTCTAAGAGTGGTATACTTTTAAAACAATAGTGGACAAATCGATTTCATTTTTCTTCGCCCCCCCCCACCATTACCCGGAAAGTACCTTTATTTTTGACGTTTTTGGAGGAATTAAATTTCCAGAAGGAGTGGTTCGTTCGTTTAATTGACAAAGTCTCAATTATTAATGTTAACGAGTCCAAGATAGGAGAACCTTGCAGCTTTTTAGTTTTGGGGAGTCGTATTAAAAACGTATAAACTCTTGTTGTTCTTTTTCGTAATTTAGTCTATCAAGCCAAAAAATGAGTAAACAACAGGAGATAACCGTATTGACCATGATTAACAACGTAGATACCGTAAATAGTCCATTTCACTAGGAAAGGGGTAAATGTATACCGATGATTTTATTGTTCATTTCTTAATTTATTTCGAATAGTCAAGTAATCGACGATCTTTTTCATATTTAGACTCAAAATGGCTTAAAAGAGAACTCTAGGGTTTCACTTTTGTAAATTTCAAGGCCCGAAAAAGTGATAAAAGTATACACTCAACATTCAAAATAACTTTTCTCACCAAAAAAGTTGTATTCGCACAAGATTGAAATATTAAACATACCTATTTAATAAGTAAAAACATTGAAAAAAAACTTTTTAAAGTGAAAAAATAAATAAACATAATATTTTGTTCATTCAAAAACTATAAAAGGAGTTTTAATAAATGTCATTTCTTTTGTAATTTTTGTCCTTAGAGTTGTAAATTGAGAGTTTTTGGCAAAAACTTCTGTAGTCGATATAACAGGAGAACCGACTACACTAAACTCAGAATCGTTAGAACCACTTAATCCAAAACACTCTTCTTCATTTCTACTTGATTAAATTTCTTTTTTGATGAATTCATTTTTTAGAGAAATTGTTTAAAATTAATTTCCGTGTCCCAGGTCATGCATGGTTGGTCGATGACCCCCCGATAATTTTCAAAGGAACACGGCCATGTCAGCTTTTTTGTGGAGTTTGTGGTGGACGTCCACACCGTCTCACAATAAAACTATGGAGGCGGCGTGACCGGTTTAAAATTGATAAATTCTAAAAATGGTTAAAGTTTCTCACTTAAAAAGTTTCTAACCTTCTCCAAATGTGTCCATTTGTAGACTATTTCAACACAGCAGAGGAGAGAACATGAGCATGAGGATATAGACAATGAAGTAATGAACAACCTCAAACAATGTGATAAAGGAAAATGTGGTTTGTATAAGTCTGGGAAATTCAAGGTATGAGAGCACAAAGTGAATTGATGACTTGCTAGTAAAAAAATGGGATGTTCAAGATTGCCTTTACCAGAAAAGATCATTGGCTCCAAATCTAGCCGAAGATACTTATTTTCTTCACCGGATTGTCCAAAACAGAGAAAACATATCCTTGTTGGGAGTTGCTATTGTGCAGGCTCACCCATCGTTAGTTACAAACAAGATTTTTGCAGTGATGCAACAACCTAAAGGGCAACGTACAGACACAAAGACTATCTTTTGACTTGATCTTCAAAGTAATTCCATTCATAGTAACTAGGCTATGTGGAAGCATGTCCACATGCAGCCCACTAAATCTCAAATGCGATCGCGGTAGAGGCTTCGCAGGCACCATTAACCCAGGGTATTGGCCAAGATGAAAATGCCAATTAACCAGAAAATAATGTAAAGTTAAAAACTTTTGGGTATGGCACCATCCCCCGATTTTTTTCTTTGAAGAGAAACCCACTTTCGCCCTCGCCCGTTATTCCGCATCGTAGCCTAGAGAACCTCTTATGGTACTTTGGATTGTACGATGTAGCCCGCCATGGCGTAATAAAAATTCAAAGGGTTCACTTACTCGACATACTTTATGTGGTCATATAACCAAGTATTAACACCGAAAATCTCCTTGCGTCGGGTATATACCGCAGCTGATCTTGAGATGTCCTTGCCTCTGTGGGCATAGTGACGACCAGTACTTAAATCATTTGATATGATTTAAATCTAATTTTTATTTATTTTTTGATCATCCCGTTATCACAAAATTAGCTCGATAGGCTGCTAATCAAATCAATCTCATGTAAATCGAAGCTCAAGCATATATTTTGATTGAGGCTGGCTTCTCAAATTGAGAGGGTTTTCTCAAGGGTTAATGATTTTTATAGAAACATAGATGAAGCACCTATGTGGGGTGATAAGCAGATAAATGATATATATTGGTTGTAAATTACATCAAGTGTAAATTGGGCTTATGGAGTCAAAATAGCTTCAAAAGTTTATGACCATAATGCTAACTTCATTAAACTAGGAAAATGTCCTCGTTTTCTAGGCATAGATTTTTTAGCTTTTTGAGACACCTTAATTACCATGAACTCATCACTTCTAGGTTATTTGCTATTATAAACTAAAATAACACCCTCTCAAAGTCTTCCCTAAGTCCAAGTTTTCTCCAAAACCATCATCAAACTGCTCAAAATGAGTTGAAAACAAAATGACACTTAAAAACAACACGCTTTCGTAGCTCTTTTCGTACCGTAGTTTCTTTAACCTTTTTTCTCCAAATTTTTATTTATTTCCTCTAGGATTATCTTCTAACAACATTTATTACACCTTTCTCCAACAATTTTAGGTCATAATCACACTTTTCCTTCAAAATTTATGAGAAAGAGGAAAAAAGTCGCTACAAAGAGCTGTAGAATGCCACTCTTTTACAATCGTTGTTTATGAAACTACTTATATAGTTTTGTCCAAATATTTTCAAAATTAAAACCATAATGTTCCAAACTCAAAATAACACCGATTTCATCAAATCAAAAGTTTACATGAACCTAAAAACATGCTTTTCATGAGGTTCTCTTCTAATTTTCACTTGATCTAGTTGTTGACCTTTTGTCGATTTCCATTATGTGCCTCTGCTTTAATCATATTGAGAAAATTTTTAAATGCTTCTCCAAGTCCTCCTGATCTTCAGTTCTCTATTACCTGTTCTGCGAAGTGAGTATTGATTACCGATACAAATTGAATGCTTCTTTATGGTTGGAATTATTCATGAAAAACCTGTCGCATCGCTGTGTTTTGTGTATCCAGAAACCGTCATTTCCCATAGTGCCTTCCATTTCTTTTGAATTTATTTTTCAACACTATGTTTCCTATCCATATTTTTCATCATATAAATTTCTTTGTTTTCTAACCTCAATTTCTCCTCAAGATGTCGACACCGTCATTTCTTCTTCATTCATTGCTCACTGTTGTATACCCCATCACAGGAGGAGATCAACCACTTCTTCAGAACTTTAGTTATCTCAATAGGTTCTTGGACTCTTTGCTACCTCTTCCTTGGAGTTTCTTAGCATGCCTAGTTAAAGGTTTCTTACCAAAGATAAAGGCCGCATTTTTCACCCTCAAAATCAATCTTCTTTTGGGAGACTTAACCTTTTTTCGTTTGTGTTCATCTACCTAATGAAGTCACTGCACAATGCAAGGGTTCCCTCTATGTCAATAGCATGTAGGATGTCATCTAAATTTCCTTAATTACTAGGCTATCCTCTAAAATTAAACAACTATTCTTCTTTTTGATGCCACCGCTGGCTTTTTGTCACTCTTTTGATTTCCGTCACGACACATCCTTTTTCTATTTTGCTCTTTGACATTGCTTGACCGTTTTGGTGGTGATGTAGTTAGTAAAATACACCTTGTGTTCGCTCGTCTTTTCAACTTGTTTCCTTGTCAGCCTTAAAATTTTGTCGTTAAACCATGTCGTACTAGACTCTCACATCGTGGTGTAGTTGAGTTCTTTAGTTTTAGGTTTCTAGCGGGGTTAGAGTTTCACCAAAACCATTCATGTGACGACAAACTTTCCCTATCTTCTCGAAGTCGTCCAACCAACAATCTTCATCAAACCATGATGAACAAAGATGTTTCTAAAACCTTTTAGATTTTGACTTATACTTTACTCACCATTTTAGCAAGAACTTATGGGGGCATAAATCAAGTGAAATTTACCTTCCGTGAAATGGCATAGTTTGAAATGATATGTGCGTAATTTTATGATACTTCCTTCACATGTAAAATAATTATGATGTTAATAAACAACTTTGGTATAAATTTTTGATGCACCTAGGAATTGCATTATTGCTGTCCATATCCTGACACCATCTTTCATGAATTCTCAGTATGGATCCATATCAAATTTGAAACCTTTAAACCAAGCCTGCCCTCGTATCTCTCATGGACAAGAACAATAGTCTTCCGTTAAATCGGGCATATTTAGCACCTAACCTTGGTAGTTGCTCCATTGAAGTGCAAGGAAAATTCTTGGAAACTCGTGTGTGAAACCTCAAGCTTTTCAAACCAAAGACAACCTAATGGTCGAATGCCTCCATCAACGCTCGGGTTTTCAACAAATAACAGCCTTCATATTTTCGTGCTCATATCTTACAATGTCCCAATCAGGACTTTTTTATTTTCTCCGCCATGCTTCTCGAAACCTGTCAACTTCACTTGACATATGAAACAACCTCACTTGAACATATGAAAACAACCTTGCTTGATTATGATATATCTTCTCACTTGATTATAATAGTTAGCCTCGCTGATTAGGATGAAGACAACCTTTGGTATGAAATAGCCAATATTTTTGGCTTGATAATCAGTAGCTCGCACACCACATGGAGGTAAACGAAACGAGAATGACTAAAATTAGGCAAAAATTTGAAATTTTGAAATGTCATCCTCATAATTGAATGACGCCCCATTGATACCCTCGTCATGAAATGGATGACTACACTATGGGTAAGTCCATCGAATCTCATCACTATCGACTCATCATACCACTAACCTATCATTTCCCAATGGATTCTCAATAAAATTTCTAGCTCAATGACAAGACAACAGTGATTCGCTTACAGCACTCCGTTGGTGAGGTAAATCCCTCCGCGTACAGAGGCGATCCCACTAGCCCTAGAGTGGGTCTTAGCCACAAACGAGACATGCTATGATATCAATTCCTAGTTAAGAATGGACAAAGACTTGGTAGATCATCAATTTGGGTCCTACTGTTGCTGTCCAGAGAATGGCTACCTCTTTTCTCCCCGAAGCCAGACATACCATCTCACTGCTCGACGCTTGAACACTGCAACATACACACAACAGTGAAGATGATACACAACATACTATTTCACATTCCTAACTACTGCCTGCTACCTAATAATTAACCTAATGCGGCCAAATAAAACAGCAATACGTAGATGGAATCAATACCATAGTCGGCATATTAATTTAAAATAAGGAAGAGTACAAACTGTGCTTCAATGCTACACGTCCCCCCGAAAGCAGTGGTTCTAGCGAAGCACGTCTTCACAAAGCTCATTGGGAATTCATACGGGGCCTCTTTCTACGGGATCCTCCTTGGTTCAACCTTCTCTATAATGATTACTCAGCTATAGTATTTCTTCTCCAAGTTCAACTTCTTGGCTATATGTTCAACTAGCTTTTGTAAAGGGAGAAGGCTTGTTTATATAGAGGGAGAAGGAGAGGTTAGGATCCTTATAATCATGGAGGGGAGTCCTATCTTCAAAGAATGTTCCAATAACCACTACCCAAAGGAAGAGATCCGTGCTTATCGAGTTTAACCATTTCTCATGAGTCATCCCTGAGGTGGTTAAAGGAAACTTTCGACTCTAATTTGTTAAAAAAAATTTCCAAAAAGGTTGGCACAGGCACAACAAAGAGACAGAGCGCCAGATGGCGCGGCCTCTAGTGTACATCCTCCACACTGGCGCGAGGGGTGAAATGGCTACCCGCGTTAATGCCAAAACAAAGGTTTTTGTGGGTTTTCTGAGGAAATGTTCAACAAGAGAAATAATTTCCTTATGCAGAAGGATGCAAAGAAGGTGTTTGCAGAGTATGACACTGCTCACAGGTCACGAAAAAGACCCTCCAATATACGAGGCGAGGGATTGCAGGGACGGTGAAAAAATGTTGTGTAATAGATGCCCCCTAAAGCATGAGGTCCGAGAGAGAGGGAGGGGTGAAATTCTTTATGAGAAAGCGTTCGACCCAAACACTACTGTCGGAAGACCTGCAAGTACAAGTACAACTGATACATCTGATTTATGACATGTGGCATGGGCGCAACCATCATAATAGAGTACATAAATAGTAAGATCCGAGGTATGGACACAACCATCCAGCAGTAGGGATCAACAAGCAGACTCAAGTATGGTCACAACCATCCAATCATAAGAGCCATGTAATAAGTCATAGTAATCCACAATGAACCCACCGCCTGTATTTCATCAGACAAAACCCAAGGTCTTGCGCTCCATCTCAACCCGAAAAAAGTACAAATTCGAGCATGCGAATATGTGAGCTGAAGTCGAACATGCAAGAAAATATTCTGATTACCAGCCAATGATGAAAGTTGTTAACAGACGCAAGAGAAACCACCAATAATGAAAATGGCTCTCAAAGTACAAAAGGTACAATCCATGGAGTGTGAACAGTGATCTGACGTCGAAACGCAGAATCAGTCGATCAAAGGCCAATGATGTAAACCTTGCGTCGAATGTGAAGAACCTGCCATTGAGGCATGCAGGCTCCAAGGTACCTGAAGGGAGCCTCTAGATCAACTTCCTTGATAATGAGCTGGAGTCGACAGGAAGTGACCTTGATCGAAGGTGGGCCATAATTTTTCCCACATCATTGAAATGAGACAGAGGAACATGAGGTTTATGAATCAATACCAACAAAGAATCAGAGGGGGGTTGAACACTTCAGAGGCAAACTTCTCTTGAACATATCGGAGGCACGACACTGGATTTGGCAGTATTTGACATTAAGGGATCTGAGGTCGTGATGATGTGGCAAAGAGTAGATGAGAGGTAAAAAGAGATTACCCAAACCCATAGAGGAAAATAACGAGATGAGATGTCCCCAACCCAACACGGATGTAGACAAGTGCCATGTTCAAGAGCGACATACTGCCAACACGACTACAATCTTGGTTCCATTTTCCCCCACCATTTCTGGCGAGTACCCCAATTATTTTTGTAAACAAGCTTGAAGGGGATAGCATATGCTTGTGATGTAAGTTTGTCCTTCGGACAAATCCAACCTAGTACATTTTATGAGCCCTAGGAGGGAGGAACTCGGGTAACGTCATGATGACGGAGTTCGATGTAATCAGTTTTAACGAGTCTGACAAAAGAAGAACTCGACATCTTTTCATGTTTAGAGAGTTTGAAAAGAAAGCGGAAAAGAAAACTCCAGCAAGGCCCTTTTCGTAAATAGTATCTCTGATCCGAAAAGGTAGAAAACTATGTCCGAGAGAACCTCTTAGTCGTGATAGGCTAAGGTACTCCATTTTCATAAATAATCTATCCCAACCCGAAAAATGGGTAAACGTATACTGGGTAGATATCGTTTCGCAACCAATTTAACGAGTTCAAACGACAAGCGACTCAACGATATTTTCAGTTTTAGAGAGTCAGAAAAGAGATGAAAGGTGACTCCAGTAGTGACTTTTTCGTGTTTTTACCAAGTCCGAAAAAGTATAAAATACAACTCGTTCTTCGTCAAAACCATCTGGAAACCTATCGCTGCACAAAAAGACGTGTGTAAAATGTATACCTCGAAAACAATATGAAAATAATCGACAAATATGCTTTAAAAACTAATTTTATATTTTGAAAAGTTATAAAAGACCATAAATGGTAAAAACTATTTACTTTTCACTTTTACCTCTTTGTGGAGCAACAGTGGTCCATTTACCTTCCGATCTTGTGGCGACAATTACGAGCAAACCAGTGAACCAATCCAGACTCCGTTAGTGTCAGGTAAGAGCCAACACCATTTGCCATCTTTTGAGCTATATTTCATTACCTTTAATTGTCATTTTGAATCCCTTAGGGGAGGATTTGTAAAACCTAGGGCATCGCGTTTGGCGCAGGTTTCAGGCATGGACCCGCGCCAATCAGCCCCTTTTTACACAAGGGTCGTGCCAGGTGGTGTGAGTGTTAGAAAAATAGTCACGACAACCGTGCAGCTCAAAATCTGCTTTAAATTTAAGAAAATGTAACCATTTGATTACAAATTTTAATTCCCAAGGGGACTTACAATGTTCATATGGACAATGCATGCAGGTACCAAGCATAAAAAGATGGTAATTGAGTGGAAAGAGAGAGAAAACAGTGAGGAGGATGAACAGGCCATGGAAAATGAACAATGCATGAATGCCCTCATAAATTGTGGGCTCAAGAAGTTCTTCCTGACACCATGTCTCCGGGCTTAGCCTGAATTGCTTCAATATTTGATAAGCATTTGGGACGAAGATTAGGAAAAGTTTGTACTTTGGGATCAAGAGCTTGAACTTGAAGTCTTTGATGTGTATTTCATCACTGGATTGTCACGTAGAGGTGCAGTCCCTATCTTGACCGGTACCTGTCCTTCCGGGGAAAGAATGGGAATGGTAATCGACAGGGTGTTCCCAGGGGCACGAAAAGGAACAGGGAGTGGCAAAGTGGATATCCAAACCGTGCTTGATCTGGCACTAATATTAGTGCTACACACTATCACATGGGCTGCGGGATCGCAGGCACCGCATGAGGCCACGAAGACACAACTACTTCTTGCCTCAAATTGCATGAACCCAACTATCTTCAACTAGGCCGAGGCCGTGACTATCAACATCAAACAGCAGCTCACCAAGTGCAAGAAGGCCAAAATAAAGCAGTTTGGGTATGGATCAATTTTGATATCGTTCTTCCTGGAACGATTACCCATATTCTAGCGTCAGGAGGTTATTGTCCCGATGCCGCCACCCATAGAGCCACGGATGGCCCAATGGGCCGCACTGATGCCTAGAACAGGGGGTGGCCAACAAATGTCCTGGAGGCCAGAGCTTTTTAATTGGCTCCGATGACAACTAATTGTTGTGGAGGATTGGCCCTACGCTGGCACGGACTTCACCGAAGATCCCGACCTCCCGCTCCCAGAGGGAGAGGATTGAGATGAAGAGCTAGGTGAGACTCATTTTTTATTTTCATGAGTTTTATGATTTTTTGGTATATATGCATGTTCTGACAGTTATTGTTATATGTATGCAGATGTTTTCCTAGAACGTCTCGTAGGCATGTCGCCGATAGTGAGGCGGATTCCTCGCGATTTCGATCCTCATGGTGAGGGTGGCGAGGAGGAGCTAGTAAAGAACCTGGAGGGGATCGCCCATGGGGTCCCAAACTATGCTCGCTTGGATGATGTGCCTCGGGCTTATCAGAGGCACAATGTAGGAGTGCCGAGTCGTATCCACTACTTACTGAGGCGGTTGGTATGGGCAGTGACGTGCTATCATGAGCTCCACGCCAATTAGGCACTTAGGCTTTATTTCCACACATTTTTGAGAGAAATGTTGTCTCACGATGTAACTGAAACAAATATATATATATTATTTTTTGGGTTTTATGATGCACACATTGCAAACAATCAATATATATATATATATATATACATCTATTTTCTACATGGGTCTATTTACATATGATGATGTTTTTATAAATTGCACAAATGTCTATCTAGCACAATATTAGCTATTGCATCTGTTAATGTATTCATTTGTCTTGGTATATGTTGATATGTAATGAAATCAAAATGTCTTCCAAGTAAATGAATATGAAAATACAATCTCAAAATGCAGGGGTTTTGAACTGAATAATGACCATTAAGTTGAAGAACAACAAGTTGGGAATACAAATTCACAAGCAACGCACGTATGCCGAGGTTAACTGCCTCGGTTAATAGTTCCAAAACAGCACTATATTCAACAACATTGTTTGTAGTTGGTCCTAGAAAAATACCTTGTAAGTTAATCAACTCACCAACAGGATCGTAAATTACCTAGGCTGTCGAAGACAAGTTCCTGGTACTGCGGGAAGCACCATCCGCGAAACCGACATAAGGGGAAATAGACATCTACATAAAAAACAAGACCCAATAAGCAGAAAAAGCTCAAAAATCACATCAAACCAACACATACACAAAAATGAAAAAATCACCTATGTACACATATCATGCATGAATGACTCAAGCATAATACTTTTTGAGTTACAACCCATTTATGGGTTGCGATAAAGGATAACCTTCATAGTCAACGAGCTCATCAGCCCCATTTTGTAACACACGTTTGACGATGTAGGGCCCATGCCACATGGGTTGGAATTTACCTTGCCCCAGCTTTGTCGTATAGGAGAACGAGATCGCCTTCGATAAAAGAACGAGGGGAAATTTTTTGGTCAAAATGAGCTTTGAATCGCTTCTTCCGTGCTTCGATGACCAAGGCAGCTAAGCGACGAGTTTCATCCAATCTCTCTAAGTAGAGGAGACGCTCTTCTTCAGGAAAAGTATTAGGTAGTAATTCCACAGCTAGTTTTAGTGAATGGATTTCACTTTCAATCGGAAGAGTGGATTCTAGACTGTATACCAACTGGAAAGGAGTAAATCCGGTCGCACTCTTAATAGACGTTCGGTAAGCTCAAAGAGCTAAGAACAACATGAGATGCCAATTTTATTTATGGATCCCAATTGTTCGTTGAAGCATGGTAATAAGGACTTTGTTGACAGCTTCAACCTGGCCATTTTCTTGAGGGCAATAAGGCGTTGAGCTGTCGTGATGCAGGCCCAACTTAGATGTCAGCTCCGCCATCATATAGTCCTAGAAATGAGAACCATGATCAGTAACGATGGCCTGAGGAACACCAAACTGAGTAATAATATGATTGAAAATGAATTGTGTCGATGTCTTACCGTTCGCAGCCAATGTAGGCATTGCTTCGACTCATTTCGTGAAATAATCGATGACGACGATAATATAAGCATGCCCCCCGACCGAAAGAGGGTTACATGTCATAAAATCGATGCCCAATTTGGCAAAAGGACCCATGGTAATGACAGGATGTAAAGGAATAGGTGGCGCACGCATCTTGCGTTGATATATCTGGCACACATGACATTTGCGTACTGTGACGATGCAGTCTTTAAAGATAGATGGCCATAAATAGCCAACACGAAGGATCTTCTGTGCGGTGGCATAACCAGACATGTGACCACTGCAGGCGCCACTGTGGAAGTCATTTAAAACTTTCTCTGCTTCCTCCAAGGTCAGACATCGGCGAAGCATGGAATCGACTCCAACACGATAAAGGGTATCTCCGACAATACAATAGGGCTACGACTGATGCCGAATGTGGCGTCGAGCATCCTTCGTTAACTCAGACCTAAAAGTATAGGTCTGGAGGTACACGATGATATCACCGTACCACAGATCGAGGGTGCTAATCAGAAAAAAGAGTTTTGTCTGGAATGTGATCCTCGGAATGAGAAGGAGCAGAGTCGGCGGGGAGAGAACAAATCAAATCAGTAAAAACAAGTGATTTCTTCAATTTGGCAGTATTAAACTCCAAATCAAACTCTTGGAGGATAACAATCCACTTCGAGTATTTGACCCCCAGGAACTGCCGAGACATAATATAAGTCATGGGGTTACAATCAGAAATCACGGTCACCATGCGTAAAAGGATGTAATGAAGAAAACGCTGGATGACTTGGATCACAGCCAATGCTAACTTCTCGACATGTGCGTAAAGCGTTTCATGGTCGAGAAGGTTTCGAGACAAGTAGTAAATGACATTTTCATTACCGTCATCATCATCTTGAACCAAAACCATCGTACTGAAAACGACAGCTAGATAAAGGGTGAAATCACGATGGTGATTTGGAGGACGTAATAGAGGAGCGTTGACAAGAAAATTCTTAAGCCTATCAAAATATTGCTAAGCAATCTCATCCCAACAGAAAGGGACGTCCTACTTTAAAAGTCGTGTGAATCCTTTGGCTACTTCGGCGTAGTTTGGGATAAAACGACGTAAGAAGTTTGCTTTCCCTTGGAGACTCTGAAGCTGGTGCAACAAGGAGGGAGAGGGGAGATTAACAATAGCCTCAACCTTCAGTGGGTCAAGGCAAATTCCATATTTAGATACGATAAATCCTAAAAGTCTACCAAAATCGATGCAGAAGACGCATTTATGTGGATTGAGCGAAATATTGTAATGTCTATAATGAAGAAAGATCAAGCAGAGATGGTCCGGGTGGTCTTTTCGTGCAACTAAATGAGCCTAAAGGTCATCCAGGTATGGTTGAACAATATGACGAATATCATGAAAGCCGTATGACATCCCGCGCTGGAATGTAGCCCCAGTGTTTTTCAAGCCGAAAGGGAGTTTCTTATACGCGAACATTCCCCAAGGACAGATAAAAGCGGTCTTGTGTTGATTGGATGGGAGAATGCTGATCTGATTACAGCTAGAAAACCGTCCATAAGAGAAAAAACCTCACTCCCTGCACAATCGTCAATAATCTGATCGATGAAAGGGGTGGGATAGTTATCCTTAGGACAGGTCCGATTAATATCGTGGTAATCAACACAGACACGAATTTATCCCTGCTTATTATCCACAGGAACTATGTTGGAAACCCACTCTGTCAGAGGAATCAGATAAATGAAACCCACTTTGAGAAGTTTTTCAACTTCAGCTTTTATGGCGGCGGCTTTCTGAGGATGCACTAGATGCAGGCGTTGGCGAACAGGCTTTGCACCTGGGTAGGTGGGAATCTCGTGCACCACAATGATGGGATCAATTCCAGGCATCGAAACATCACGAAATTTACGAAAGAGGCTAGCGTAAACTTGGACTTCATCTGAAGAGAAAGTGACTCCCACATGGATGTTCTCGACAATTCCCGGCTTCACTGAAATGTCAATAGGCATCGTTTGAGTGATATTACCCAAGTTACCTTCCGCGAAGACTTCATGAGTCAAAATAGGCGTTTGAAGTGGCAGAGAAGGAAATTGGGATGAAAAATGCTCAAGATAGTCAGACATTCCCCCGAGGCAAGGCATAAACGAGGAATGATGATGCCCATCGCTCCACGGTAGATATTCGAGAGACATGGTTTCCATTATAGCTTTTTCGGATGGAAACACTTCTTTCAAAGGATCATGCGAATCCGCATCGCCGAGCCAGGGGGATTGAGAATAAACGTCGAGAGCCATGCTCAAAGGAGCACCTTCAGAAGGGGAAGAACCGGATGCAGTTGTAAGCTCACAATAATTGATTTCAATTGGACTGAGCGGCATGGAACCCCCAAATGAATCAACCTATTCAGGTAAAGGGACGATCCATGGGTCATTTGATCGAGAGATCATATTAACTTGAATGGTATTTGGTGGTGGAAAGGGAAAGATACCCATGAGAGCGGGGTCTTTGAAAAGACAGGGCCCCACACTGTCAGGGGGAGAAGGAATTTGGTCCACGTATGGTACGTTGTTCTCGGAAGATGAGGTAAAGAATGAAAATTGATCGACAGTAATTATTTTTCCCTTGTGTGGAAACTTTAGAAGTCGAAAGAGGGTGGACAGAACGCATAGCATAGTGTGAGTCCAACTGTGACCGAGTAGAAGATTGTAATTGAGTTTAGCGTCAACGACTTCTACTTCAACGTTGACCGTCTTTCCTTACAACGTGATTGGTAAGCTAGCAAGAACACCCAAGGGTTTCGATTCCCTTCCATCAAATGCCTCAAGGGCATTGGGTGACGAAGTGAGAGTTGGAGAGCCAATAGCCTTCCAGCAAGCGGATGACATGACACAGGTAGATGCACCTTCGTCCACAATGGCTCTATGGATGTTGAGACCGTTAATGCCAACTTGTATGACAAGCGAAATCTGGTGCGGAAGTCAGGGGACGAAATTCTCTAAGTCGAAAGTGAGAAGACTAGAATCAATAGGATCGATATCGCCGATCGCAGATAATAACGCCTTTCATTGAGACAGACAACTCTGGAGTACTTCCAACGTGGACATCACGGATGGTGCCTATGCTAAATCCTCAACAATAATGTAATGCTGAGCAGCATGGGCATTAGGATTATAGGAATATTTCTGGAGAACACCTTTTGAAGGTGGTCGTACAATGGGTTCAAAACTAGGCCTTTCAATCTCAAGAGGACCGGAGGCAGGTGGAGGAGGAGGACCATCAGTGATCTCTTTCCCGGCTGCCTGCCATGATCTAGCATAATCCTTCGAACGAGTAGTGATGGAAATGGGTGCAGAACCATTCATCATGAATACTTGAGAGCCAAACGACGCAGATGGTGCAGACTGATCGACCATCTGAGTCTGCTGAGATGGGAAAGGTTCTTTAAGGACTTTCAGAGTTCCCTTAACGCCTTTGAGTAGTTGACTAACCTCGGATCATCTAGGACAATCCTTAGTGTAGTGTTCCTCTTCAAAAATCAGACAGGGATACTTCAGTTTCCGCTGTGAACCATCATCAACACGAGGTTTAGACGATTCTGGTTTCGGGGCATTAGCTTTGGCCTTGCCTTTGCCCTTCCTTTTGCCCCTTGGAGTCTTGTTTGCAGGATTGGCCTGAACGATGTTGACCTCCGAGGTTTTACCAAAATCCGTGGTAGGCTAAGGAGAAGAAGTATTGGAAGAATTTGATTTCTGCTTCCCATTGGAAGACTTGCGTAAAGTCTGAGACACAGAACTAATAATGCCATCGACTGATGGGGTAGTCGATGCTTTAGAGGTCCTAGGTCGTGGAGCCTCATTCAAGATGTCATACAAAATGCTCGATTGGGAGTACACTAAATCGAGGTACTGGGCACGAGCGATGGCTTGTTCCTCGATTACACATGCCCCCATGGCGATGTCTTTCGCAATCTGATTGACAAAAGAGGTAGTGAACCAATGAGTAAGAAGTTGATCAGGAATTTCAAACTTGATCAGGCAATGATGTCGTCTCCATTCATGAATGTGGTCCGAGATATGGGTAGCCCAGTCATGTTTCAAGGATGTTAGGAGATGTGTCCCAGCTTCATAACGAACCGGTAACTGGAAATGAGTCAGGAACACCATAGCGAGAGTGTTGAAATCTTGAAGGATGCCACGAGGCAGTTCGATATACCACTTAGCAACAACCCGATGAGAGTGCGCTAGAAAAGACGGAGTTGGACAGAGTCATCCACCCAAGAATTGGAAGAACACCATAAATGGTATGTCATGACGTGTGTTAGGGTCTCGTAATTTGGCTGATTGGAAAGCCAAATGACAGTGTAACATCAAACCAATCTTTGGAGCCCAAGGACCTAGCCTTCCTGGACTCAGAGAGGGCTCTCTCTAATTGTGTAAGGGATATCTGTGTGTTTGCTTATTGTGTTTTGATTTTAGGCTAGTTATGAAGTAGGTTTTTGGTTTTGGTTTTTAGGTTGTGAGGGATGAACTGATCAAAGACTAAGATAGGTAAAAAATATGTCAGATCAACTGGGCTATGGGGTCGAAAAGGTCAAGAAAGCTTTTAGGTGGTGATACAAGGTTGTTGAAGGGCTGATTTGAGCGAGGTAAAATGGATCTTTGGGTAAAATGGAGTGAGATGGACATTAAACTTGTGAAGAACAAAGAATTTCAAACATAAATAGTTTAATAGCTGACATAAACATAGTAGGGAAAACCATTAATCATGAGAAATGTAACTATAAACTGATCAATGCATAGAAATAAACATTCAAGCCATGCATAGAGATATATGAATCTCTAACTTTAGGAAATGGCTATCAGACTTTGGGGAAATACATTTAAGACAAACAAACAACTCAAATCACTATGAAGGAACGCCAAAGCATATTATTTCAAGCTATTCGGCACTTTGAAGCAATATTGCATAGTTTTAGGCAAAGGGCAAGATTAGTACAAGGCCTCCTTGGTTCAACAAATAACAATCAAACAATCAAAGAGAGGTTTCAGAGGTGGAGCTATGACTAGCCATGAGTAAGTAGGGCATACCGTGAATCATACTTAGCATGCATAAAACCATAAATGAAACAAGCAAACAATTTCTTCAGTTATCAAAGAGCAATCAAGGATTCTTTGATATGACTAAGAAGGAAGAAAACATAGAAGCTATAAAGAAACATGAAATTTGAGGTGCCTCCAAGGGCATGTCTCAAATTTATTCTCTACTGTCTTATAGCAAGCAAGAACATGGAATTATGAATGAAAACTAAGAAGCATAACAGAGAGGGACACTATACCATTTTACCAAGTCAAGGAATCCAACAACAGACCTCCTTCATCATCCAAAAACATTCAAGAAACTATCCAATGCATAAGAAAAGTGTTTCTTCCAAACTTGTATAACCATGTATTGCTTCTATTCATCAAGTGTAGCCTTGTTTAAAATGAAAGCCTTTGGAATATATAGGCCAAAGTGAGGAAAACCTCCTAGTTCAACTTGCAATCTCATTAGCCTATCCAAAATATCTGATTTTGTCCTTGAGGCTTTGCAAAGCCCAAGGCACAAAATATCTAATAAAATATCTCAAAAATGCTAAAAAATGAAAATATATTGACTTTTCATAACTAATCATGCACAAAAATAGCTAAACGCACATGAGGAAAAGTCACTTTAGAAAGGTACATTTTTCACAAAAATACTTAAGAAATACATCAGCAAAAAGACCTCTGTCTTGCGGACAACTTTTGGATGCCTTCCCGATGTCGAAACGAGGCCCGTGATGTTTCATTGGAAAGCTATGAATGTCTATTTTATGAAAATTCTTATTTTTATCCAAACTAACCACTAGAAGTCCATCAAAAACTGACCTGTGTGTAAAAAACCAAAAAATAGACCTTGCTGATAAACAGGGCAGAGTGTGGAAAAAGTGAGTGTTTTCCTCAATTTTGGGGGAGAAAATCATCTTCAATTGATCTAAAAATAGCTCATTATATGCCCCTAAAATTATGGCATCCAATGATACCATTTTCATCCTTTGAGGATGCCCCAAACAGAAATGGCGATGCCCATGAGTTTTAGCCAAAAGCCCAAAAATGACAAAAAACCAAAACTTGTTAAATTTCGCCTGATTTCGGCAAGCATGACCCTCAGGGGTTTTTAGAAACATGCTGAGAAGATGAGGCCAAAATTTGGAGCCTTGAGGTGTCTTTCTTCATTTTTTGTCCCAGGCACCCTTTTTGGGCAGTTTTGAGCTTTTCTTGGTTTTCTTCCTTGTTGTTTGGAATTTAAGCTTTGGTGAAGAAGTCATGGCCCCTGGCCTAGGGGAGGAATCTAGCACATGATTTGGAGAGTGCCCTTCATGATCCATGTTTTTTATTTTCTAGCCCTCATCATTGCTTGCTTGAGGGCCGCCTTGTTTGTCTCTGTCACTGCTTTCTTCATGACTGTCATGCTCTTTCCCTTCACTGTTTTGTGCTTCATCACCCTCATGCTTATTGCTGTATTGGCTGCCATAATGTTCCTTTTCATCACTGCCTCACTGCCCATCACTTTTCTCTTCATTATCACTGCTATGTTTAGCCTCTTTGCCTTGTTCCTCATCATCACTAAAGTCATCTCTTCAGTATTGTGTTTGAGCCAAGAGGCCTTTAACAAGACATGTTTGTGGTTTTTGAAGGGAAGCATCCTTGTGTTTTTGGCACCACAAATCTCTTTCACTCAATCACTATTTTTATCATTGTTATCCACAGCAAGAAGATCCCTTTCAATTTGATAAAATATTCATCCCCTATTCACTATCTCTCTGTGTTTATAAAAAGGGACTCATTTGAAGTCATTGTTTTCTTTGATTATGACAAACATGGTATGTTAAAAAAAAACAAGATATGTTTCTTCCTTTCACTGTCTCTAAACAACCTTTCAAACTTTCAACAAGGAAATTACCCTTCTATCACTGTTTCTTCTTCGGTTTAGTAAACAAGGTGTTCTTTGAAACCACTGCCAAGATGACTCTTTAAACTGATTTGAAAGTCTTTTAAAAAACTCTATTTTTGCCTCTATCAACTGTGTGTAACCTTAGCTGTCTCATAGCACAGAAGGATTTTCAAATTTGCACATTAATCATCCTTTCTTTCACTGTGTCTCTCTTTTATTTTGACAAAGTCCTCATCCATTTCATCACTGTCTCTCTGATTTTGGAGACTGCAGACCTTTACTTTTTCATAACACAAAAGACCTCCTTCAACTTTGACAAAGCCTCATCCTCTAATCACTGCTTCTCACCGTTGATCTACTAAACAAGGGGTGCTTTGAAACCACTGTTAAGATATCTTTTCAAACTATTTTGAAGGACCTTTACAAACTCTGCCTCTCTGATTTTGGAGATTGCACAAATTCTTCATTATCTCACAGCATAAAAGACCTCCTTAAATTGACCAAGCTTTATCCCTCTTACCACTGTTTCTCTCTTTGATTGTGATTCTCTTTATAAATGATCTTTGGAAGCCCTTGTAAACTAAAATTTAGCCCTGTGGGACCTCTTAGTAATTTAATTAGGTCATAATACTTTGACAAATTTTCACAAAAGTATGAAAAACAAACCCTTAACAATAAACACTCATATGTCCTTCCAAACTCTGTTTTTCATCACTTCGAAGCCCTCTTCGCTCTTTAAAACAAAAACTTTCTTTGAATAAGTGTATTTGTAATTTTGAGCAGTCTTTTAACCACTGTCTCACCATTCCTTGAGCTGTATTTCTCTGAAGTTTTATAGATGATTAAGGCTCCTTTGAAATCAATATTTTCAAAGACCACATTCGATTTGACAAAGGTGTTCATTTTCCAACACTGCTTCTATATATATATTTTTTTGATATAGCAAGCAATTTTCCCTTTGTAAACACTTGTTGAAACACACTTTAAACAGATTTGAGATCTTTGGATGTAAGTTTGCTTTTTCCTCTAGCAGCTGTGGGCATCCTTAGCTGTTTTTAAAGCACAAAGAATACTTTCAAGATGGCACATCAACCTTCCCTTCCTTCACTGTTTCAATTAGTTACTGTTCTAAGTAAAAGACCTTCTTTCAAATTTGACAAAAAATTCTATCCCTTAATTCCCTGTCTCATCTTTGATTTAGCAAACAAAGGGTGTTCTTGGAAAACACTGTTTTAACATACTCCTTCAGGTTGATTATGAGACCTCCACAAACTCTGTTTTTCTTGTCCGTATTTCTTAGCTATCTCATAGCACAGAAACTCTTTCAAATTGGCACATTAACCAACCTCTCTTTCACTGTTTATATCCTTTGTAATCATAGTAAAGAGACTTCCTTCAATCTCTGTTTTGTTTTTTAGGAGTTTGGCAAACAATGTCTTTGATGATGATTAGTTTTTAGCATACAATTTCTCTCCTTTTTTTTGATAAACAAGCCTCTATTTAAAAAATCAAGCTTCTAATGAAACCATGAATGTCCTCTTATCCTCAATCAGTGTTTTCCCTTGAAATTTGTAACCAAACCCTCCCTCAAACTAAAACTAAGCAAGGATACAAGAAAAACCTTTGGAAAAAATCTCTTGATGTGTTGGAGATGATTTCCTTGAGTGAAAACTGATTTGGCACCCTTGGAAACTACTTTGGTGACCTGTTTTGCTGGTGACCTGGGTGTTTCATAGGCGCGCTGCACAAAAACCCAGGCGCGCCACGCACTTCAGAAAAATACACTGTTAATACCTACAGGCGCGCCGCGCAAAAACCCAGGCGTGCCGCGCACTTCAGAAAAATACACTGTTAATACCTACAGGCGCGACGCGCAATTTTTCAAACGAGCCGCTCACTTTTGCAGCCCGTTTTGGAGGCCTTTCCGGTGTCATAATTGGGCGTGAGATAGCTCGTTGGAAATATATGGAAGTATAATTTCCAAATATGCTTTATTTTTTTCATTTGGTGTCCATTTGGTTGTTCAAAAATTGATTTTCCCAACACTGGACAAAACTGGTGAATCCTAGTGCAGAAATGCATAGTGCTGTTTGCATGGCCACTTTTGGATGCCTTCCCGGTGTCGGAATTGGGCCCGAGATGTATATTTGGAAATATATGGAAGTATAATTTCCAAATATTCATGATTTTTTTCATTTGGTGTCCATTTTGTTGTTCAAAAATTGACTGTCCCAACACTGGTAAAAAATGGTGAATGCTGGTGCAGAAATACATAGTGCTGTTTGCAGGCTACTTTTTGATGCCTTCCTGTTGTCAGAATTTGGCCTGAGATGGCTCGTTGGAAAGCTATGGAAGTATGATTTCCAAATATGCTTGATTTTTTTCATTTGGTATCCATTTGGTTGTTCAAAAGTTGACTGTCCCAACACTGGTAAAAATGGTGAATCCGGGTGCAGAAATTCTCCTGTGACATCTGTATTTTTTACATTTCTCACAAACCATGATACCTGTGTAGAAACTGAAGGAGGTTTTTCTTCTTGAACCTATGAGGGACAAAAAATCTCTCACTTTTGTCAATTTCATCTCTGTTTGGTCAGAAACACATTTTGAAACAAACTGCCTGGGCACTCCTTAACCTCTGTCTTACCATTTCTTGAGCTGTATTTCTCTGAAGCCTTTATAAAAGAGCCTTGATTTTCTGATGAGGGTCCTTTGATATAACATGAAATTTTTTTTGAGTATCTCTTTAACCATTTGTATGAGCAAATTTTCATGGTGACAACCTTAAGAAAACTGAACCTCTGCGTTTTGTGAGGGAGGCCATCTTCAAGTTGACAAATCAACTGTTCTTTCTCTAGGTGACTTTGCTTGTGACCTCTGTCTCTCTAAGCACTGTATATCCTTTGAATTTTTAGACAAGAAGCATGGTTTTGATCATGAAAGTGTTATTTTCCTATGTGTTTGGAAAAACACTTGGATAGATAGCAATGCCCTCTCCAAAAATGCGATTTTGTATCTTTTGGAGGAAACCCTTTGTAAACATAAGAAAAAGAGACCTTCAGCACCCTCATGCCACATCTTGGAAAGAGATAATTCACAACTCCAAAACTTACTTTGACAATTTCTGCTCTCCTGGTGTTTTGATGATGATTAGGGCTATTGTGCAGTTTGATCAAATCAGTCAGGCGCACTTGGATATTTTCCTTTGACTGTGGATGACAAACCTTATTTGTATTCACCCATGGCTTTAACTATATTTTTTCATCAAGGAAAAAGGTCTTTAGAGATCCTTAATGCAATAATATGGAACAACAAGGCTTTTTCACATGTTTCATAAAAGGCCTTTGATTGTGATAGTGATATGGCTTGATTATTTGAATGTTGTCCCTGAATTTAAAACACATGCCATACCCTTTCTTTAAATTTGATGAGTCTGTCCAAATTTTGTTCATTTTAGCTGCAAGTTGTCTTTGAAGGAGATCTTTGATAGAAGAAAAACCAAACCTCTTTGATTATTACAGTACCACTGTGTGGCCATCTTCTTAACAACATTTTCCCACTCATAATCATCCAATTGTTTCCCACTGCACTCAAACTCTGCCTTTCAAATAGTGAAACCATATAATCAATTCTTGAAACACCACTGCTATGTTAGTGGTTTCATCCATTGGAGAAAAAAGGTGTAAAACAAGTTTTTTAAAGGCTATTTGCAGCTTTGTTAGCCTTGTGCCCTTAAATGAGGCTACACCTTTGTTCCTGACCCTCTGCTTATTAAATGAAGGAGGTCTTTAACCAATGACCTAACCATCTACTCATACTTGGAGGAGGTTTTCACAGTCACCAACCCTTTGCTCATGTTTGGAGGAGGTTTTACGCAGTCACCAACCCTCTGCTCATGTTTGGAGGAGGTTTTACACAGTCATGCTATTTCATCCCTTTGTCAAACTATGTTATATTTCCTTGTAGTGCCTTTTGACTATGTTTGCAGGAGCTCATTGAAATACCTCTCTATCTAGTACTTGCATCCCAGGTTCAAAACCACATGAGAAGCAGTTGTCTTCTCATGTTAAGTTTAATAATGTCTTCTAAAACGCTGGTACACTTTTGCTTTTGAGAAAGACATTGAAACACTGTAAATCCACCTAATATCGGTTTGACTTGTGGCATATGCACTGCTGAGACATCAAGGTTTGTTAGTGGCGCGACTTAAGAGTGTATCAAGCTTTATTCGCAGAATAGGAAGGTTATCTACGACTGGTTGATATTAGACAGAGGTTCTTTTGGCTTTAGGATAGTTTTCCAAGGGAGGATCGCCTAAAGCGCCACTACCTAACTTAGGGGAGACTTTTTGGATGGATTTGGAGTATTCTCTTTGGAGCTGATGGACAAGTTTGTATGACTGAGGCTAGATAGGGCTTGAAAATTAGGTTTTATCTCATCATGGGATGATTGAAAAGGTAGGAGGGCAAAAATGTTTATGGGTGTTTTCTAGCTAAAAAATTTGACATATTGGAGATCAGCTGCTAGAAAACTTGGCTTTAAAAACTAGTCATCATCAATAGGTGAAAAATACTGATGACTAACAACGTGTGCTTGGGGGTCTTCTCCAAATTTTCCCTCAAACTTGGGACAATCACCAGGGACCTTCGTCGGAATCATAGGTCAATATGGATTATGAATAATTGGATCATTTGTCAATTTGGACACATCCGGTAACTCCAACGTGGCGAGAAAAGGTAATTGAGGATTAAAAGGAATAGTAGGTCCCCGATAAGGACCTGTACCCATACTCCATCCTGGTTGAGTATAACTCTTCCCCCATTGGTTTTGTCCGTGAGGATTCTGACCATAAGGGGTGTAAGCTGGATAATTCGGTTGATATGGTGGCTGAGGACTAGGATACGAGGGTTGAAATCCAGGATACTGATTCTAAGTATACGAGAGTCCCGATTGAGCAGCATAAGGATTTTTCTGTGGAATATAAGTATTGCCTGGCGGTTGAGGGTAATAAGAAGAACCTTGAGGCGTGTTGTATACCGGTTGATATTGACCTTGAGGGTAATAACCGCCTTAGGGTCGAACGGGCTGCTGATAAGTGGGGCCCTGCTGAGCTGAATAAGTCGGGCACACATGTTGATTTGACTGCGACATAGAGTAGAGCGGTGGATGAGCAAGGTTAATAGCCTGTGCAGGTTATCCCGGTTGAACAGGTTGACTTGACTGATGAGGGCCACCAGGTTTCCCCTGCTGAGAAGGTTGGCCTGATGGCTGTGGTGGGCCAGGTTGTGCCTGATAACTAGGTTGACCTATGGCAGGACCGTAAGATGGCCCTGGCTATGCAACATTTTGACCAATCAGAAAATATTGTTGCTGTGGTTGCACAAAAGGTTGAGATGAATGGATTTCCCCCCCAGGACCATATGAAGGTTCGGGTTGATATAATGGCTGCTCAGTCGGTCCTTGAGTTTGCCCTGGTTGGACCACAGACTGAGTTTGTAAAGGTTGACCTTGAGGATTGTAAGGCTGCCCTTGCGGGCCGTAAAATAATCCCTGCTGGACCGAAGGTTTTCCCTGTAAGGGTTGCCCTTGTGGGTCGTATGCATATCCTTGCTGGGGTGAAGGTTGTCCCTGAAATGGTTGTCCTTGTGGGCCAAAAGCATATCCTTGTTGAACCGAAGGTTGTCCCTGAAAGGGTTGTCCTTGTTGGTTAGAAGGTTGCACAGGAAAGGTAGGTACAAAGCCGTTAATGAAATGATAAGCCTCAAGAGTAGGCAAATAGATGGGGTTTCCGTGCTCATCATATTGGAATGGAAGTGAATAAATTGGGGTTTCGTCCGCTCCATAATGAGAAAAATAAGGACGATTAGGATCCTGAGGGGACTGATTAGTCTGGGAGCTCTGTTGTTGAACAACCATAGGATACTCCTCAAACGAAAGGCCGTTAGGGATTACCATGGCAATCAAAGTATTTACCAAAGCAGAAAATCCTGAAGACTGGGCGGTAACGACCGGTGCCGATGAGGCCACACAGAAAATAGGCCTAGTGGGGTCAGACGTAACAAAAGGCGTCAACGAGACCGGTGTCGTTGGCGACAACCCTAATGATGGGAGAACCGGCCCCCTCGACAGAGTTGAAGTTTCCATGGAGGCAATACTGGCTATAATCTGACCCAAAGACCTATATCCAACTGGAAGCGACACCAACGATGAAGATTGAGCAGGGTCTAGATGGATGTATTTTGGAAAAAGGTGGTATTCTTCATCAGAAACTAGAATGCCCTCACTGCCATTAGGACCAGAAGATTCCATGTCTGAATCCACCGTGAGATCTTGCAAAAGAGTATGGGGGCTAGGAGTTATGATAGCAGCCAAAAATGACGATCCCGATGTGAGAGGCGGAAAATGTTCCTCGACCCCAAACCCAAACCAAGCGTTGGAAAGAGGCCAATGGAACTCAACTAGTTCTCCAAAGGGGTACTCTGACGGGATGACAGGCTGCTCAAGCTCAACAGACCTAGAGGTCTGAGAAGTTTCAGATGAATCGTCCGTGAAAAGACTACCAGTAGACGAAACCGATGGTTCCGCCACTGTGACTGTAGCACACCAAAAGGGGGGAAAAGATAAAAAATGAAGACTCTTGGATCAAAACCAAGGCAAACAAAGACAGGCCAAGTAATCAAACTTTAAAGGGCGTGTAATCGTAGGTAGTTTATTTTACCACATTGAAACCAAACATTTGTTGTTTCATGTTTTAAGAGTCAAGAAACAGTCAAAGATGACTCTAGTCTCTTTCAGTTTGAAATGAGCGTGAAAGGACAAGTGCTCGATGCTATTTTCAAATTTATAGAGTCAGTAAATATAAAAAATGACTTCTCAGGTAGTCTAGGTAAAAGGGTGTACCAGGTTCCCGTGAACTGCCATATACACCTTGGTTATAAAATGAAGGAAAAATCAACCAAGGAATTGACATACGTGCAGGTAGTCTCCCCGAATGCTGTGTTCGGTGTATCACGGTTACAAGGCGGTAGACTCGGCTTCCTACGGATAAAAGGATTGCAACCTAAAGGGGTCTCCCTTTATATACTCGACGGTACGGGGAGCACAAGTTTGTACTAGTGGTATCTGAAGCCAGATGGCGAGCGACAGCTGCTAGGTTTAAAGACGCCGGAACACGTCTCTAACTTAGACCACTAAATGTTTCATTAAGTTTCAATGTTGCCTTAGGTTAATTGAATAAATTTTAAGTTGATCTTGTATTTATGTTTCAATTCCAAGGTCCTACCGAATGCTGAATCTCACGAATCCCTAAATGCAAGCTACATGCCATAAAATACCATTTCATTCGATGAAAATCTATCTACAAGAAATTTTAGGAGTTTCCGAGCGATAGCAAATAATGAGAACACATAGAAGCATCCACTACAATACCTGATGCAAGCTAATGAAAATGAGAAATCTTTCCTAGAATTCCCAATGCTAGTTATGCGAAAGATTTTCCAATTCCACAATGTAAACAAGAATGCAAGCAAAATATTTTTGTTTTTTTATTTTTCAATGTAATAGAGCAAAAAGTGCACTAAATGACATGAAAAATAAACCTTCACACTAGTTTGAGAATTCCTATGCGAGAGTCGAAACGAAACAATTCAATCAACTCAAAAGCACACAAAACACAAACTCAAACCAATGCTGCAATCTCTCAAATTGAAGAAAGATGTTGAAACTGACCGATACAAGCAGTGTAATCTATGCTTGGAGTGACAAGAAGAAAAATTGAATGAAAGAGGCAAGACTCATTCCACCAAATGTAATCACTCAAAACGGATCCAGGGAGCTGAATGCAATTAAGCAAATAATGAAGGTGGATGTGAAACAAAAGACCGAAACTCCCACAGGAGGCTCAACATATCAAAGCACTAGAAAACCCTAAGGCTATGATGCTGACAAGAAACGGGCAAAGAAATGAAGGAAGGAGGTTGTTCACAGTCACAAACAATCCCAACACACTCAAATCAAATCAAGAAAACACCCAAAGAGACAAATACTGACCAAAAACTCCAAAACAGGACAAACCCTAACACCTACAGGAAATGGCGCGACAGTCTGGCTGTAATCAGCGCTTAACAGGGGATGGCGCGGGTGCTGAACTAGCAACAAGCACCAATGGGCGAGACTGTCAAACTGGAAACCACTCCAATCAAGCCACCCCTAGAAAAATGAAAATTTTGGAAAAACAGAGGTCAGATCTGATCCTCTGGGGCTGAACAAGGGTCTTAGACTCAGCAAAGATAATCAGAAAAAGAAAGCTAAGCAAGCAAAGACCAAGAAGATGACCTAATGGATGAAAGACAAACTCACACTGATCCCCAGCGGAGTCACCAATTTTTTGGTGAGGTAAATCCCCTCTGCAGATAGAGGCGATCCCACTAGCCCTAGAGAGGGTCTAGCCACAAACAAGACACGCTATGACATCAATTCCTAGTTAAGAAATGACAAAGACTGGGTAGATAACTTACCGTAGATGTTGTGTCGTTGAGAAGAGTGGCTGCCTCTCGCTCCTGGTTCAACAAATCACGATCTGCTCGTTCTTACGCCCGAATACATGCACATACACAAGAAACGAAGACGATACACAACATACTATTCACATCCATAACTATCAGTCAGTCGAAGAAGACTAAATCAAATGCGTTAAATAAACATAACACAGAGATGGAGTCAATACCATAGTTGAGTATATTAATTTAAAAGAAGGAAGAGTACAACCAGGCTTCGACGTTGCGATCTCCTCCAGCAAGGTTCTAGTGGAGCACGTCTCACAAAGCTCATCAGGAATTCAGATGGGGCTCTCTCTACGGGATCCTCCTTGGTTCAACCTTCTCTATAGCGATTACTCAGTTATAGTATCTCTTCTCCAAGTTCAGCTTCTTGGCTATATGTTCAGCTAGCTTTTGTAAAGGGAGAAGGCTTGTTTATATAGAGGGAGAAGGAGAGGTTAGGATCCCTATAATCATGGAGGGGAGTCCTATCTTAAAAGAATGTTCCAATAACCACTACCCAAAGGAAGAGATCCATGGCTTATCGAGTTTAACCATTTCTCATGAGTCATCCTTGAGGTGGTTAAAGGAAACTTTCGCCTCTAATTTGTTAAAAAACATTCCCAAAAAGGTTGGCGTGGGCACAACAAAGAGAGAGAGCGCCAGCTGGTGTGGCCTCTAGTGTACATCCTCCACATTAGTGCAAGGGGTGAACTAGCTACCCGCGCCAATGCCAAAACATAGGTTTTTGTGGGCTTTCTGAGGAAATGTTCAACAGGAGAAATAATTTCCTTATGCAGAAGGATGCAAAGAAGGTGTTTGCAGAGTATGACACTGCTCATAGGTCACGGGAAAGACCCTCCAATATGTGGGGCGAGGGATTGCAGGGACGGTGACAAAATGCTGTGTAACAACATGCTTAGAGGTAATTCCCAAGACAAGTTAGACTGCACATTTGCATTCGACACTCCATCCTTAGCAATACCAGAGACAACATGGTGACCGGAGAAGCGTTGGGAAACCCTACAAAAGCCATTATCTTCGACAACATAGTGGCACAACAAGTGACCACACAGGGGTCTAAATTTATTATTTTCTAAAACCACTTTTTCAGCTAATTAAATGTGTTTCCAACATCCATTTTATTATAAGTACATGTGACCTGTGTTATTTTTTTACAGGTAGAAACCCGTGACTTGCATGACGAAAGCCGGGGTTTTCTCCGGCAAGGAAGGTGGATCCTTACAAAACTTGAAGAACCTCACTATAGGCTCAATGGAACATCTCTCACCAGGGAAAGACATCGTGTTTTGTAAGGTATGAGCTATCCAAAAGAGAAAGATAGAAGGAATAGCCCTAGGTCGCAACCTCCCAGGTCGTGACTAACCTCAGGTCGCAGATGACCCCAGGTCGCAAGTTGCAAATGGCCCTAGGTCGCAAGTTACAAATGACCCCAGGTCACAGGTCGCAGATGACCCTAGGTCACAGGTCGCAAATGGCCCAAGTCGCAAGTCAACCCAACAGTTAGGGAGGTCAAGAGTCAAGGGAAACTCAAGAGTCACTTCAGCCTATATGTGCAGCTTCAGGAAATCAACACCAGACTTTTAGCTTTGGAATTGAAGCTAGGATGACAAAGCGAATTGGTGCTTGAGAGCTAAAGGCACTCAGATCTTGGTATCAAGTGGAGGGAATTGTAGTGAGGGGTTTTGGTATCATGCATTAAGATGAATAGCCCATGTTCCACTACTGGGTTTTGACGAGTTGTAAAATATGTATTTGAAGTTGCAACAACATTAATAATATATGCTCTTTTTTCGGCACTGATTCACATGTTTTCTTGTGGTGATAATACTAGTTGTCTAATATTTCACTATGTTTGTACGTGTGCTTTCATGCATGCAATTGGTTATGAACTAATTCATAGTGGTTTCATGTACGTTTTCTTTCGAATCAATGTTTATTTTTTCCTTTCCATGTCAGTGATCTATTGTGAACTACTTTGCAGTTAACTTCTGGCATGTTTTATTTCATGTACGTCTGACTGGGTTTTTAGCTCATCGATCCTGCTCATAGCGTACCCCCTTTTATTTTGTTGCTTAGACTTTCTTATATCTTTGTTTGTGGTTCATCAATATTGGGATGATTTTTCTTCACTGATTGGTCATTTCACCCTTGCCTCCGCTTCATCATCTTCTCATTCGACAACCAAGAGTGAAAACACTTATGGAGACAGCTGGGCCCACGTACCAAATGGGGCTCCTATCCCAAATGGTGTGAGTTCTAATTGGGACCTTTCACCGAGGAGACCCCCTTGTTGTCGGCAGTACAATTTTGCATGTCAAAAGGACTTTAAAGGATAAAATCCAACATGAAGTTTGCATTTGGGAACTTGATTCATTGGAGAAGGCATTCAGGTCAGCAAGAAAAATTGAATGCAAAATTATGGCGACAAGGAAGCCTACCACTCACATCTATAAATATGGAAGTGTTGCTACTCCTATACTTCCACAACCTGCAAGGTTGACACCACAACAATTAGAATAAAAAATAACAAAAGGGCTTTGCTACAGTTGTGATATAAAATACACTAAAGGTAATAAGTGTGCCGAGAAGGAATTGTTTTACATAGATTGTGAAGAGGAGGAAGAAAATGAAAAATAAACTTCAAAAGAAGAGGATATACACCAGGAACTAACCCTAAAAGAAGAAGAAATGAGTCCGACCATATTGTGTAATGCATTGGTAGGAATTACCACTCCTAAAACTCTCAATATAGAAGGACATATCAAGAAGAAAAAGGTAATAGTGTTGATTGATTCGGGTAGTACCCATAATTTTATTCATTATAAGGTAGTCAAGGAATTGAATTGTTTCCTATACCCAACACCAGAATGTCAAGTGATGGTTGCAAATGGAGGAACTATAAATTGCTCTGGAAAATGCCATAATATCAAGCTAGCCATGGGGGAATATGTATTGAATAGTCCAATGCTTTCCATTCCAATGGGATGTGTTAAAGTTGTATTAGGAGTACAATGGTTACAATCTTTTGGGACGGTAGCTTTTAATTTTCAAGAACTTTTCTTGAAATTTATTTTTGAAGGGAAATCGAATTACAGGGTATCACAAGGAAGCCGGGAAAGATAATAAGCTCTAATGTCCTGGCAAAGCTTCTAAAAAAAGAACAACGAGGAGTAATTTCACAATTATTCTCAATAGAAGTTCCAACATCAAAATCATATATTTCTCTAGATCTCCAAAAAAATTTAGACAATCATTCCAAGGTGTTTGAAATTCCCAAAGGACTCCCACCTATTTGTGATCATGATCATGCTATTCATTTGATTCCAGGAAGTGTTCCTCCAAATATCAGGCCTTACTGATATCCTTATGTCCAAAAGAGAGAAATTGAACGTATGATTGCAGAAATGTTAGAGGCTGGTATAATTCAACCTATTCAAAGTTCTTTCTCTGCTCCAGTAGTATTAGTGCACAAGAAGGATGGATCATGGCGCATGTGTCCAGATTATAGGGAGCTCAATAAGCTCACTATTAAAGATAAATTTCCAGTCCTGTGATTTATGAATTATTGGATGAATTACATGGACCAATTTATTTTACCAAGTTGGATCTTCGTTCAGGATATCATAAAATTAGAATGAAGACTGAAGATATTCCTAAAACAACATTTCGAACTCATGAGGATCATTATGAATTTTTGGTCATGCCTTTTGGCCTTACTAGTGCACCCTCTAAATTTCAAGGGTTGATGAATTCCATTTTCAAACCCTTCTTAAAAAATTTGTGCTAGTATTTTTTGATGACATACTAATCTACAACAGGTCTTGGAAGGATCATGTTCAACATGTTGACAGGGTGCTCAAACTATTGGAGGAGAAACAATTATATGCAAAAACATCCAAATGTTTCTTTGGAGTACAAGAGGTGGAATATTTGGGTCATATTGTATCTTACGAGGGTGTTAAGGTAGACACTAACAAAATTAAAGCCATTAAGGAATGGAAAGTCCCCACAACCATAAAAAAGCTGCGAGGATTTCTCGGGTTAACAGGGTATTCTCGCAAGTTTGTTAAGATTTATGGGAGAATAGTAGCACCTCTAACAACATTGTTGAAGAAAGATGTATTTTCATTGACTCCTGAAGCAACTAAGGCCTTTGAACATCTTAAAGAGGCAATGTACCTAGCACCGGTCTTAGCTACGCCAGACTTCACAAAAACCTTTACTATGGAATGTGATGCCTTAGGAAATGGAATTGGTGTTGTTTTAATGCAAGAAGGAAGACCCGTTGCTTTTGAAAGTCGTCCAATCAAAGGAAAGTATTTACAGAAAGCTATTTATGACAAGGAAATGTTAGCAATACTACATGCACTAAACAAATGGCGACCTTACCTAATGGGAAGACACTTCAAGGTAAAAACTAATCATGATAGTCTTAAACAATTTTTGGAACAAAGACTATCTTCAGAAGAGCAGCAAAAATGGGTCACAAAGATGTTGGGTTATGAATTTGAAATCATCTACAAAAAAAGGAAGCTAAATGTTTTTGCAGATGCACTCTCAAGAAAGGATGAAGAGGTGGAAGCATTGCTTTGTGCCATTTCTATTATCCAACCAGATTGGATGACCGAAGCAAGGGATGAATCGAAGAAGGACGAAGAAGTATGGACACTCATTCAAAAGTTGCAACAAGATCCTATTATATCTGATACATTTAGTTGGAAAAATAATTCCTTATGGTACAAATATTGCTTATATATTTGCAAGAATTCCCAACTAAAACAAAAGATTCTTTTGGAATTGCACACTTCTCCTTTAGGAGGACACTCAAAATTTTTAAAACCTTACCACAGGGTGAAGAAAGAATTTTTTTGGGATGGCCTTAAATCTGATATTCAAAATTTTGTGGCAGAATATTTTCTTTTCCAGCAAAATAAAGTTGAGACAATTAAGCCTTTGGGTCTTCTACAACCTTTATCTATTCCAAGTCAATGTTGGAAGGATATTTCAATGGATTTTATCACATGTTTACCTAAGTTCAAAGGAAAGAGTGTCATCATGGTGGTAGTTGATATACTTACCAAGTATGCACACTTTTGTGCATTATCTCATCCATTTAAAGTAAGTACATTTGCTACTGCATTTAGGGAAACAATTCAAAAGCTACATGGAAACCCAAAGATTATTATAAGTGACAGAGATCCCATTTTTATTGGAAATTTTTGGACGTAATTATTTTCTTATTTGGGTACTCAACTAGCTCATAGCTCATCTTATCATCCTCAATCTGATGGTCAAACAGAGATAGTGAATAAATGTTTGGAAGCATATCTTCGTTGTTTTGTATCTGATAAGAAAACACAATGGTTCAAGTGGTTACCTCTCGTTGAATGGTGGTATAACACTTCCTTCCATAATGCAGCAAAAATTACCCCATTTATGGCACTTTATGGATATCATCCACCGTCCATCACATATTCTTTAAGAGAAAATTATAAGGTTCAAGCAGTGCAAGATCACATCGAGCATTAACAAGAAGTTTTCCAACTCTTAAAGGATAACCTAAATTTGGCACAAAATCGAATGAAACAATAGGCAGATCAACATCGCAGCGAGAGAAGTTCTGATGTAGGATATTGGGTATTTTTATGGCTACAACCATACAAACAAATGTCCCTCAAGCAAGCTAAGAAGGATAATAAATTATCGCCAAAGTACTATGGTCCTTACAATGTGTTGCAAAAGATTGGTACTATGGCATACAAATTGGAGCTTCCTGCTTCTTCGCAAGTGCATCCAGTTTTCCATGTTTCATGCTTAAATAAGGTTATAGGGGAAAAAATTCCAGTTCAAACAATATTTCCAGAACTTGATGAGGAAGGAAAAATCATATTGGAACCTGAAGCAGTCACGAAAAAAAGAACTCGACAGCTACAAAATCGATAAATTTCAAAGTATCTCATCAAGTGAAAGAACTTACCCACTAAAGATTCTACATGGGAGGATGAGAATTTTATACAGAAGCATCTGGAACTACTCAAGCATTGAGGAGAACACATTTTTGAAGGAGAGGGGCATGTTAGGTCCCTATATTACTAGTATAGTCCCTTATTGTTGTTAGTGTAACCCCCTTATTATTATTGTTGTACCCCTGTAACCCCAGTATTGTTATTATTGTGCCCTTACATTATTATTGTTAGGTCGGCTAGGATTATATTGTGACCCCATGGAATCCTATATATAGAAGGAGGTTTTGTCATTTGTATCATCCAATATTTTTACATTTATGTAATGTAAAGTAGGTTTCCCCCTCGAAGTGGCTTATTTCTAAGGCGTCGATCTCTCTTTTCTTCTATTTTTGGAGCTAGTTTCATAACATTACTGGGGATGTCTTCTAGAGTGCCTTAGTCCGTAGGAGATCAATTCGACTTGTCACCTATTTAAGCTGGCTAGGACTTATCTATTAGAATTTTCCATGACTTCTTGTCGTCCTGAGTGTCTACATTCATTCTCTAGGGACCTCTCTTCTTCCTATTTATACTATACCATTTGAGAGGGTTAGGCGAGTTTTGGAGAGCCAGATTCTTAGTGAGATAGAGATCTTGAGTCTATATTGTTATTTTGATACTAGAGAGAGAGATTGTGAGGTCTTTTCTTCTTGAGTGTTTATCTTCATTCTCATTTCCTTGTTATAGTGGGGAGACTCTGCCGGATCGCAGAGAGGAAGCTTTGGGCTGAAGGTAGAAGCTTGTAATCAGATTTATTTTCATGATTAATAAGAACATATGTTCCTTCCTTGTATATATTTATATTCAACATGCTACATGGTTTATTTTATGACAGTTTGATCTAACGATCTTCCATGGAAGGTCACTTGTTGTCTCCATTTGTTTTTGGCTGTGTGTAGGGATCGAGATGAGGTGTGAATGAGGTATATCACTCGAGTGAAGCGCAATAATCTGCATTAGACCCAAAATCCTTCCCCAACCTACGAGGAAGCCAAGTGCACACATATTTCCTTGTAGTTTAGAACTGATGGCTCGATGCATGTTTGATCATTTGGGTTGGGAATCTATTATCTTTCTATTGTTCTTTCCTTTTGTTGTCTCGTGATATGATTTGGACATGAGATCATGAAGGAATAGCTTCTTGAATGTGAATTTAGATGCAAAAAAGTGGTGTTTTCAATGAGAGCATAATTACTTTGTGTCTGCTTTGCCTTCGTTTTTTATTGATTTCTTTGCTATCCTAGTATGTTGAGTTTTCTCCCATTTTTTCGACTCTTTGCGGCTATTATCAGGGTATATATATATATATTTATATATTTATTTATTTATTTTATTATTATTAAAATTTTTTCCTCGGCTCGAGCAAGGTTTTTTTTTCGGACATTTTTTATTTTTTCCCCAGTCGCTCCCATAGAGAGTCCTCTATGTGACTGGAGCATCCTAGTCGCTCCCTTGTAGTTAGAAACAAAGCGACCAACCGAAAATTTCCTGTCTTGTGCGTGTGAACGGGCTTCTAGCCTCGAAAAATTAACATTTTTCTTCTGAAGTTCCTATTTATGTTCTTGATTTGTCTGAGCTTCCTGCTTACTGGCTAGGTCTGGTCCAGATCTGTTTGCATTTGTTCGATTTCCTTAGATTTGGCATCCTTTATTGGGAGAGGTTTTTGTCTTCTATTGGAAATTTATATTTTTGTCTTTTGCTGATCTATTAGAGATCTGTTAGATATATGGTTTTCTGTTGCTGATCAACCATTGTTTATGTCTGGTCTGATCCATTTTTTATTAGTTTATCTGAAGTCTTCCATCACCCTTGTATTTCAAGGTGTTCTTGAAGTTTTTTGGATGCTTTGGGTTGAGGCTTGACTTTTCCCTATGGATCTCATTTTCATATTTGATTGATTGTTTTGAGTGATTGTTTAGACCTGTTCTATATCTTACTTTCATAATTTTCTGGTCTTTGTGCACTTTTGTCACTTGTTTTTGAGTTATTTATTTTTCTTTCATTTATTTTTTTCACAATTGGTGGTGTTGTGATTGGTTGTGTAATTTTCATCTAGAAAAGTTCTTTTGATTGTGTTTTCATTCCTTCCTATCACCCTCATTTGATATTTTTTAGGCCTTCCTTCCTATAGGGTATGGTTTTGACCTTTGTAAAACATTGACCTTGGTTGAGCCATTGTGCTACAACCCTAGAATTATTGACATTGCCTTCCTTCTTTCACTTTTGGCTTTTGGTTTGATCACTTTGAGTTTGTTTGTTTGTTTGGCTTTTTTTTCCTAGGTGTGACACTTTTGGAGTGATTAGCATACTTTCTTGGGAAATTTTATTTGGTCTCTTCTCAGTTACTTTGATTTTACTTTTTGGCTTTTTTTTGGGTCATCAATCTAAAAAAAAAAATTGGAATAATTTTCATTTAAGAGAATTTAGTGAGAGGTGCATCACAATAGGCATTGGTGTGTTGTGAAAACTCTTACTCTCTTGTATTTAGAGTTCATCAGAGTAAAAATAAAAAATTTCATATAGCTGCAATAGGGTGACTAACAAGATTCATTCACACCATCTTAGTTTCATGCCACATCCCAACTGTGTAAATAAAAACCACTTAAAATAAACGCGCTAATAAAATTAACTAGTCTCGTATTTTCCCTTTACTCGTAGTACACCAACACTAGCTTAGGCTAGGGTCTTGGAGATAGGAGAGTGAGTTAACTGCTCCAAGATTACTAAAAAAACTTAGTAGCTTTTGGTAGGGATATAAATCCATTTGCAGTAGTGCAGTATGGGAAGCCCTTCTAATAAGAGGGTTAAGCACGAGGTCACACTTGGGCTAGGCGGGGTGACATGCGCCTTTTTCGCTTAGTTTCGGGTGGCGCAATATAACGGAATTTTCACGCATACAAACAATGTTTTCAACATTTTTTGTAGCACTTGGGGACCACTTGGGAGGAAAATATCAAGGGGGTTTCAGTCTTATCTCTCTGAGTTAATTTTCCTGCCGTTGCATGTATATTTGTCCTGCGGCTGTCCCCCCAAGTCTTGTTATTGTCAGTGGTAACCATAATGGCCTATCTCTTAGGTCTCATACATAGGTGCAGGGTCAGGGTTGTCTTCTTTTTACCTGGAATAGATATTATTCATACCCCTCAATCCTCTTGAGGGGTGGTCCACAGTTAGTGAGGCCCCTTAAACGGAGTTTGAAGCTAAAAGGACTAGGAAGCATGTTGCTAGTATAATTGTTCCATCGCTAGCTTATTCATACTTTGGTTTGTGTGTTCTATCTTTTAGGACGTTTCTAGTGTGTGATGTTTGGTCTGAGTCAGAGGTTTTTTCCCTAGGGTGTTTTCACTAACATAATTATATCAATTTATAATTTTTCACCCTGGCTGAATTTATCTGCCGACAATCACATCGTCTTCATGGTTTACCTCCTGAACGAGGTGGACTTATCACTCCTGCATAGAGAGTGCTTGTCGGTGCTCAATAATTATACCAACATATAGTCCCAGAGTCTCTACCTGGTCCTTCTGTGTTAAATTTAGATAACCATGGTATGTTCTATGCTTAAATGCAATTTTACTTCAATCTTCTTTAAGTCCCAATTCATATTTAGCAATCAAATAAAATTGAAAGTAAAATGTTGATAGAACATAAAAATAAATCAACAGAAGACAAGCCAAATAATATATCAAGATTTATAATTCTCCTTGTCCAGCGAATGGATAGATAAATGTTTGTTACAACAATCAATAGGATGCCCTAGCCAGCAAAGTCTTGAGTTGGTCAAACCAACTTCTCCAACAACCAAATCAACCTTTCTCCAAGTGTGACGCACACCCCTCGAAGACAGCTCCAAAAATTCAACACAATTCAACCCAAAATGGTCAACTCAAAAGTCAACATTGCAATCAATGAAAAACATTAAAAGTCAACTCTTCTCCTTGATTTTTGTGCTCTCCAATGTGGCCTCAAGAAATCAGATTTTATGTGAAAAAATCAAAGTTAAAATCCAAGATTTGACCCAAAGTCAACGTTGTCCAGAAACCCTAAAAACAGTTCAAAAATTACAACAACTTCTTCAGGTTCAGATTCACACATCTGAGGGAAAGGAATCCTCTTCTAGACTGTACGAACTAACCAGATCACAAGTAGAATGTGTGTGATAAGATGATGATGAAATGAACATCATCTCTCTCCAATTTATATCCATGAATGAGGGTATGTGACACATCTGTTGGGCTTGTGAGCCTACATTACAAATATGGCCGACCTTGCACATGTGTGGAAAATAATATCAAAATATATGTTCTGCTCATCCAAACAAGATGATATTTAGATCAATCTTGCGCCTCTCCAAAAGAGGAATCCAAAAAAAATATAATCATCACCATATGAGCAGTGCAACATGGAGTTTGGACCTAGTTGCCCAAAATTAACAATCCCTCTTAACTAGGGAGAACTCCATAATTCCACCTGTGCCATCCTGTCATTAGTACCATCATGTACTATCATCATCATCCTGCAATCTTATGTCATTCTGCTGTAACATGTTTTTCTGGCTCTAAGGGCAAACAAACGAGAGTGAGTCACAAATACATCACACTCCATTGACCCGAATTCATCCTAGACGGTAAAGCCTCAATAGACTCAAAAGAGTCACATACTAACACGAAGTTATTTTACTAAACTGAAGTCAGTTTATAGGTAAGAACCTCATCAGACATCATCCCAGATTAAGGTTTTGGACACAACCCATCCTATACATAGAGAGTACGACAATATCTGATGCATCCATCGGTCTTGCTATAGATCTCTATCCACATTTCCCACCTCATTGGCCAAATGAGAGGTACTTCCCATGAGTCCAAAACTCCATGTGTAGGATGTCTGCAGGGCATAGATAAAAGAGAGGGTGAACCAACCAACTCAACATCATAACGGTGGGGCATAAGCACAACAAGGTTCAACAAGCATATCCCTGTGTGTGCTTATAACTCCAAGAATCTATCCCCAAGCCTTCTGAAGCTCCTAGAGATCATTTCCCAACTCAAGCAGGACCCTAAAAATAGGGTCTTTCCGCGATTCCAAGCTTCTCACGGAAGGTTAGGAACTTGACCTTCCCCAAGGGCTTCATGATAATATTTGTGACCTCCTCTTCAATTCCAATGTGATCGAGCCTTATGACGCCTCGTTGTACCATATCCTAGATAAAAGTGGTACCTAATATCAATATGCTTGGATCAATCATGGAACACGAAATTCTCAGAAAGACGAATCCCACTCTGGTTATCACAAAGGATAACAGTTGTATCCAGCACATGTCCAAATAGCTCACTGAAGAGATTTCTCAACCAAATAGCTTCACAACAGACCATACCCACTACAATGTATTTGGCCTCAATGATTCTCAAAGCCACTAATTTCTTCTTCCTGCTCATCCAAGATATCGAAGCAGAATGCAAGGTGAAGCAACATACAAATGTGCTCTTACAATCCACCACTCTGCCAGCCCAATCAGCATGAGTATATCCATGGAGTATCAAACTCTCGACAATGTATCTCATCCCATGGTTGATTGTGCCCTGAAGATATCTCAATATATTCTTGGCACCAATCCAGTGACTATGATGAGGCTCAACCATATGTTGACTCAAAGTGTTCACTGCAAAACACATGTCCAGGCGGGAGTTCACTAAGAACATCAAGGCCCCTACAAGTTGTCGATACTCAGTGGGATTTCCCATCTCGGGCCCAACAACTCTTCCACACAACTTCTTAAAGTTTAGTTCCATCAGTGTCGACACATAATTATATTCCACCATACCAAATCTCTCCAGTAGCTTCACGACATATTTTCCTTGAGAAAGGAAAAAATCTACTGGCCTTTTCCAGACCTCCAAGCCTGGGAAATATTGCATTAGTCCTAGGTATTTCATCTCAAACTTGAAATTTGGCTCCCTCTTACATTGATGAATGAGAGGGTTAGCACCTGTTAGGAAGAAATCGTCCACATAGAGAACTAGAATGAGAGGCCTTTCTTTATCAACCTTAAAATAAAGGTTTGGATTAGCATCACTTCGAGTGAAGCCTAGCTTCATCGAGTAGCTATCAATCCTCTCATACCAAGCCCTAGGGGCTTGCTTCAACCCATAGAGGGCTTTCTTCAAGCTACATACATATGATTCTTTATCTTGGACTTCGAACCCCAGAGGTTGCTCCACATAAACCTTTTCCTTTATTGAACCAATGCAGAAAATTAGTCTTCACATCCATCTGATGGAGACTCCATCCTTGCATTGCAGCAAGGTAAATGATAGATCAGATGGTGGTATAACGAGTGACATTGAAAAATATATCATCATAATCTATGCCTTCTTTTTTAGAGAAGCCTCAGACAACAAATCTTCCCTTGTACTTTTCAGCACTTCCATCGGCTCCATGCTTGATCTTGAAGAGCCATTTCGAGGTGACAACAGATTTTTCCTCCGGTCACAGGACCACATCCCAAACATCATTCTTCATAATGGATTCATATTCTTCGTGCATAATGTCCTTCCAAATTTGATTCTTTACGACTTCTTCAAATGATCTAGGCTTAGATTGTGCAATTGTACTCATGGTTGCTAGGTACCCTTGGTACCTATTCGGCTTCTTGCTTTCATGGAATGTCCCCCTAGAGAAATATGTCTCTCAAAATCTTTGAGAGTGTCCCTGAGCCATGAGGGTATCATTTTATTTGAAGGAGGTGGATCTATAGGATCCAATGGTCCTTCAACATCGGGCATAGGTTCATCCTTCGGTTCTTCCTGCCTTCCAACTTCTTCTTCTTCCTTTGAGATAGGAAGATTTGTTACTTTCTTGAGGGCAGCATCTTCATCGAAGGTGACATTGTGGCATATCTACACTTCTCTTTGACCAGGCACATAGATTCTATATGCCTTCGAGATTTCACTATAGCCCACAAACATTACCTTCTTTCTACAAGCATCCAACTTGCTTCTCTTTTCTTTCGGCACATGAAAATAAAGAGGACTTCCAAAAACTCTAAGGTGGGATACATCAAGCTTCTTACCAAAGAATACTTCCTCAAAAGTTTTGGAGTCTAAAGCATAATGCAGGCATCTATTTTCAACATACACAACAGTGTTTGCAGCTTCTCCCCATAAAAACTTCGGAAGACCTTGGTCATATAGCATGGCATGGGCAACTTCCACAATGGTCCTATTCTTTCTCTCAGCAACACCATTTTTCTCATATGTATACACAATTTTGGTCTCCCTCTTAATGTCGTCTTCCCTAAAAAATTCATTGAATTCATTTGATTCATACTCGGTCCCATTATCGGTCCTCAAAATTTTGATTTTCTTCCCGCTTTGATTTTCAACCAAGGCCTTGAAGGTGCAAAACCATTTGAATGCTTTTTCCTTCTTCTTCAAGAAATATATCCGTGTTTTAAGAGAGAAATGTTATTTTCAACATACCATATAAATCAAAATGTATCAATTGCAAGATATCTTATGTCTTTGTGAAACTTTAGGGGAATGGTCCCCTTGTATGATTCCCTTTGGCACAACCTTGACATATAACTTCATGATCATCTTTAAACTAGGGCATCCCTGTCATCACCTTCCTTGCTTCAGGATTGTATTTTTAATGAAGGTGTGCAAACCTCCGGTTCCATAGCTCGGTTTGAAGAGTTGTATCACATGACATGGCCCCCAATGGCCTTCCTCCAACCTGATAGAGTGTATCAACTCTAAAAACAATAGTAATAGCTTCTTTGAAGTTCTTCTTCTATATGCGTACCTTTCCGTCCATGAATGCCACCTTGAATCCTTTGTCTTCAATTTCTGAAATGTACACAAGGTTCTTCTTCAAATCAGGTACATACAACACACTTGTAAGCAAAGGAATTTACCTTGACTCTAGATGAAGGGTCACAGTCCTTGTCCCTTTCATGGGATAGGTGGTATTATATCCAAGGAAAATTTCTAAAATAGTATACTTCTCAATCAAATCTGAGATGCATTCTTTATAACTAGTGAGGTGCCTTGAAGCACCACTATCAATCAACCAGACATCCAGGGTGTCGGGAGGAGAAACAACAGAGAGGGAAGATACAATAATATATTCATTTTTCTTATTATCAACAACATTGGACTCATCATACCTATAATTTCTTGACCTCTTGAAAGGTTGGCCATTTCCACTTCAATCAGAGGGATCTTTCCTCTTTCCTTTGAACCCGTTGTTCCTTTGATTGTCATTCCCCCTGAAGTTGTTGTTGTCATCATCCCTGGGAGATTCCTTTCTATTGGGGTACTCTCTTGCAAGTGACTGGTATTGTTACAAGTGCAACATCTTCCCTTTCTTCCTTTGGTCCCCGCTCTTCCATGGTTTTAATTTCTCGGGCCACCATGGTTCTTCTTGTTTGCATGAGCGGTGAAGGCAGTAAGATCACCTCCATTTCCATTAGAGTGATGGTCTCTCTCCATAATTCTTGTCTCCTCTTGATTTCATCTCATCAGCAATTCATCAAAATTAGGAATGACATTATTATTAATAATCGAAGTATTAAATACATACTAGTCTCAGAGAAGTCCTCCAAGAGAAATGAGGATGAGTTATCGATCAACTACTTCTTCTCCTATGGAAAGGAGATCATTCCTGATTTCTATGAGCCTCATAAAATATGATTGGATGGATTCATATTTTCCCTTCTTGATATTCTTCAACTTGTTCTTGAAGAAAAGAACTTGATTAGCATTTCTAGCCGTGAACATTCTAACGAACTTATCATACATCTCTTTATATGTGCCCAACTCGGAGATGTAAGAAACCAAGTGCTTATGTATTGAATCCATGATAATCATCTTTGCTTTGATTTCCCCTTTTCTATACTTTGTCTTTGTGGCAGTTGGTGCATTTGATGGAGGCTCATGGATCTTCCCCTGCACATAATCCATGACACCTTAATCTTCCAAAACCAAATCCAAATACATATTCCATGCATGGTAATAAGAATTTTCAGTCAACTTATCATCAAACTTGAAACCATTGTAGGTTGAGGAGGCCATTGATCCTTGATAGGAATTCTTCTTCAGTGATTACTTTTCACACTATCTATTGGAAATAATGAGAGGGGGGTGAATCCATATTTCTTTTCAAATGTTATTATAACCAGTTAGATTCTACACAAAAAATAGAGAAATGAATAATTTATTATAGAAGGAAGGATAATGATCCTTTTACAAATGAATGAATACAATGATTGTCAAGCACCAACTTGGACTTAATGAGGCTCCAACCTCTAGGGCTTCGACCCTATCTTGTCCAAGGCACCAACCTTGTGTTTAGGGGCTCCTACCCCAAGGACATGAATCCCTCTTTGCTTATTTATTAGATGATTAATTCAAAGATGCTCCATTGCAATAATGTTCACCATACTGCACCAACCATTCTGCATCAACTTCTTTTTCAATTATGCTCCAAAGTATTGTACCAAGACTTCTGCACTGCACTAAGATTTAAACTCCAGACTGTTCCAATACTACTGCATCATAGCTACGCCAAGACTTTAGGAGTGTACTAGCTCTAGGTTATGATGATTCTTCTGCACCATAGCTTTACCAAAGTTTTGCACCACACAACACAAATGGTTCTCCACTCTATAGAGCTCCATTTACCAAGGCGCGGGTCTGAGGTCTGAAGGAATGCCACAGGTCTAAAGTCAACAGTTCGATGTACCCATACTTCTATAGCACATATCCGAAGTTTCTAAATTCTAGGTCTGGTCTAAGCCTACCAACAACAAATATACCAAACCCATGAGACTGTAATGTATGTTTGAAACTTTGTTTTTACAATTTCAAAGTCATTAGGTGTCCTGAGCTATTAGTCCTCCAACAACTATACTTCTCACGCATCCAAGGGTTTTTATCAGAATTTCGAGTCTCTTGTCTGAACCAACAAAATTTGATTTTCCTGTTTTAAATTCCTTTAGGTGTATTATGCCTCTTAACAAGAGATATGAACCTTAAAATAATTCGGTCCTGAGCGTATATATAACTGTAATTATTCGGTCCTAGTTAGGACTTTTAGTTAACCCTTAACTTGTACTTCAAAACAACTGTGCTCTTGCATTGGTATCACTAATCCGAGGGCACAATATCAATTATAGTCTTTTTAACCCAAAACAAATCTTCAATTTTGATTTGCTACCTCCTTCAGTTCACGAGTTGTGAACTTGTCTTCATCGTTTTGTATTTCCTTGACCGAATTGCTTGAGTAGAAAACGAGGTCCTATGTTCTTATTAATATGCATCATGTTGTGAAAAATGAAGGTACGTGACCTTTAAAGTAGGCCAACTTGTCCTAGAAGGATGAGGTCGGCTCACAAACCAGAAAAATTATTCTTAACTTAAAAAATTAATAACTTTCAAACCGCTTGGATATTTTGGCTGAGTAATAGCCTGTCGAAAAGATAAAATTATGCTTTATAATATGGTATAGGTGTCATGTTCATATTCATCCTTTCAAGAGTGATAAATATGTTTTTTAATTGAATTTTCAATAGATGGTGCAGAAAACATAGAGGGCAACGAATGGGCTTCTTGGACAGTGGATGGAGAGGACAGTCGATGACCTTCTTGGACAGTGAATGGGCTTCTTCATGGATGGGCTTCTTTATTGTTTGTCTTCTTCATCATAGGATCAACATGTCATCATCTAGCATATTGACGTCAATGAAAACTATATTAAAAATCTCCCCCTTTTTCATTGATGGAAATATTCTAACATTTTCTCCCCCTTTGACATTAATGGAAAATGGGGTGCCAACGAACTCCCCCTGTCATGTTGATCCCCCCTGACATTTTACTTCTTTTCTTGATTTCTTTAATGTGAGGCAAGCACAATGACCCCCATATTTTTATGAAGATATTCAAATGCTTCTTGGGGAAGGGGTTTTGTAAAGATATCTGTAATTTGTTCCTTTGTATTGACATATTCCAACTTTATATTTTGTTTAGCAACCTGTTCACGGAGAAAGTCGTATTTGATTGGAATATGTTTGGTCTTCGAGAGCATCATCAGATTCTTTGAAAGACTGATGGCACTAGTGTTGTCACAAAAAATGGTGAGTGGTTGCTTAGTCTCTATGTTTACATCCTTCAAATATTCCTTCATACATAGTACTTTTGTACCACAATTAGTTGCTGCAATATATTCGACTTCAGTTGTAGAAAGAGAAATAGATGATTGTTTTTTGTTGAGCCAAGCTACAAGAAAATATCCCATAAAGAATGTGTTCCCAATAGTAATTTTTCGATCATCCACGCTTCCAGCCCAATCATCCTCAGAGTAGGCTGTCACAGTAAGGTTTGATCTCTTGGGGTACCAAAGACCAAAGTTAGCAGTTCCTTTCAAATATCTAAGTATTCTCTTCACAGCTGCTAGATGAGATTGTTTAGGGCTTGATTGAAATCTTGCAACTATTCCTACTGCTTGCATAATGTCTGGCCTTGTGGTAGTTAATTATAAAAGAGCTCCAATAATTAACCTATAAAGAGTTGCATCAATGAGAGGGGAATCATCAGCTTTGCTTAATTTACAATATGTGGTAATTTGTGTGCTCATAAGGGCACAATATTCCATCCCATATCTCTCAAGCATGTCTTTAAGATATTTTGCTTGAGATATAAACATGCCTACAGTGGTTTGCTATATCTGTAGCCCAAGAAAGTAAGATAACTCACCAATCATTGACATTTCGAACCCTTTGGACATATTTAGAGAAAATTCATGGCTCATCCCATCATCATTATTGGCAAATATTAGATCATTAACATATACAAGAGTGATCAAAATTTTATCCTTGTCTATATTCAGGCAGAGATTTCTTCTTGCTATTCCCTTTTTGAAACCTTCTTGTTGCAGATAGTGATCCAACATTGCATACCAAGCTTTGGGGGTTTTTTTCAACCCATACAAGGCCTTTTTCAACTTGCATACAATTTCTTTCCATTCAGCGAGATCAAATCCTTCTGGTTGCTCCATGTAGACTTCTTCCTTGAGGTCTCCATTCAGAAATGTTGATTTTACATCCATTTGATAGACCTTGAATCCTTTTGAGCAAGTAAATGCCAAAAATATTCTTATAGCTTCCAAACATGCTATTGGAGCAAAAGTTTCTTCAAATTCAATTCCTTCAATTTGTGAGTATCCTTTGCAAACAAGTCTAGCTTTATTTCTGGTAATTTGTCCATCCTCATTCATATTGTTTTTGAATACCCATTTTGTTCCAATTATATTTTTATCTTCTAGACGAGGTACTAGCTCCCAAGTCTCATTCTTTTCAATTTGAGACATTTCTTCTTCCATAGCCTTTATCCAATGAGGATCTTTACTTGCTTGAGAAAAAATTTCAGGTTCTATTAGAGATAAGAGAGCAACATCATATTTTCTTGGAGTGTTTATCATCCTTCTTTGAGTTTGAATTCCTTCATCTATATTCTCGATAATATATTCTTCTGGATGATGTTTTTGAAGGAATGTGATCTTAGAAGGAGTTTGTGAAGGTTCACTTTGAGGTTCTTCATCCTTTTCTTCTTTTTCGGGTTCTTCTTCGCTTTCTTCAAGGAAGGGCTCAACTTCGTGATCTTAAATTTCCTTTTCTGGAAGGGCTTCATTGATATTCACATCAATGCTTTCCACTATTTTCTGTAGATGACTGTTGTAACATTTGTAAGCTTTGCTTCTAGTGGAATATCCAAGAAATATTCCTTTGTCAACTCGAGAATCAAATTTTCCTATTGAGTCACCATTGATCTTTATGAAGCATTTTCTTCCAAAAATCCTGAAATATTTTACTAATGCGGGTCTTCCTTTCCATAATTCATGAGTCTTTTCATTATTTGGTCTTAGTTGAGTTTGATTTAAGGTATAAACTGTTGTCCCAATTGCTTCTCTCCAAAATTTTGGCTACAAATCAGCTGCTAATAGCATTGTCCTTGCCATTTCTTGAATGGTTTGGTTCCTTATTTCAACTATTCCATTTTTCTTGGGTGTCCTAGCAGCGAAGATTTCTCTTTCCATTCTATGCACTTTATAGAATTCATCAAAATATTTTGAGGTGAATTATCCTCATCTATCTGTTCTAAGACATTTGATCTTAGAATATTTATCATTTTCAATGAGGGCTTTAATATTCTTAAAACATTAAAATGCTTCGGATTTATATTTTATGAAATATACCCACATCATTCTAGTATAGTCATCAAGAAATAAAGAAAAATACCTTTCACCTTGAAGAGTTGGAGTTCTAGTTGGCCCACATAAATCTACATGAATGATCTGTAAAGGTTTTGATGTTGAGAACTCCTTAATTTTGTGGTTGGTTCTAGTTTTCTTTCCGGGTTGGCATGGGCCACATACAACTTGATTTGGCTTGAAAATCTTTGCAATATTTGTTACTGCATCAATTTTGTTTATAGTGATCAATTTATCAAAACTTGTATGTCCCAATCGCTTGTGCCATAACCAACTTTCATATGTTTGACTCAAGTAACATTTATCTCCTTGGATTTTGCTGAGAATGTAAACATTTTCTGGTGTTCTTACTCCCTTTTCCACAAGTTCTCGTGAGGATGAGTCTCTTATTTCACAATTTTTAGTACTAAAGACAACATTATGTCCTTGGTCACAAATTTGGCTAACACTTAAGAGATTTTGTTTGAGCCCTTCTACCAGCAAAGTTTTTTTAGCCTGTCCTTGTCCATTAACGAGGGTAGTGGTTCCTTTTCCAGTGATTTTAGCAGATCCACTTCAAAAGGATACATTTCCATTTTTCTTGTTCAATGAGACAAACTTCTTTTGGTCACCTGTCATATGTCTTGAGCTTTCACCATCCAAGAACCAATGGTTTTCTTCACGATGAGCACATAGATCTAGGCCACATTTATCTGTATTGAAATTTATGCTTTTAGCTTCCTCTCCTTTGAGAGGGAAATTTTGTTCATTATGAACATAATTATTACATAACGAGAAGTCAGATCAAACTTAGCCAAAGGATCAAAAGAATTTTAAGTTTTGATTTGTCCTTGCTCTTTAGGACCACGTAGTTTGTTTGTTGATGCTTCATTCTTATGAGCCTTGCAATGTTTAGCTTGATGACCAAAGTTTTTACAATATTAACAATACCCAAGAAAGATAGTTTGGTACCTGTTGTAATAGCCATAACTTGAATCAACATTCTTCCTTGGAGTTTATTTTCTTTCATTTATTGCTTTTGAGATGTGCCTTTATTCTTAGCGAGATGAATTTTCTTCTTTTGGATGGCAAGAAAGTATGTCGTCATAACTCCTTGCATTATTCTTCGTACTTGATGATTCTCCTTTGAAACCAATTCCAGATTTGTCATATTGAGTTTTTTGAGTATTAAGAATGTTATCAAGTGCTTGAGAGATTTTCCAACTCCTTTTTACTTGCTCCAATTCCTTTCTTAGGGATACTATTTCAGCTTCACGTTTTTCATAGATATCTTCCTTCTCTTTTAGCTTATCGTTCAAGAAGTCTTCCCTTCTTTTTGCTTCCTAATTTTATACTTTGAGAGAAATGATATTCTCTCATAAATTCTCATTTTATTCAATGGAACTTATTAGTAATTTATCCACATTTCCTTCATCTTCCAGTTCTAAATCATCATCATTTTTGAATGCCATGAATAACACTTATTTGCTTCCAACATATTCATTTTCTTCATCTGATTCATCATCACCTCCTTTGTGATGAGGGATATTTCTAGTTGGTTTCTTCTTGATGACTACAAATTCATCTTCATCGGACTCATCTTGTTTGGAGAAGAAGTTCTTCTTATAAAACCTTCTCTTTTTGTACACCATCCTTTTAGAATCCTCTTCATCATCACTATCATGTTTATGAGGACATTTTGCAACACAATAACCTATTCTTCGACATTTGAAAAAAATAAGATGGTACTTACCTTTTAGCTTAGATCCCTTCTTTAGTTTTCATACAGATTGAGCTAATTCAGTTTCAGCATCAGAGTCATCACTGTTGTTATTCCATCCTTTCCCTCTTTTTGTTGATTTTGAGGCTTTGAATGTTGCTTCTTTGGAATTGGGAATTCCTTTCCTCATCTCATAGGCCATGGTAATTCCAGGAAGTTCATCCATCTTGAGAGAATATAGGTCCTTCATTTCTTATATGGTAGTTACTTTGGAGTCAAAATTTTCAGGAAGAGAACTCAAGATTTTTTTGGACAATAGTGATTTCTTAAATGTTTTCTCCTAACCCTTTAAGAGTGTTAACCACTTCAACTACTCAGAGAAAGTATGATGCAATATCTTCTTCGTCATCAATTTTTTGACTTTCAAATTGACTTTTGTGAGTTTGAAGCTTTTCCTTATTAACTTTGGAGTACCCATCATATAGGGAAATCAACTTATCCCATACTTCTTTGGCCAAGTCACAATTCACGACTTTTGTGAATTCAGAATCAGAGATCCACTAGTGATGGAATTTAGAGATTTGGCATTAGAAATGTAGGCTTTTCTTTCTTCTGGATCAGTTGGAAGAGTGGAGGGCGCTTTGTACCCATTCAAAACAGAATGCCACACTTCAGGGCCAAGGGACATTAAATAGTAGGACATCCTCTTCTTCCAAAAATCAAAGTTTGTTCCATCGAACATAGGTAGCTTCCCTGGCGCTTCTATGTTCTTCATTGTGTCTAAGAATCCTTCTTCCAGTTGTTAGGCTAATAATGAAGAAGCTGGCTCTGATTCCAATTGCTATAAATATTGAGAGGGGGGTGAATCAATATTTCTTTTCAATTGTTATGATGACCAGTTAGATTCTACATAAAAAATAGAGAAATGAATAATTTATTATAGAAGGAATTATAATGGTCCTTTTACAAATGAATGAGTACAATGATTTCCAAGCACCAAATTGGACTTAATGAGGCTCCGACCTATAGGGCTTCGATCCTATCTTCTCCAAGGCACCAACCTTGTGTTTAGGGGCTCCTACCCCAAGGACACCAATCCCTATTTGCTTATTTATTAGATGATTGGTTCAAATATGCTCCATTGCACCAATCTTCACCATACTGCACCAGCTATTCTACATCAACTTATTTTTAAATTATGATCCAAATTATTGTACCAAGACTTCTGCACTGCACTAAGATTTCAACACCAGACTTTTCCAAGACTACTACATCATAGCTACACCAAGACTTCAGGAGTGTACTAGCTCTAGGTTATGATGATTCTTCTGCACCATAGCTTTACCAAAGTTCTGCACCACACAACACAAATAGTTATCCACTATCTAGAGCTTCTTTTACTAAGGCACAAGTCTGATGTTTGAAGTAATGCCACAATTCCGAAGTCAACAGTTCGATGTACCCACACTTCTATAACACAGATCCAAAGTTTATAAATTCTAGGTCTGGTCTCAGTCTACCAACAACAAATATACCGAACCACTGAGACTATAATGTATGTTTGAAACTCTGTTTTTACAATTTCAAAGTCTTGTAGGTGTCCCAAGTTATTATTCCTCCAACAACCATACTTCTCACGCATCTAAGGGTTTGTATCAGAATTTTGAGTCTCCTGTCTAAACCAACAGACTTTGATTTTACTGTTTTAAAGTCCTGTAGGTGTATTATGCCCCTTAACAAGAGATCTGAGCCTTAAAATAATTCAATCTTGAGCATATATATAACTGTAATTCTTCATTCCTAGTTAGGAATTTTATTCAACGCTTAACTTGTGCTTCAAAACAACTATGCTCTTCCACTGGTATCACTGATCCGATGGTGTTTCGAGAAATAACTCCCTAGAGGTCGTTGGGTCAAAACCTCCACATATCAGGGCATGCTATTCAAGAAGGACTCACACAACCACACTTGTATACTAAAAAATAGATAACATCGATTTTAGAACTCACCCGTAGATCCTACGTTTGATGTAGATCCCACGGGGTCCAAACCCCCAACAACCCTTCTTCCTCTTCAACCTGGAAATCAAGAAGAGACATGCACGGAAATCTAGTTGTACAACATATATCCTTCCTAAATGTCAGTGCAATCCATGTGAAACATAATATAGGCAATAATAAATGCTTAATTAATAATATTTTCACATATGCAAACAGATATTAACACGTGAATTCAGGAACAAGATGGTTCTTCTTCATTATGAACAGCACGTACAATAACAGAAAGGTGGAGAGATCACCTGAATCCTTCCACGATCTTCGAACAGACCGTCGTCCGGATCCATTCCCCCCCTTGCCTCACTAGGATACTTTCAATACTTGTGCACACGAGATGACATATAAGCTGATGAACATCTCCAGGAAACAAGGGTTTCCTGTACAAATCTAGGAAGTGCAGGAGGCACAGGAAATCAGACTTGAATTGGGCTCCAACAGAGTACAATGGCTATAATTTTCTCTCTCCCTTAGGCCATGCATATGAGGGGCTTTTTATACTCCCTAAAAGTAGTTTCAATCAGTTGGAAACAGTTGGCCATGAGCTGGGGTGGTTGAATTACTGGAATAACCATCAACCCAGCCTCGAAAATAGGGATTTTTATATATTTTTTAATGATTTTAATGGCATACGTGGAAAAGTATCTCTGGACTCGCGTATACACGCGGAAAAGTCTGGGCATACCCGCGTATGGGATTTTAAACACTGTTTTTAATGAACTTTTACTCAAGTCTGTGGAAATGGGTGCCCAAGGCCAAAGAGACAATCATGAATCACATGAGGGTGAAAAATGATGCTATAACAGATGCCCCCTAATATATGAGGTCGTAAGGGGTACATGATGGTCGAAATGTATTATGTTCATAGAAAGAACTTCGCGAGGACAAGAGAGGACTTCACCAGATTTCAACCTGCCAAAAACCAATGAAAGAAAACACAGAGTCAGCTCATGTCTGAGGCGGGCATACCCATGCTCAGTCAAAAATATATCCATATAGAGAGTACAGAATAGATCCAGAATGTATACAAGTATAGCTGAACTGAAAGTACACAATGAATCAACTGAGCACGGCCGGAAGTACAAGTCGGAATCAATGTCCAAGTATCACATATATCAAACTGATCAATAATACTGAAAATGGATGTCTGATCACAAAAGTAACTGAATCTCGAGGTACCAAATCATAAGGGGTGGAACTCATGGTACAATCATGCAACTCGGGAGCCAACATATAATATGTTGTTGTACTGACACTGCAACATATAAGGGTGGACGGCGTCACTGGCAGAAACTAAATGGACTGTCAAAAAGTGAACCGAAATATGCTGATGCAACCCAAGGTCTTCACCGATCTCGATGGCACAATTCTACAAAATGGGAATAAATGAGCTAAATTCAACCATGTGAGAAATCATTTGATTACCGGTCAATAATGTATACCGTTAACAAATGCGAGAAAACCCACCGATAATGAAAATGAGTGTGAAGGTGCCCCAGTACAATCTAACAAGTGCAAATAAATGAGTTGAAGTCGAACACTTGGAAGAATCTACCAATCAGGAGGCAATGATGAATCCCCATTGTCGATAGCGAAGAGTCTGCCACCGATGACTGCAAACCCTAAGGTATTGACAAAAGACTCTAGACCTTATTCCCAGAGCAATGAGTCTAAGTCGATGGGAAAATATCTGCTGGAAGGAAGGAATTAAGGCATCCCACATCAGTCTAGTGCGAGTGTAACCCGCAGGCCAAGATTTGGAAGGAATCGGACGAAGCAGAGTGACAGAACCAAACCGAAGTACGTTTCCGACATGCACAAGATGAAGCTAGCGCACGGAAGAAACCCTCTTAACCAACCAATAATGAAATCTGTCACAAAGGCGAGATATCCACCGATAGGGTCAAATGGAAATCAAGTTACTGCATGAATCCCAAGTTTGATAATGTATGCTGACGTCGAACACAAGGAAAACCACTCAGTCAAAGACCCATAATGATGATCAAATGCTGAGCACAAGGTCACCTATAAATGATGGAAATAGGGACAGGGTGTGGCTCTAGGCTTACTCTCAGAGCAATATGTCGTAGTCGATGAGAGACAAACCCGCAAGCAAGAAGTCAATGGAGACCTTCTCAAACCAACACGAGCAGAAGACCAAAACATCTGATGTGATAGAACAAGATACTGACAAGACCGGGAAGGCCGACTGAATAATGAGTCAAGAGACACCACAGAATGGTCAACTCTGGTTAGACTTCCCTTGAAAAAAATCACGACTCGTGATGACCATGGCAGTAAAAAATGACACTGTATAAGTCTATTATGCAGGAGGCAAAAACAAACTCTCCATATGATTGGAAGAGATAACCAAACAGGGGAGGACTGACCAGTGAAACAAAGGAAAAAGCTGAACCTAGGTCAAAACTAAAACCATCCCAAATGAAGGAAATATATAACTGTATGTGCTTTTTTCAAGGGCGACAAACTGATACTGTACTGCCATCAAATTACGAAGTAACATCCCATTCCTACTCTTTTTGTTATATTCGATTTTTTTGTCTTTTTCATATAATAAGCCTGAAAAAGAATAAAAGAATGCTATGGTATAATGGATAGAACGAGTATCAATAAACAGATGCACTAGTTCCTGGGACAGGAACGATCCTATGGTCAATGCAAGGTGGTGGAAACTGGTAAGCGATACTCAAAGGAATGTTCCATCCATGGGTAAAAAGGGTGTCGAGTCGCGATAGCTAAGTGCATGTGATGGTTAACTTGTACAGACAGTCAAGGTCAAAATATGGCTTAAACATCGAGTCCAAATGAAGCCGGCTAAAGGCCAGGATAAACAAGTAGCCAATATGCAATGCAGTAATACAACTCAACAACACCAGGGAGCCTCTAGGGTAATAGCCAAAAAAAATGATAGTGAAGAAGAAGAAGAATGAAGCTTCAACACATAAGTCATGGCGGGACTAAAGAGGACTCCTGAGCCTACATAAAACGCAGCATGGGCAACAAGTGCTAGCGAGGAACTAACTAGGAAGCCCATGTAAAGGAAGGCTCTACCACCAAGTCATGATTAAATAATCGGCGAGTGAAATGGGCAAAATACTCATGACCTGATGGGATCGACCCTATAGCAAGTGATCAGAATGGAGGCCAGTATTCAAAATGCAACAGAAAGTGGATTTCCTAACCTATATGCTAGTGAAGATCATATACCTGCCATGACAGGTTAGCAGTCATGGATCAAAAAACCAGAAAAATCTCAACTTCATCAAAATGTACCTGAAAATATACCAATCTGGGCACTTACAAGCATCCAGGTTATGCAGCTTAAGATAGATTGAAAAAATAAGCATAACAAATTCTTGCAAAAATTTTCAATTTCTGGGCATAAATACACATGTTACCTCACATTTGGTTCATTGTTACTTGCTGATTTGGGAAAAAGAGCTCTGGACAAAAACCCTCTTTCATCAAAACAGGAGCAATCGGTGATCAAACTTCGCCTAATCAATTAGGTAAGCTCTTAATCCATCATTATTATCAATTTTGTCCATTAATAAAGTTAAAATTCGGGAATTTCACCGTAGAAATATTTGTTTTAATTTAGGGCTCTGCGCATACGCAGGTTCGTATGGACCAAGCCGCGTATATACGCGACTGTGTATAGGGTAAGTCGCATATGCGCAACCCGAAATGTAAAAAAGCGTTTCTAATGGACAAATGAATGAATTTTTTCAGGATGACTATCACCTGGAGGGAATGTGAGCATATTGCAATCGATAATGAAGTAATGCAAGATCAATTATCGCTCAATATCCTCCGAAATTGTGGATTGCTCAAATTTTTCAAAATTCCAAATATGAAGAGTAATGTCCAGTTGCTCGAAATTCTAATAAATTATTGGGAACCGGAGGAAGATTGTTTCATGATAGATCAAATGCCCATACACATAGAAGTAGAAGACATCTACTTCATCACTGGACTCTCATGGAGGGGAGACCCAGTAGATTTGCACAGCAAGCCTTTGGGAGGGCTTACCGTGGATGACTATGTCCACGTCTATTGTGTAGAGGGGTCCAAGAAAGTAGGGACTCAGATTGCTATAAAATATTTGAGAGATCTACACATGAAGATTCTCCTATTCACCATTGGAAGGGTAGCAGGATCTGCTTCCTTGCATCAGGCATCCAGGATTCAGATGAGCATAGCTGTGGAATGCCTAGCTCACCTGTATGATTGGTGTACAACTCTACTAATGAACATGAAGCAACAACTGACTTCCATGCAGAAAGCAAAAACAAAACATTTCGGATATGGAACCATTTTGATGACATTCTTCTTTGAGAATATTCCTGGGCTCCGACCCAAAGTGATCTCTTCAATCAACAGGCCAAGAGACCCAAGAATTGCCCGATGGGCAGATCTTATGAAGAGACTGGGGGGACGTGAAGTTCCCCGAACCACCTGGGATGACGAGTTCTTCCAATGGTGGGGAGAACAAATCATCGCCATGGAGGACTACCCCTATGTCGGGATGGATTTCCGCAGTGATCCAGACCTCGTCCTTCCACCTGGCGCGGCATGGGGCACAATCGATAAGATTGCAATTTTTTAATTATATGATTTTTTTGGATTTTTTCAATATATGTGAAAAAATGTGAAAACAAAACATGTTTTTGATTGGATTCAAAATGACTTACAATATTATGATGATCATGATACAGATATTGGACCAGTCTGTCCTGAGGGCTACCCACGACATAAGCGCCGCAGAGGTGAGGCGGATACTGTAGACCCAGACAGGACCCTCCATGTTGTACAGAGGAACTTGGAGGGTTTAACTCGCCAAGTGCCTATGGCTGCAGTGGAAGATCTACCTAAGGCCATCCAGAGACGGGTAGTGGGAGTACCACGTGACTGGGTGCGGTTATTCCGCCGAGTCGCTACTGTGATCGTGTTCTATAGGAACACGAATTTTGGGCAGGGACCACAGGAGTAGATAGATATGATTACCGGATGACTGTATATTTTTTGATACTGAACATGATCAGGCATAAGCCCTAATTTTGTATGACTTATGGATCCAAATTTTGTATATTTTTTTGAACATTCTGATGAGATATATATATAGCGGTTTATGATGTGATGTGACAAATGGATAAAAATGCATGATGTTTTTGATGATTAAATTTTAATGTATGGAATGATTAATATGTCAATCAATTGCTTGATTAGCTAATGAGTCTGCCATCCAATTGTCGGCTCGAGGAATATGAATGAATGTTAAAAATTGAAATGATCTTTGTAACAAACGTACCCTAAAAAACAACCAGAATAAAAATGGATCTCGAACCCGATAAGTATTGTTCAACTATGACACCACCAGCTGGGAGTCCAAGAAAACTACCAACGAATCAACACCCAAAGATATTGCCTCCGAGAGTAGATAAATAATTTCAGTGTACTCTGCTATATTATTAGAAGCAGGACCAATGCAGACTCCTCTTGATACTAATAGCTGACCGGATGGATGATAAAGTACCCAAGCCGTGGAAGCCAAGTTCCGGGTGTGTCTACTAGCACCATCGGCGAAACCATAATGACTCATGACATTCGACACAACCTGCCAAAGCAGATTAAAAACATCACCATCACATCAAAAACCTAAAAACCAAACATGTACAAAATAAAAACTACTATATACAAAACCAAAAGGCCAGGTCGAAGCCTAGGCATAATACCTTTTCAAATAGAGCCCATTTCTGGGCTCCGGCAACTCATTTCCTTCAAAATCAACCAAGGCATATGCTCCTTTTTTAAGGACTTTTTTAACAATGAAGGGGCCATACCACATAGACTTAAACTTCCCTGTGCCTAGGGCATCCTTCTCTTGGGCATAGACCAAAACGAGGTCGCCTTCCGAGAAAACCCTAGGTTTGATCGCCTTATCATACTGAACTTTGACTCGTTTCTTATGCGCCTCATTCATCGTGGTGAGATCCCGACACTGCTCATCAAGATGTTCCAGATGAAGGAGACGTTCTTCAAGACTAGAAGTGTCAGGAAGAAGCTCAATAGCTAACTTAAGCGAAGGAATCTCACATTCAATGGGAAATGCGGATTCCAGCCCGTAAACTAGTTGAAACGGAGTAAAGCCAGTTGCAGTTTTTACTGACGTCCTATATGCCCAAAGTGTAGGATACAGCATAATATGCCAGTTGGATTGAGCTTTATTAATTGTCCTTTGAAGAATGGTTTTCAAGGATTTTTTCACGGCTTCCACTTGCCCATTGGCCTGAAGATAATACGGAGATGAATGCTCCTGCCGGAAACCTAATTTTAGAGCCAACTCAGCCATCATGCTATTCTGAAAATGAATGCCATGATCAGTGAAAATCTCTCTAGGAATACCAAAATGAACAATAACCTGGTTGAAAATAAAAAGAGCTGATGTCTCACCATCATTCCCAAAAGTAGGAATAGCCTCGAACCACTTCGTAAAGTAGTCTACTGCTACAATAATGTACTTGTGACCTTTAGCTGAGGGCGGGTCACAAGTAGTATAATCAATACCCCACTTTGTAAAGGGACCGACAGTAATGACTGGAAAAAGCGGAGCTAGATGAGCGTGCATTTTTCGAGTATAGACTTGACACGAATGACACTTTTTGACCGACTCCATAAAATATTTGAAAATCGAAGGCCAAAAGTATCCAGCACGCAAAAAAATTTGGGTTGTAGTAAGCCCATATAAATGACCACCACAAGCTCCACTGTGGCAATCATTCAGCACAGCCTTAGCTTCTTCGAGAGTTAAGCAACGTCTCAGGATTGAATCAAGCCCTTGACGGTATAAAGCATCACCAATAATCAAGTAATTTTTAGCCAAGTGACGCAACTTACGGTGCTCATATTTCGAAAAAGTAGAGGGAAACTTCGCAGTCTGAAGATACACAATGATATCTCCATACCAAGGATCCTGTGGAGAGATGAGAAACAAATGTTCATCTGGGAAGGATTCATCATAAACTATCTCTTCTCCACAGGGAAACTCAAAGATTAATTCCGCGAAAACTAAAGATTTCTTGGACTTGGCAGACATAAACGCAAGATCAAATTCCTGCAAAATCACAATCCATCTATTGTATTTGCCCCCAATCACTCGCCTACTGAGAACAAACTGAAATGGATTGGCTGCTGCCAAAGCATAATTTTTTCGTAGAAGAATATAATGTCTGAGTCATTGTACAGCATGAACAGCTGCTAAAGCTAGCTTCTCTATTGGAGTATACCGGAGTTCAGGTCCTACCAAGCCTCGACTAAGATAGTATATAACATGCTCTGCAAGAGCATCGTCGTCCTGAACCAGAACCATACCAATGGTAGATTCTGCTGCTGCAAGATACAAAAGGAAGTCCCTGCTATAATCAAGTGGACTCAATAAAGGAGCACAGTTCAATGCTTTTTTCAAAGCATCGAATGAGCGCTGAGCGAAGTCATCCCAAAAGAATGGAACCCCCTTCTTCAACAATCTCATAAATCCTTTGGTAACTTCAGCATAATTAACGATAAATCTCCGAAGAAAATTAGCCTTTCCTTGTAGAATTTGAAGTTGACGAATAGACGAGGGGGGAGGCAACCAAAGTATTGCCTCAACCTTGAAGGGATCTACCCTAATCCCTTCCGACGACACAATGAATCCCAATAACCAACCAGATGTAACCACGAAAACACACTTGTTCGGATTCAACCTAATCATGTAGAAATGGCATCGTTCAAATACTTGACGGAGGTGAGCAGGATGATCAATTCTCTTTCGAGAACGAGCAGCTAAATCATCCAAATACGCCTCGATAATATGTTTGATGTCGTGGAAGGCATATGACATGGCCCGCTGAAACGTAGCCCCAACATTTTTAAGACCAAAAGGTATCTTCTTGTAAGAAAAAGTATCCTAGGGACAAATAAAGGAAGTCTTATGCTGATCTTCAGGATGGATAGTAATTGGATTATATACGAAGAAACCGTCCATGAAGGAGAAAATCTCGTTACTGGCACACTCATCGATAATCTGATCTATAAATGGTGTGGGGTAATTATCTTTCGGACATGCTTTATTAAGGTCTCTGAAATCAATGCAAACTCAAATTGTTCCTTGTTTATTATCTACGGGAACAGGGTTCGAAACCCACTCAGTCAAAGGAATAGGAAAAATAAATCCCGCCTTAAGCAGCTTCTCCACCTTGGCTTTGATAGCTGCAGCCTTCCTAGGATTGACCGAATGAAGTTTTTGCCTCACAGGCTTAGCATTTTCGTAAGTCTTGATCTCATGCTGGACAATAGATGGATCTATGCCAGGCATTTCCTCATAAGACCAAGCGAATACATCCCTAAACTCTTTAAAGAGATCGGTGTAAATCTGAATCTCTTCAGGGGAACATTCAGCTCTGATGAAGACATTCTCTATAACATTGGGATCCCTGGAAATGTTCACCGGGATAGTTGGAGAAATCATAGCCATGTTCCCTTCAGCATATACCTGTGTTGGTGCTAAAGGGTTCAGGACTGGGCGAACAGGACCAGGAGACAAAGGACTTGGAAAACTTGATTCAACTTCGCTCAAATCAGGTAAAAAGTAAGATCGATGATGCAAATCATCCCACGGTCTATCTATACCAGTCATAGCTTCCAGGATGGCCTCTTCAGATGGAAGAGTGGTATCAAGGCAATCCTGGGCGGAAGAAGAACTAAGTGTCCAAGCCGGAGCCACATCGCCATCCAACTCTTCCAGAGAAAGAGGAGCTGGAATGGACTCTGCAGAGTCAACAATAGATTGATAAGCAATCTCAACTGCAGACATCGGAAATGCCATTCCACCCACTTGACCTTCCGCTAATGTGGAGGTAGGGGAAGGCAAGGTCCAAGGATTCGAAAAATAATGAGTTCTGAAGAACTCTCTTCGAATAGGAGCCCTGGAGGATGAAATTGCATTTATATGAACGGTAGGAGGTGGAATATCAAAAGTAACCATCAAAGAAGAATACATTCCAACCCCTAAATTCTCAACAGGTGGCTTGGCATTATCCACCTTTGGAATAGTTGAGTCAGTAGATGCATTCGGGTCTACAGGAGAACAATCCAATTGATCCACTGTAACAATCCTCCCTTCGTGAGGGAAACAAATAACCCGAAATAATGAGGATGCAATGGCATCCATCTCATAAATCCAGTTTCACCCCAACAGAAGGTTGTAGTCCAAGCTTGCATCAACTATCTCAACCTCTATATTTACAGTTTTTCCCCCAACACAGATGGGCAAAGCTGGGATAATACCATGCGGTCTGTGAGAATGACCATCAAACGCAGTCAGAAGAGTAGCAGATGGAACAACTACAGGAGATCCAATTCCCTTCCAGCATGCGAGAGACATGACACATGTGGAAGTGCCCTCATCAACGACCATTCGAAAAATATTTAATTTCTGAAACGACGATTTGATATGAAAAGCCATATGATGGGGGAGTCTCTTTTTAAAATTAGACATATCGAATGTAATCACAAGAGAGTTCTTTGGATCGACAACCCCAATAATAGTGAGCAGAGCACTGTGCTGAGCAGGACAAGACTGGAGCACCTCAAGAGCCGACATGGCACAAGGACTCTACGCCAGATCTTCCACAATAGAATAGTTCTTGGCAGCCCTGGCATTTGGTTTAATATTCGTACGCTTGGTAGATGCTTTTGGCATCTAAGGTATAGGCTAAACAGTAGGCCTCATAATATGAAGCGGCTCAGTACCATCGGGAGCACCCTTGGCTTTCGAAGATTCATCTTCGCCATAATCACGGGATCTTGTGGCAATATCCGCATGAGCACTCATCATGTATATGTTTGATGGAGTTTCCCCTTCCTGGGTGCCCCCAGAGGAAGCCCCAGAATTTTGATTTGCGCCAACAACTAGCTGTTGCCCTTGGGGAAAAGGGTTTGTCAACACAGCCTAGGAATTGGAAGAACCCTGCTGAGCTAACAAGCGTTGCGCATCCTGAATTTTAGGGAAAAGGTGAGTAAGATGGTCTCCAACACATAACTTGCATGGAAACTTCACTTTATTTTTATCCTTTGGACCCTCACCAACATGCTCGTTGGATTTATTTGCATTACCCTTCCCATTCTTGCCATTTTTCTTATTATTGTTCCATCCCTTCTTCTTCCCTTTGGATTGTTGATTTTCTTTAGGGTTATAAGTCTGAACGACATTTGCCGACAAAGATTGAGAAGGCGATGACTCAGCAGGCACAGCCTGACCAGAAGAAGCAGATTGTATAGACAACTACTGCAATTGACTAAGTAGGTTAGCTGCACCACTATTGATCGACCCAATAAGTCCTTCACCATGAGGACCGGGTTTAGTCTTGGATATGTCTAATTTGGAGCGAGGAGCATTAGGCAAATATTTATGAAGGACACCAGACTGAGAATATATCAATTCAAGTTGTTGGGCCCTAAAAATAGCCTACTCCTCGGAAAATACCCCTGAGAGGGATACATCCTTAGAAATATCTGCCTGCAGAGATTTTAAAAACCATTCCAAAAGAGATTCTCCTGGAATATAAGCTTTGATAAGCCTCTTCCTTCTCTGTCATTCCTGAATATGATCAGAAATGTGGGTTGCGTCATCCTGCTTAAAATTAGCTAGGAGTTCAGTCTCGGCATCATAACGGACAGGCAACTGGAAATGATTTAGAAATATAGTAGCCAGATCTCCAAAAGTAGCAAAACTGCCCCCAGTTAACTCAATATACCACTTGGCAGCGTTTCCAGTCAAGGTGCGTTGAAACAACCTCAACCTAATTGAATCCTCGATCAGGGAGTTAGATGAACACCATAAATGGAAAGTGATGATATGATCAGCCGGGTCCTCTCCATTCTTGCCTTCAAACTTTGGAATGTCTGAAGGTAGTTTGGTAGGAACCGGAGGCCACCCCGGACTATATCGGATCGGATCATTCGTCAGTTTTGACAAATCTGGCAAGTTCAACGTTGCCAGAAAAGGTAAACAAGGAGGAGCCTGAGGATTCCATCCTTGGTAGGATGAATTCCCAACATTCTGAAAAGAATAACCTGGATTTGATGAGGCACCAGGTTGCCAGAAAGAACTCGTAGAAAATGTTGGGCCATAGGACCCAACATTTGGAGAAGGACCCCCTCCCAACGTAGAGTTACCAAAGACTGGACCAGTTCCCCCCCCCCCGAAGTAGTGAATAAAGAGGAAACCTCCTGGTAGGGGTTCCAAGCGCTAGAAAGAGGGGAAAAAGCCTGATAAGCACTCGACGAAGGGAAATAAAAATTCCCTTGTTGACCAGCGAGAAACTGATTCCCTTCCCCCACTGCTGTGAATACAAGGTTCCAACCTGTAAAGGTAGTCGAACTCTGACCTCCAGACCAAGGGTTAAAACTCTGAGTCTGAGAAGTAAAAGGAAAAGAACCTAAGGAAGGATTCGAACTAGGAATATGCCCACTTCCGAAGGGGAACCCTTGAAAAGAAGCTGACCCACTAGCCATGGAAGACATGGGTGCAGACGTAGTTGCAGCAGTGGAAAAGGAAAACTAAGGAATCCCACTAGTGGGCATTCCAAAACAAAAGGGACCAGATTGAGAAGCTTGTGCTTGGGTGAAACCAGATCCAAACACAGTAGTACTAGAAGCAATCGAAGATATAGCAATTGTGCCTCCTCCTTCTATTGAAGCAGGAGTCTGAATGCCTGTAGCACTCATAGCCGAAGCTACATTCCCAGTCATGGCCATCGAAAGGTATGAATAAGATGGATAAGGACTTTCTGGTCTTTCTGACTCAGGTCCGATGTACTGAACAACAAATGGATAATCAGGAGGAAGAGGAGATGGAAGTGATTCAGAAAGCTGAGATACTTCCTCTACTTCTACTTCTTCTTCTCCCGGAAATAAGACTCTCGAAGTGAGCGGAGCGCTCCTCTCGAAACCAACACCAAAACCAACTACAAAACCTTCAAGCCCTTGTGGAGGATCTCTCTCCACTGCGTTAGATACGACTGGGTGATATTCACCTGCTATATTACTCCTACGCCTTCTTGAAGAATGCTCTACACTTTCGGGAGATAACCCCCGAACTCTCCTCGATCGATGAGGCGCTTGATCAGCCACTTTAACAGATTAATTAGACTCAAAAAAGTATAAAGCTAGGCAAGCTAGGAGCAAAGAGCATTAACTACAAAAATCCCTAAGATGCAACCAAGCAAGCAGCCTTCTGGTATTTCCACTCCGGGTGATTAGGACCGGACACCAAAATACGAGAAAGCGAAAAATAGGACCTCCTGAAAGTAGTCTGGGATAATTACGGCCTAGGCCTACTAGCGAAGGTAACAGAAACAGTTACGCCGACCTCCTAACAACAGCCTTTGCCGGTGCAAGTACCCAAGCTTCGCCGGGGCACCCTCCAAAAGTACTGCTGGAAGTGATACGACGTCTGCCTCAGGTACCACGGGCCTTCCCCCCTACAGTCACCTGTGTGGAACCTAGGAATGGCAACTAAGGGCACCAATTTGTGTCAGCAGCCGGGCGGAACGGTCTTAAGGCAAGATCCAGTAAATCGGAGAGGGGGTATCTCTCTTCTCAACCTTCACCTCCCCTCGCGCTTGACTCTCTGAAGGAGAGCTTTCCCGGTCCACCTAACGGTGTTGGATTTCGCTCATTTAATAAACTTCTATGTTTTAGTTTGAGCGACCTTAGAGAGTTAAATCTCCACTCACCTAATCCAAGGCCCTACAACCTAGCTAGTTGATGTATGACACTTAATAAAAAACTTGCTATTTGTTTTTAAATTATTGCGCTTATTTTAGTTGGCTGTTATATTAAGTCAAGGGGATATGGAAATGAAAATCGTGATGTTTTACAACGCAGAAAATAAATTAATGAAAACCAAACTACATGCAAATGCATTAATTTCCTTTTGATGAAAAGAAATTTCTACACGGGTTCTACGAGACTATTTTTTCTTTTCAGATATCAAACCTCACACTCGCAAAATTTATGAAAAAGACTACAAATGTTTAAGTGCACCTAATGCAAATTACTAAGAGCATGCCAATTCTAAGATGAAAAATCTAACAAAGCAAAGAGAAATTTCCACGAATCCTCCAGTCCTATCACTTTTCTGGTTGTCTACAAAGCTAGCTCCCAAATCAGAAACTCTCAGTATAAAGACACCAAAATATGCTTGAAATAAGAGAAAGAAACCAATGAAAATTACCTTCCCAAATCAAGTCAGAAACCCAAGGTAATAAATCTCAACAAGGCTTCAAAATATGGAAAGAAACCAAAACAAAAATGAAAAACAAAATCAATGGCAAAACAAAATGTTTTTGAGCTTTTGACAAAAGAAGATTTCAAAGAGACCAAGAAAGCTATCCAATTCCCAAGCCAAACAATCTCTGAATTTCAAGCAAAACTTCAACAAAAATGCTCTAAATCTTATAGTGTCACTTAGTAGCAAGATTTATATGAGTAAAAGGAAGACAAAAAACTCAGTAACTCAGCCCAGAAGAATAGCACAATCTTGCAGCAAACAAGACTTCAAAGACCCAAAAATGACTTTTCAAAAATTGCAACAAGACCTAGTCAAATGGAATCAAGAAAACCAACCAAAAAGCAGGAAAAAATTAAAGTGCAATGCAAGACATAAAGTTAGGAAAGAGCATATGAGCATAAGCTCTCTGTCCTGATTAAGCAGAACAGCCAAGAATCCCCAAAAAGAGACCTTGGTACTCAGACCAGAAATGCAAGCACTAAAAAACAAAATTTGCCAAATGGGCCAGTCTTCAACTGAACAAGAGAGAAAAATACTAATAACCACTTTCAACACAATCCAGAGATTATAAGGACACTACAGAGACAGGTCACCACAGGCAGACTAGACCAAAAGGTCAAGAAATCAAAAATTCCAAAATTTGCCCAGGCATACGCTACTTAGCAGTTTTGCAACAAGCGTGCATACACGACTGTGGCGAAGGAAAAACACATATACGCGACTTCCTTTCACAAAATATGCGTGTATACGCATCTGTGTAGAAGAAAACTAGCATATGGAAAGGTAAATAATGAAAAATAAAAATGATCAAGCCTGACTAAAGAACCAGGTCTTTAGTCTGACTGAGAAAAACCTAACTGGACTGGAAGTAATGATTAAAATTGTTGGAAACCTTTAAAACAGCTAAAACCACCCAACAGGGGAATCACAAGAATGCGATCCCCAGCGGAGTCACCAGTTTTGTTTCGGGAAATAACTCCCTAGAGGTCGTTGGGTCAAAACCTCCACAGATCAGGGCATGCTATTAAAGAAGGACTCACACAACCACACTTGTATACTAAAAACTAGATAACATCGATTGTAGAACTCACTCATAGATCCTACGTTTGATGTAGATCCCATGGGGTCCAAACCCCCAGCAACCCTTCTTCCTCTTCAACCTGGAAATCAAGAAGAGACATGCACGGAAATCTAGTTGTACAGCATATATCCTTCCTAAATGTCAGTGTAATCCATGTGAAACATCATATAAGCAATAATAAATGCTTAATTAACAATGTTTTCACATATGCAAGCAAATATTAACACGTGAATTTGGGAACAAGATGGTTCTTCTTCATTACGAACAGCACGTACAATAACAGAAAGGTGGAGAGATCACCTGAATCCTTCCACAATCTTCGAACAGACCGTCGTCTGGATCCGTCCCGCCCTTGCCTCACTAGGATACTTTCAAGACTTGTGCACACGAGATGACATATAAGCTGATGAACATCTCCAGGAAACAAGGGTTTCCTGTAAAAATATGGGAAGTGCAGGAGGCACGGGAAATCAGACTTGAATTGGGCTCCAACAGAGTATAATGGCTATAATTTTCTCTCTCCCTTAGGCCATGCATATGAGGGGCTTTTTATACTCCCTCAAAGTAGTTTCAATCAGTTGGAAACAGTTGGCCACGAGCTGGGGTGGTTGAATTACTGGAATAACCATCAACCCAGCCTCGAAAACAGAGATTTTTATATATTTTTTAATGATTTTAATGGCATACGCGGAAAAGTATCTCTGGACTCGCGTATACACGCGGAAAAGTCTGGGCATACCCACGTATGGGATTTTAAACACTGTTTTTAATGAACTTTTACTCAAGTTTGTGGGAATGGGTGCCCAAGGCCAAAGAGACAATCATGAATCACATGAGGGTGAAAAATGATGCTATAACAGATGGCACCATATCAATTATAATCTTTTTAACCCAAAACAAATCTTCAATTTTGATTTGCTACCTCTTTCAGTTCACAAGTTGTGAACTTGTCTTCACTATTTTATATTTGCTTGACCGAATTGCTTGAGTAGAAAACGAGGTCTTATGGTCTTATTAATACGCATCATGTTGTGAAAAATGAAGGTACGTGACATTTAAAGTAGGTCAACTTGTCCTAGAAGGATGAGGTCGGCTCACAGACTAGAAAAATTATTCTTAGCTTAAAAAATTAATAACTTTCAAATTGCTTGGAGATTTTGGCTAAGTAATAGCTCGTCAGAAAGATAAAATTATGCTTTATAAGATGGTATAGGTGTCATGTTCAGATTCATCCTTTCAATAGTGAGAAATATTTTTTTAAGGGACTGGTCAATATATGATGCATAAAAAATAGAGGACAACGGATGGGCTTCTTGGACAGTGGATGGAGAGGATAGTGGACGAGCTTCTTGGACAGTGAATGGGCTTCTTCATGGATGGCCTTCTTCATTGTTTGTCTTCTTCATCATAGGGTCAACATGTCATCATCTAATATGTTGACATCAATGAAAACTAGATTAACACTATCTTGGGCTTTGTCTTCATGTCAGCTCTGATACCATGTTAAATTTAGATAACCATGGTATGTTCTATGATTAAATGCAGTTTTACTTCAATCATATTTAAGGCCCAAATCAGATTTATCAATCACATAAACTTGAAAGTAAAATGTTGATAGAATATAAAAATAGATTGTAATGTTCCCAAATTTTAGCCTCAAAGCTAAATGGAACATTATAGTTAGCAGCATCTCTAACCGGTGAATAAAGGGGTAGAAAAGCCCATAAGTCTCCTAAGGAGGGATAAAAACACTCCAAGTGTGAAAGGAGACACTCCTTACAGCTTAATAAAACACCTCCATGTGTGAACAGGGATAATATCAGGTTGGTTCAGTCCACTTTGACTAAGTCAACAACGCAGTTGTGGAGGAGCAGGAATCAAAGAAGGAATAACGCAGTTTCGGAGGGAGATGACCTAATTGAGTGGGGCCAAGGGCAAGAAAACTTATATTTTATTTAAGGAAGAGGATGGCAGCATTATTCTTCATGTTTTAGATTATTATTTTGTCTGCTCAGACTTTTTGCTTCCTCTTGTTGTTTAGCAGGGTAGCTGTGTTGTTTAGCACCGATGTTCCCGAGCGGGACTCACACCTCTTTCCTTGAGGAGCCTCTTGGAGGAGTTTGCATTCATTTTCCACATCAATTTTTCAGGCCAAGCTTCAGCCTACTTCAGCAGCGCAGTTTCTGCAGGTTATTGTGCAGTGTTGCAGGGTGCAGCAGTGGATGGGATTGGAATCCCACTTTTCTGAGCTAGTTTCTCATAGGAGGGAGGTTTCCTTCTATCGGGACATCTGTTTGGAGAGGTCTAGAGCTCATTTCAGATCTGTGGTAGCATACCACACATTTTCCCAACATTCCTAGTGTTTTTCCAGCTAGGGAATGCGTTATTTTTGGAGGCAGATTCAGTAGATGGTCTAGTGGCTCCGTTGCAGTGTTTTTTTGTGATTGAGAGGTCTAACCTTTCATGGGAGGAAGCCCTTGAGGGATCTACATCAGATCAGACATATTTCAGCCTTCTACACTCTTATGCTTCAATTGTGTAGTGATTATTCAGTAATTTTCTGAAGATCACATTTGTATGCAAAGTGTATGACAAGAAACCCTTCCCGGGTTTTCTTGTAATTGTAGTAAGGAGACTAGATCTCAGTTTATGAGCATGATTGTCAAATATATGAGTAGATATATTTTACTTCTTAATTTTTGAGTGAAACCCTCTTAAAACTGCGTTTTTCCTTTTATGCATATTTTTTGAGTAGCAGTGTCTGGGGTTTTAGTGTTTTTCAGCTGCACTAGGTGGTGGGAGGTTTGTTTACCTCACCTAGTTTCATTTATTTTTTATCTCCTCTTGGACTTAGATGATAGATGGATATATCTAATGGATCCAAGTGATTGTTTTCATTTCTATGGCATATATTTCTGGAAATTCATTTTTCTGTGAATGCATTGCTGAGCAGTCCATTTTTGGAATATTTTAAGATATTCCCAATACTGCTAATTTTCCCTATTTTTGGGTATTACAGTGGTATCAGAGCATATTTCTTGGCACAGCCTGTGCTTTTCTTGCAGATCCAATATGTCTCCAGAAGAGGAGGAACCTCTCACTATCAGGGAGGAGAGGTACCAAAGAAGAAGACAAAAGAAATATTACATAGAGGACAAAGAGAAGAAGGGTGAAACCCTTTTATTTGGAAGGATTAGAATAGAATATTTTTCTAACACTCTCTCTCAAGCCATGCATGAATTGAAGGAAGAAATCAGGGGAATGAGAAGGGGAAGACATGCCAATCCCTCAAGGAGTTCTTTTCATGAAGAAAGCCCCAGTACTTCTTATGTTGTGTGTGAGAATTCAGCCACACAATCTGATCTACAACATTGTAACATGCCTAATTTCTTGTTGAGAGAAAGAGGAGAAGGAGGAATGACGGAAGAAGATATCTCCCTACTTCTTTTCCAAACCTTAGAAGGTATTAAAGAAGATCTCAAGGAGATGGAAGGGGAGGAGTGTAGAAGATTTCTGGAAGGGTTTGAAACAAGCCCTAACTATTCTCATGATGGGTGTGAGAATTCAGCCACACATGCATATCCACAGCGCAATCTACTGCCCACATTTACTACAAGGAGGATGGAGGAAGGAGATCCATCACCACATGGAGGTGAAGGGGGAGCCATTGATTCCATTAGAAGAGCCCTTGTATCTTTACAAGGAGTTCCAAATGATTCAACATGTGGGAACCAAAACACAATTCTGGAGCAACATGCAGTAGCATTGGTGGATTGTGAAATAGGAGAGGAAGAGAAGAAGGATCAGCATCAAGGGATGATGAGCATTCACCCTTATATATTTCAGAATAATTCTAAACAAAGGAAGGAGACTGCACTGCGCAGAGAAGAGAGGGACAAATCAGTCCTTTCATACATGCAGTCCACTTCAGATTTTGATGTCTCACTACATGGATGCATTCCACCTGGGAGGCCACCAGATCTAGAATTGGTGAGAGACATCTTGCCTCTTGGCTCACCATTCTTGGATTCTAGGGAGGTAAGGATTTTGGAGGATGAATTTGGCATGAGGGATGTCAAAGTAGCAGGCAGCAGCATGAGGAGAGCTTCACATGCCAAATCGCCAGCGCTGTCTCTTGGGAGGATTGATCCATACTCGAGGTCTCAACTCTCGGTAGAGTACTCCAAGGATCTTGGTGTTTGCATTATTCTTGATGGCCCTTATAGAGATGACAGATATATGGTGGATGATATGGTCATCTATTCTCATGGCAGAGTCTTCTTGACTAGAGCTTCTAAGCTCAAGGAGAAGCTGCTACATGCAGCACATGAGGAGTTCTCTTCTATGCACTTTGATGCATATTTCCATTTGATGGAGGAGTTCACTTGGGAGGGCATCTAGCATGACATATTTCAGCATATGGAGAGATGCATAGCCTAGATGGTGATAGATAGGAGGTCACATCCACTTCCTTACTCATTAGAGGTGAGGGAAATATTCCAGTTGAGCCATTTCAGCTCAAGATCTCGAGTACATGATGGAGGAGGTATAATTTAACATTTTTTATTGTACTTATTTTCCTTGTTTGAGTAGCATGATGTATCAAGAAGAATTATCTCTTCTTGCATATTGTATGATGATGTACTCGCAGCTACTTGTAGCATTGATTTTGGCTATCTCTTTAGTGGTTTGTGGGGGAAGCCACATGATCCTTGGTGTACACCATTGACACCATATTGTAACTTCATGTTTCCATATTATAAGATGACTGTGGCAGCAAACAAGTGGCTGGTGAAGCACTTGTTATTTCTTTTTTTGATGCAGGAAAATGATGCACTGCGCTAGTTCCATGAGTGGAACTATGATTCTCTCTCTAGTTGTCAGTTGGGAACTTGTTTTCATTGTACTTTGATTCCATATATTGTTGATATGTTTATGCCCATGGGAAGCTTTGTTTGGAGAGTGCGGGAGGTAGTAGAGATGCCCATTGGGAGCGTGATTCTCCCCACTTTACATGTTGTACATTTTAGGAGGAACCATGGGAAAACCATGGTTTCCACATCACATTTTTTTCCTTCTTGTGGGAGGAACCACTTGAAGAACTTGAGGAGGAACTTCATGGCTGAATTGTTTGATGGGGGAACTTGGGCCATTCTTTGAGGCCATGCTATTTCAGCCCAAGGACAGAGGCAGCCCCATGTTTACCATAAATGGAGAGAGAAACCATTTGTATGGAAGAATCCAATCTCTCCATGCAGCCCCAACACATTGTATAGAACCAGGGTTGATGATTCTTTTGATGAGCTACCTAGGATGGCTCATTTCATTTGGATGATAGCATGGGTGAGGGATGCACTCATTCACCATGTTGGTCATCACTCCTACTTTGTGGAGGCCATGGGACAGCAAGCAGGTTTCCATTCACACTTTCCACCTTTGGTTGATGTAGACCATTTGGTTTTGCACAATTGGGAGGAAACATTGGATGGAAATTTTATTATAGATTATCTTGATGCAGTGATGGAGGCCATTAATGGGAGGCCACAAGAGGAGGAGGGGAGAAATTTTTCTCTCCCTATACATTTTCTTGAGGATAAGAAAATATTTTTGAGGGGAGGACTGTAATGTTCCCAAATTTTAGCCTCAAAGCTAAATGGAACATTAGAGTTAGCAGCATCTGTAACCGGTGAATAAATGGGTAGAAAATCCCATAAGTCTCCTAAGGAGGGATAAAAACACTCCAAGTATGAAAGGAGACACCCCTTACAGCTTAATAAAACACCTCCATGTGTGAACAGGGATAATATCAGGTTGGTTCAGTCCACTTTGACTAATTCAACAACGTAGTTGTGGAGGAGAAGGAATCAAAGAAGGAATAACGTAGTTTTGGAGGGAGATGAATCTTTTGATGGAGATGACCTAATTGAGTGGGGCCAAGGGCAAGAAAACTCATATTTTATTTAAGGAAGAGGATTTCAACATTATTCTTCATGTTTTAGATTATTATTTTGTCTGCTCAAACTTTTTGCTTCCTCTTGTTGTTTAGCAGGGTAGCTGTGTTGTTTAGCACAGGGTGTTCTCGAGCGGGAATCCCACCTCTTTCCTTGAGGAGCCTCTTGGAGGAGTTTGCATTCATTTTCCACATCAGGTTTTCAGTCCAAGCTTCAACCTACTTCAGCAGCATAGTTTCTGCAGGTTATTGTGCAGTGTTGCGGGGTGCAGCAGTGGATGGGATTGGAATCCCACTTTTCTGAGCTAGTTTCTCATAGGAGGGAGGTTTCCTTCTATCGGGAGATCTGTTTGGAGAGGTCTAGAGATAATTTCAGATCTGTGGTAGTAGACCACACATTTCTCCAACATTCCCAACGTTGTTCCAGCTAGGGAATGCGTTATTTTTTTAGGCAGCTTCAGTAGATGGTCTAGTGGCTCTGTTGCAGTGTTTTCTTGTGATTGAGAGGTCTAACATTTCATGGGAGGAAGCCCTTGAGGGATCTACATCAGATCAGACATATTTAAGCCTTATACACTCTTATGCTTCATTTTTGCGGTGATTATTCAGTAATTTTCTGAAGATCACATTTGTATGCAGAGTGTATGACAGGAAACCCTTCCCGGGTTTTCTTGTAATTGTAATAAGGAGACTAGATCTTAGTTTATGAGCATGATTGTCCAATATATGAGTAGATATATTTGTATTCTTAATTTCTTAGTGAAACCCTATTAAAACTGCGTTGTTCCTTTTATGCTTATTTTCTTAATAGCAGTGTCTGGGGTTTTAGTGTTTTTCAGTTGCACTAGGTGGTGGGAGGTCTGTTTACCTCACCTAGTTTCATTTATTTCTGATCTCCTCTTGGAATTAGATGCTATATGGATATATCTAATGGATCCAAGTGATGATTTCCATTTCTATATCATATATTTCTGGAAATGTGTTTTTCTGTGAATGCATTGCTGAGCAGTCCATTTTTGGAATATTTTAAGATATTCCCAATACTACTAATTTTCCCTATTTTGGGATATTACATAGATCAACAGAAGACAAGCCAAATAATATATCAGAATTTATAATTCTCCTTTTCCAACAAATGGATAGATAAATGTTTTTTACAACAGTCAACGGATGCCCTAGCCAACAAAGTCTTGAGTTGGTCAAACCAACTTCTCAAACAACCAAATCAACCTTTCCCCAAGTGTCACACACACCCCTCAAAGACAACTCCAAAAATTCAATGCAAGTTAACCCAAAATGGTAAACACAAAAGTTAACGCTACAGTCAACGGACAACAGTAAAATTCAATGCTCCTCATCGATGTTTGTGCCCTCCAATGCAGCCTCAAGAAATCAGATTTTATGTGCAAAAATCGAAGTCAAAATCCAAGAGTTGAACCAAAGTCAACGCTGGACAACGTTGTCCAGAAACCCTAAAAACAATCTAAAAATTACAACAACTTCTTCACGTTCAGATTCACACTTGTGAGGGAAAGGAAGCCTCTTCTAGGCTTTAAGAACCAATCAGATCACAAGTAGAATGTGTGTGATGAGATGATGATGAAATGAAAATCATGTCTCTCCAATTTATATCCATCAATGAGGGTGTGTGACACATCTGTTGGCCTTGTGAGCCTACATTACAAATATGGTTGACCTTGCACATGTGTGGAAAATAAAATCAAAATATATGTTCTGCTCATCCAAACAAGATTATCTTTAGATCAATATTGCACCTGTCTGAAAGAGGAATCCAATAAAAATATAATAATCATCATATGAGCAGTGCAATATGGAGTTTGGACCTAGTTGCCCAAAATTAAAATTTTGGTAGTGATCTGATCTCTATTGAGACTTTGGAAGACAATTCTACTACTCCTGAAAATCCACCCTTAACCAATCCACTAGGACCTGCATTGTTGCGGTTGAACTTGGACGATTCACACCTATTTATACTTTCCTACCTTTGTTAATTGTCTACCCTATGACGAAGGGTGAGACCTCATTTCCTTTGGCATCGACAGTGTCTATTGCCATGCCATCATGTATGCCTCTTAATGGGGCCATACCTACTCCTTTGTCTACACCTCTCACTTATTCTTGCAGTATTCCACCAGTCTCGTCTATATCTCCTGAAAATTTCTCGAATGTTTCCATGCCCACACCATCTTCTACGTCGACTGTGTTGGTGGATTTGGTGCACAAGTGTACCAAATCACACATGATTAAGAGGAGTGGATTTTTCCTCTTAAGTTCCTAGTCATAGGTAGATAATCAAGGGAGTCAGCAAGTTAGTGAACATGCTAAGAAATAAAACATACTAGATAGTGAAATAGCATGCATATTTATAAAGAAAACAAAATTTATGCTAAACACATAATACAAAAGCTCTAAATAGAGTCAAACAACTTCAATAATACGAACGATGGCACTTACGTCCCCTCTTATTGAGTCCTATTAAGAATAAAGGATCAAAATTTTACCCACTTTCCAAGGGTCCCTTAGAACTATGGAGTTCTAAGACCTAATGCAAGGATGTATTTACCTCCGAGCTACCTTGGCGAAAAGTCCCTTTCTCTACTTTGAAGGATTGGAGTTGTTGGGTGGCCAACAACTGAATCCCCTCTATCTCTGCTCTGGATCACACACTACTAGATTGCTTGGGGAAATTTTGGCCAGCATAACAATGTGTTCTCCCTTTGTTCATCTCTTGGTGGCCTTTTATAGAAGAATTCAAACTCTCCTTCCCTCTCTTGGTACATTGATGGATGGTGACCCAAGAGAGGAGGTTGATTCCATTGTGTTCCACATTATTCCATTGTGTGCTCCCTTGAGGTCCTAAGGCGGCTTGGGTGGCTGTCCTTAGGCGGCCTCAAGTGTGGGATCAATTTCCTGGAGTGTGCCTTGTGGTCCCAGAAAGTGACTTCCGCCACTCTCAGGTCTGCACAGATTTTTGAGGGAAATTCGCGCAAAGGCGCGCCTATCGAAGAAAAATGCGCATAAAGGTGCATTTTTCTGGTTTCTTCAGTGCGTAATTTGATTTTTCTTCTGGACCTTAGAGATTATTTAAATTCTTCATATTCTCTAATGTGCTTCAGCCCTATAAATCCTTCTGCCTGACATTTAATAATGTCATATTTGCTTGTCCGATTTTCCAGTGATAATAGTTTCCCTCTAATGTGTGAGGTCTAGGAAGAACTGTATAGTCGAAATACATTATAGTTTATTTTCTGTGTACTGTGCGGAGAGAGAGAGAGACATGTGTGTAACACAGAGTTGGAAACACCTTGCACCAGGTCGAAGAGTGACCATGTCCTGTGGGAACCCTGCAAGCAATGTATGATACAATAAATACAATTTTTCTACGAGGCAGGCATGTCCCATGCTCGTGATGCTTTGGCTAGCTAAACAAATCTATTTGACTGATACAAATTTTGTCTGTGTCACTAGTATGGTAGTGATCTGTTGGTTGATGACGACGATTTTTGATGCCCTCAGGGGCGTTTTTTATTTTAAAATAGGTGTAATGTGGTACCCACATGCGTAAGCTTGGTATGGCATATAAGCGCGCATTGTACGCATGGGTGTATGACTGGGACCTTCCCGTGTAAGCATTGCTGAAATAAATGCTTATAAAGGCACGGGTCTTCAATGAATTAGATCAAAGTGCAATGGTTGTAAGGTACGATAACATCTTCACATGAAAGCTTGTGTTGTAGTCAAATTTCAGGAGGAACGATGACATCTGTGGGCAATGATGTCTCCCACAGTGCCACCCGAGGATGTCCCTTTTGTGGTGAGGGGCGATCCAAGGTACCGCTTCCTTTTTGGAAAATAGGTGTTGATGTCGACAAAAAGGAAGCCTCAACCAAACGAGAGAGTTGTTGATGCAAGTGATCAGGATGTTGGATGTGATAAGTTTAACATAGGCATGATGGCTATAATATTCCCTTTTTTAGTGTCACCTACGACAGGGTTAGGTTGGACTTCCAAAGTTAGGAGCAGACAGGTCACAGGTACAGATTGGTGCTATCAGTGGGCTCAGGGGCTTTTTGGAGGATTTTTGAGGAGTTTCCATGGTTTCCGGTGGCATTCGCTTGATATATTCCATCATCCGAGCAACTTGGATTTCGCTCCGGTGCATTCCGACAACTTTCAGAAATTTGAGTTATTTGTGGGCTTAACTCAGCTAATTACGCTCAAGGTGGCATTACAGGAGGAATACATGATGGCACACCTTAGTGTAATAGCTCATTGGAACTGGGACGAGGATATATACATGATGGGACGGTTGGGCATGAGTTTCAGTGACCAGAGGAGACATGGTAACCGATTTACTCTTTTCTGCATTAAAAAGGAATATTTTAATAAGAGGAAAAAGTGCCCCATGAATAAAATAATAATAAAATAATGCTCTAGAAGGATCCAAGAGATCTATAAAAGAAAGGGAGGAGGCCATTGAGGCATATCTTTGGGATCATATCATCTTATTGTATGAGAGGTTTGAGATGTGGTTCTCTACTTCATCCGTAGCCCCAGGACGGAAACCCTTGGGTGATTTATGATTGTTGGACGAAAACCCAACTCTCTTGAGGAGACTTCATTCAGAAGTTTCGCAGAGCTTCAGGGATTCGTGTGAGGATCATTCATATCTTCAACTTGTGCTTCATTATCTTCAGTGGGTTCAGAGATAGCTATTGCTGGAGGGAGAGTGCAACAGTTCAGTTTTGGGGCCAGCGCAGTGCAGCAGCTCATCTTGGTGGCCATATTCTCCATCTCAACTCTTTCTTTGGGTTAGATGTATTTGTAACCCCAGTTATTATCTATAATAAAATGTTGAGATTCTTTTTGGTTTTCAAGTTCCTGTGATTATCATTTTCTGAAGAACTTCCCGGATTATCCACAGTATCATGAAACATTTGTCGATGTTTCGAATCCCAACGGGGATCCATCTTTAGGACAATGGAATGAAGAAATTGAAGAAGGGTCATAATTCATTAAAAGTGAAGAAGGTAGGACAAGTAAGACAAGAGCCGACCAAAGAAGTTTTTAATTTTTTTTATTTTTTTTATTTTTTAATTTTAATTTTAATTTTAATTATAGATTTTTATTTCTTAATTTTGATTTCTAATTTTAATAATTTACATATAAGAATTAATTTATTAATAAATTTACATATAAGAATTAATTCATTAATAAATTTCATCAATAAACTTATTAAATTTATTGTTTATTAATAAGTTTATTATTTTTTCAAAGTTGTTAAAAATCAAATTCTTATCCATTTTTAATTTATGTATAATGTTTATGGTTTTCTAGTAAAAAAATTTTAATTTTAATTTTATAAATTATTTATAAATTAAATTAATTTATAAAATTAAAATCAAGATATTTTTATTTTTATTTTATAAATTAAAAATTAAAATATTTTTATTTTAATTTTATAATTTAATTTAATTTATTTATAAATTAAATTAATTTATAAAATTAAAATTAAAATATTTTTACTAAAAAACCATAAACATTATAGGATAAGAATTTGACTTTTAACAACTTTGAAAAAATAATAAACTTATTAATAAACAATAAATTTAATAAGTTTATTGATGAAATTTATTAATAAATTAATTCTTATATGTAAATTTATTAATAAATTAATTCCTATATGTAAATTATTAAAATTAGAAATCAAAATTAAGAAATAAAAATCTATAATTAAAAATAAAATTAAAATTGTAAAATTAAAAAATTAAAAACTTCTTTGGTCGGCGCTTGTCTTACCTGTCCTACCTTCTTCACTATTAATGAATTATGACCCTTCTTCAATTTCTTCATTCCATTGTCCTCGTTGGGATTCGAAACGTCGACAAATGTTTCATGATACTATGGATAATCTGGGAAGTTGAGATTCTTCCTATTTGATGTGTTGATAGATTGCAGTTCTTATGTGTTTTATTTTACATGGCAATCTTTTGTTGAGTAAATAGTGATTTTACGGCATATTGTGGAGTTAAGTTACTTTTCTGCATTTTTAGATAAAATATCCCATCCAGGATATTATAGTGGTATCAGAGCCGAGGTCTCGAGGTCAAGACTAGCGGAGCATGGTGGGCTGTAATGTCCCGTGTGCGGGTAGGGCCCGCAGCCACGTGTCCAGGGTCTTTGTAATGAGCGGTACTGCGCAAGGGTCCCCGCCCTCAGATGCTTCGGTGGGCCTTAGGACCCCACCCTTAACACCTTGGGATGTCGCCCTCACTAATAGGCCGGTCTTTTGGTGTAGTGGTTGGGCCTAAACTCCAAAATGCAAAAAAAAAAAAAAAACTCCACAATATGCCATAAAATCACTATTTACTCAACAGAAGATTGCCATGTAAAATAAAACACATAAACACCGCAATCTATCAACACATCAAATAGGAAGAATCTCAGCATCTTATTATAGATAATAACTGGGGTTACAAATACATCTAACCCAAAGAAAGAGCTGAGATGGAGAATTTGGCCACCAAGATGAGTTGCTGCACTACACTGGCCCCAAAACTGAACTGTTGCACTCTCCCTCTAGCAACAGCTATCTCTGAACCCACTGAAGATAATGAAGAACAAGTTGAATATCTGAATGATCCTCACACCAATCCATGAAGCTTTGTGAAACTTTTGAATGAATTCTCCTCAAGAGAGTTGGGATTTCGTCCAACACTCATAAATCACCCGAGGGTTTCCGTCCTGGGGCTACGGATGAAGTAGAGAACCATGTCTCAAACCTCTCATACAAGAAGATGATATGATCCCAAAGATATCCCTCAATGGCCGACTCCCTTTCTTTTATAGATATCTTGGAGCCTTCTAGAGCATTATTTTATTATTATTTTATTTATGGGGCACTTTTCCCTCTTATTAAAATATTCCTTTTTAATGCATAAAAGAGTAAATTGGCTACCATGTCTCCTCTGGTCACTGAAACTCATGCCCAACCGTCCCATCATGTAGGTATCCTCGTCCCGGTTCCAATGAGTTATTACACTAAGGTGTGCCATCATGTATTCTTCCTAGAATGTCACCTTGAGCGTAATCAACTGACTTAAGCCTACAAATAACTCAAATTTCTGAAAGTTGTTGGAATGCACCAGAACGAAATCCAAGCTGATCGGATGATGGAATATATCAAGCGAATGCCACCAGACACCATGGAAACTCCTCAAAACTCCTCCAAAATCCCCTGAGCCTACTGATAGCACCAATCTATACCTGTGACCTGTCTGCTCCTAACTCTGGAAGTCCAACCTAACCCTGTTGTAGGTGACACTAAAAAAGGGAATATTACGGGCCTTTCGCCCCAAGATTGCTTGCCCTCAAGCAATCCAAATATGTGGGCCACTCTGTTGGCCCGATGCAACTAAGACCCAATGCTTGGATCCCATACAAACCTCCTTGTGCTACTATGTACATGTGTCAAGCCACCCGGAATAGACCCCTCAATGTCAGGATCCCAAACTGATCTCTCACTGTACCTTTCATCAAACAATCCTCCTGGATCCCCACGCCATGATGGCCAATCATCACCCAAGTCCCACAGCTTGGACTGCGCACTGCCTCTGCCTATAACTAATGCTCTAAGAGGTGAAGACCATGTCTCCTGTTGTGCTGTATCTATGACGGTGTAAGCTGCCCCACCAACTATGTACCAACTCATCACCTCTCTCCAATCCAAGCCCTGACTAAATCCAATGTTGATCCTGCTCTCCTGAAACCTGGATGGAATGTTGAAGAAATGTTGATCTTTGCCCCACTGCCAACTGGAATCTGTATCATATGTCATGTCTAAGTGCCCCTACTTTTTTGTGCTCCCTACAAAGAATATCGTACAGTCAAGAGGGTACCAACTCATGATCTTCCGCCAATCCATCCTGGAAGAAGGATCCAATGTAGCAACAAATGCATACGGAACACGCCTGGAGTGTTGTCGTCGGCCCGTAATCAACTCACACTGCTCTGCCCTGTCTTCCAATGAAATCTGTCTGTGGAAGAAAGCCCCTCTCTCTATAATGGGCCAAAGTGGGCAAGACATGCTGCAAGTCCCATCGATGTACTCCTGGAGAGTGCTACTCACTGAAAGTACTACAACTATGTTGACTGCATGTACATCTATCTGCACCTCATCAATGTGTTGACCCAGATATGGATGCTCCACCATCTCCAACAACTCCTCCCTCTCCTGATCGGGAATGTAATGCTCCGGCTGTCCACTAGCCCCCTGCAGAACTATCCCATCAACCTCCACCATCTCCAGAGGATATGGATCTACAACTGCTATCACCATACTTTATGTTTGTGCGTCTAACTGCTCCTCCTCAATGGCGGACCCTAAAGTTAGCCGCATATGTATCATAGACTCAGTGTGAGCCTCCATCTGGCTCTCCCCCAAGGGACTATCATGCATGATGTGCATAGTATCCTCCTCTGCTAACTCAGGCTCCATCATATGCTACTCTGGCTGAATCGTCACAAGTAACTCATCACCCAGAGTATCTCCCGTAGAGTCCCTTGATAGCTCACCCTGCACATTGGAATACAACTCTGACCTACTATCACCATCTCTGCATGACTGCTCTCGCTCCCCAGAAGCATCATCATCTGATCCCATGGACCCATCTGGAGAAAATTCCTCATCCTGACATACAGAAGGAACGTATACCTGCTCTAACTCTGCCATCTCATCTGCATCTCTCAAACATGAGTGATTAGGCCCCCATGGTCCTTTGCAAATGAAGCAAAGGTCCTTCCTCCACAGGTCATTTCTGCTGCATGATCCACCAAACTAGAACAGCTCCTCCCTGGTCAACTATCTCTTAAAAATCTCAATGTTCTGCTCAACCAACCCTTGGGCTAGTTTATAAGCAGCAGGTGAGACCAACTGCTCTCTCCTCCAAATGCTTAGCAACCTAGTAGGCAACTCCCAGCAAATGACCTCACGGATTCCCATACATGACGACAGGATGGACTGCATGTGTGCTATGACTATGTCAGAATGATGTCTCCTAATGTTGAAGAAGCATTGGAACATCTGCAGAATCAAGCCATCACACTCAAAGTCAAACATGATCTCATGAGTTCGGGTCATGGCCATGACCTCTAAAACCTTAAGCTTCCTCCCAAATGTAGAGCCTGCATAGTTGTCCAAATCTCGAAAGGTTCCTACTATTAGTCTGAAAATTCTTTTCATAATCTCATCATTGTAGGGAGGGAAGGGTGTTGTTATCCTCAAAATATCACTGAAACAAGAGGCAACTATAAGCTTGACTCTCTCACTTGGATGTTCCAAGAATCTAGCTTGTACCAATGCAAGCATAGATGGATCCAAAGCCCAATTTAAACTCCAATCAAATTGTTCTATCTTTGAAAGACAGGATTCCAGTCTCTCCAATATGGGAAAGTCATTTTCTGATCTTCCATTCTTTAATTCCATCCCAAGTGCATAAAGCCAATTTCCCACTTCTCTCTCCTTTTGTAAATTCCTCAGGTGCCTTTGTTGGAGAAAATTATGTACCTCCTTGGAGAAGGCTCTGTTGTTTTGTTTCAAGGAACTAACTTCGGCATTTTTTAATCTTTTTGGTCTTTGGTTTAGATCGCAACCCACTGAGGCACTGTTATGTTGATTTAGGAGTTGTTTTAAAAACTTCATTGTTTCAACGACATATATGGAAGTAATTGTGGTTTAGTTAGACTTTCACAAGGCAAGATACAAGCATGAGGTGATGAGTGCAAGCAAATCTAACCACTCCAATAGCAAGCTCCTCCAGAAACTACACTGCTGCTCCAAGACTACATTGTTCTCTGACTTTGGCCTCTGATTTACCCACTGAAAACTGCTCAGAAAATTCTAGGAATTTGGGAAGGTGATCCTTTCCCAAAACCCAGAAAGGGTTTCCTCTAATTCCAACCTTCAGAATCTGACCCTTTGTAGTTTCTTCGTCTTCCAATTTCGTTTTCTAGCACTACAGCTACTACTGTCAATCATTGCTCTCTAAAACCCCAGCCAACCTCCTCAAATGGCTCTCCTATCAATCTCCCAACACCCCAGCTCTAAAATCCGACCAATGAAGCTCCCACAAATGAGCCTCCTCCAATGACTGCGTAGGCCCTTCTAACCAAAATAGCTATAACCGAAAATGGAAAACACGCAGGCTTATCTAAGATCGAGGCTCTGATACCACTAAGGCCCAACCACTACACCAAAAGACCGGCCTGTTAGTGAGGGCGGCATCCCAGGGTGTTAAGGGTGGGGTCTTAAGGCCCACCGGAGCATATGAGGGCAGAGACCCTTGCGCAGTACCCCTCATTACACAGACCCTGGACACGTGGCTGCGGGCCCTACCTACACACGGGACATTACAATGGCAAGGGGTGACTGAAAACTGATGATGGGGATTCAGTGGCCCAAGGTCGGAGTCTAAAAAGCAACTTGGTGGCATTCATAACTATTTCTGATGGGGAAATCCCTAGAGTCGGTAGGACTTCCAAGGTGGGTATATATTGGTTATGAATGTCATGGTGGCTCATGCGTGCGGGTGTAATACTTCGACCAAGGGTGACCAGGGACTGCTACCATGGGAGAAAAAATGGATGGATGAATGGGGGACATAGTGCACCATTTTCAGTCTTTGTACACTTACCAAAAGAATGAAATAATGGGGTTTGGATTGTACAAAACACAAAGACGGGTGCCCCAAAACATGAAAGTGTTCACTCACTAATTATGTGAGGAAGGTTTTTTGTTGAGGGTGGGGGGCCCGTTGGTTGGTCTCATGTGTGGGGTTGATGAAGCGGATGGAAAATTTCGTAGATGGGTTGTGTTGATGGAGGTATGGTGGGCCAAATGCGAGGCGCAGTGGTGTGCTTTCGATCTACTTGAAAAACCTGTTAGTCTGGGAAAGGGGTTTTATTTTGATATGGTAAAACTTGACCTAATGCATGGTCGGTGGAATGGGTATGAGGTGCTTCCCGAAATAAAGTGGTATGGCCATGGCGTCATGATTTTTGTGATAGATGGTCTACTTTGGGTGACAAGCACCATGGAGTGGAGGCTCTACCGACAAATGAGGATGTTTATCATGTACAAGGTGGGGTGATGATCAACATGGTCGGGTGCTTAGAACCTATGGTTAATTTATTATAGAGAAATGATGTCAAGATAAGCCAAGAGTTTTTCTCGGACTCTATCATGCTGAGGGTAGAATGATACCTACTCTGGAACTTTCAGTGGATGGAGCGATGGATGGTTTTCAAAATACCTGCAAAAATACCCCAAGTGAAAGTGTCTTCTTTATTCAAAATATTATTGAAAGACATGTGTTAAAAAAGAAGATGAGAGAGGGCATACCTGTCGGCACTAAAAATTTATTTTTCGGAGGTGAAAATGTGGGGCACCGCCTTTGGGCGTTATGCAGTGTTGATCACAGTGTTGCTTTCGGTCCTGTAATTGGGCCTTTTGAGCTCTCGTTATGGTCCTCCAAAGTTTCTGAAAAGGGCGACATATAGGCGAATATGGCTCAAATCAGTTCATTTGTGTCATTTGAGTGTTTGAGTTTTTGGGAGGTCAGAGGCTTCTGCGAAGCTGTACTTGCCGTTGTGGTCAGCTTGAGTACCTGGGAATAGTGATTTTTTAGCCAGGAAGGCCCCATGACATCTTGTATTTTAATTTTTTCAGTGTATCAGTGCCAGGGTCCATATAGGAGGGGTTTGTATGGATCTTAGGTCATCTTATTCCTTGATGTGCGGGTGATCAAGGCACAGGCACACAACTTTCGCACAAAACTAAGGGTTTTGGGAGAACGTATCGTGTCTGTACTAGATTTGGGCGCACTCTTGTCACGTTTGTGAGAAAAACAGGCGCACTCTTCTCGCGCATGTCTGAGGAACAAGCACGTGGAGAGCTGAAGCTAATTTTTGAAAAAAAATTGGAAATTTTGTCAGTTTTTTAGTGCTTTTTGTGTCACTGATGTGTGACTGTTTGATGACAGGATGTTGTAGAGGGAGAGGGATTGGCCTAATCTCCGGGCCGCTTTGGCCGCTGATGCTCATGCGTGCCAACAGTTGACACGCTAGGGTCTTCTCAAATTTATGGAGAATGATCTGTTACGATCACAGGATCGTCTTCTGCATTACCTGGTCTGATGTTGGAATAGGTGACGCAAGGTCATGGTGTTGTAGGGGTGTGAACTTACTATCCGTCCTGAGATGGATATCTATTTTGTGACTGGGTTGCTGCCTCAGGGAGAGGCGCTTCCTTATCCACTTCCCCATGGGAGAGTAGATCTTGAGAGGTTTTCAACGAGCCATTGTGGCGAGGCACCCCTTATGAAGGGGTGCATAGTGATTGCTTCTTTGACTGACCTGGCCGAGTGGCGTGCTATGGCTTCTATTGTATGACTGGTGGGGTCGTCTACACCCCATCAGGCATCAGGGCCATAGATAGGTGTTTTTCACCAGCTGAGGGCCGAACACTTCTTCGATTTTTCCCGTTTTTTTTATGACGGGATGTTGGCTCAGCTTTCCAAGGTCCGAGATGGATCGAAGTTGTTCACATATGATAGCATTTTGGGTAGCATCATGTATGAGCGGGTGGTGTTGCTAAGACCTACGGTGGTTGTGCCTACTAGGGACCTCAAGAGCCTCACATGAGGAGGTGGGTCCCTATGATGCCTCACGGAGGGGGAGGTAGGGTGGGGCATTATCTGAACGTCACCACAAAGGCTTGGTTTGAGGCCAATCCTCAGATGTTTCTGTCGTTCCCTTATGCAGGGATGGGCTTTCGAGGAGACCCAGACATGGGTCTTCCTGTTGGGTATGCTTGGGGGCCAGAAGGTATGTTTTTGTGTTTTATTCTGCATTTACTTGAGTATTTATGTTTTTTATGTGTGTTATGGTGACACTGACATAGTTTTGTTACTCTTGCAGATGTTGGGGAAGTTGGACGTCCCATGGATTGGTTAGTGGGACACCATCTGATTCGGTGGCCTCGAGGTGTTCCTCATGGAGGATAGGGAGGAGCTCAGGTACAGACTCAGGGTGGAGCACCTGGCAGGGGGGTTGGTCCCTCGGGGGAGGGTAGAAGCTCGGCTGCTGCCGATATTACTGCTGAGTGGGCTCATGCCGAGGCGGCAGAGGCTCGCATTGCCGAGTTGACAGAGCAGGTGGCTACTCTAGAGGTCAGAGCTCGAGTGGTAGAGGATGCATGGGGTCGAGTGGACCACTTGACCTAGGGGATGCCTACTCGAGGCTTCGTGGATGACCTTGATGATGCATGGTTAGATACACTGATGGCCCAGGAGAGGGGCTATCAGCAGATTTTACGTCGGGTGGTGATCTCTGTTTTGACGGCGGCTCCAGTGTTGGTACCGGGAGCGGCTGTGGGCCCAGGTGCCCCACCCGGAGGAGCACCGCCCTAGAGTCTTATATTGTACACAGGGAAAGCACCCGTTATGAGGATGCTTCCCTTAATTTTTTTGACTTGTATATTTGTATATTTTGGGATGACTTATGGGTCAGAGACACTATTTTTTGTACTCAAACACATATATTTTTTGGAATATATGAGAGAGATATTTTTTGCGGCTCTACATGGTGTGCCCCCTATTTTTATTTATGGATTATGCTATGGTAATGGTATATTTTCTATGTTTTTTGTTTTTTATGTATGATGGTTTATCCGAGATTCATTCCAGTTTAGGATATTGTTAGCCATGCGATCAATTGTTTGGTTTTGATTTCTTGGTACATGCGTGAATGTAATCTGATCAAACTGTCGGCTTAATATTTTTTCACGAAAGTATTTTCTAAACAGATTTGGATCTCATACCTCAAATTCCTTGTTTAACTGTGACACCACTAACTGGGAATCAAGGTTGATACGCATATGGCGTATGCCCTGATTGAGGGCGCCGCACATAAGTCCGATGATGGCGTCATATTCTGCCTGATTGTTTGTTGTTGAACTGATGCATGCACCATTGGTGCAGACTGTCGAAAGGTTAGGGTGGTAGATGACCCAGACGGTTGCTGCTAAACTTTAGGACCATCGCGAGCTCCATTAGAAAATCTGAAATAATGGTCGGGTTGATAATCCATTGTGACACTAGACCATATTTTGTGACAAGTATTTTGGTCAAAATTTTAAAAATTTTGGGTCTGTGTGCGTTGACTCTAGGGGTGGGCCTTTTTGACCCTTATGGGTAGAATTTCTTGAGGTAAAGGCCGTTAGCAAGGTTTCTAAGGCATGTTCCGTCTGGCTCAGGCAAGATGTATGGCCCCTTGAGGAGGCAATGTTTTATGATGTAGGGTCCTTTCCACAAAGTTTCTAACTTTCCTAGCCCTAGGGCTTCTTTTGCGACATCATAGTGGAGGACTAGCTCTCCCTCAGTGAATGAACAAGGGTTGATGTGGCGATCGAATGGTGCTTTTACCCATTTCTTGTGGGCCTTGTTGTGTTGCAGTGACTATCGTCGGCTTTCGTCAACGAACTCTAGTTGTACTAGATGTTGTTTTAGAGGCTAGGTATCGTCGAGGAGTTCGATGGTGGCATGTAAATTCGAGATCTCGTGTTCTATGGGAATCATGGCTTCGAATCCATATACAAAGTGAAAGGGGATGAAACGATTGGATGTTTTCATGGTTGTGCGGTATGCCCACAGGGCGGAGAAAAGCATGTGGTGCGACTTGGTTTTATGGTTATTCACCATGCAATGTAACATAGTTTTGAGGACTTTATTCACAGCTTCTACCTGTCCATTGGATTGGGGGTAGTATGGTGAAGCGAATTCATGGGTGAATTCGATATGGTGAGATAGCTCCTAGAAAACTTCATTCTCGAAGTGTTTCCCATGGTTAGAGACTAACTCCTTGGGAAAGGTGAACCGGGCAATGACATGGTTAAACAGAAATCGTGCAGCAGTCTCTGTAGTGTTGTCATATGTGGGCATAGCTTCTTCCCACTTGGTGAAATAATCGAAAGCCACGACAATGTACTTGTGATTTCCCGATGATGCAAGGATGCAAGTAATGAAGTTGATCCCCCATTTGCAAAAGGGACCGGTGACGATGACAGGGTGTAGGTGATCGGGAGGGGCTCTTGCCTTATGTTGCAAAGTGCTGACATCGCTCGCACCTCTTGAATGTTGTAACACATTCGCGAAACAAAGTGGGCCAGAAACATCATGCTTGTAGGACTTTTTAGGCAGTGGCCATCCCAGAAAGATGGCCACCGCAAGCTCCATCGTGGAAGTCATTAAGGGCTTGCTTTTCTTGGTTGTGAGTAAGGCATCGACGTAAAATGGTGTTGATTCCCCATTGGTATAAGACATCTCACATAAGGAGGTATCGGGGGGCTTCATGATGAATGCGCTGACTGTCGTCTCGAGTGAGATGAGGTTTGAACTTTTGGGTTCATAAGAAGCGGAGAATATCTCCGTACCACAGGTCATTGGTCGCTATGAAGAAGATATGTTCATCTGGTAGCGAATCGTTTACTGGTGATCCTTTGGTATGACTTAGGAGGTTTGTAATGAACTCTTCTAAGATTAGCACCTTTTTTCTCTTAGGCGAGCGAAACTGTAAGTCATATTCTTGGAGAATTACTATCCAGCGGGTATATTTGTGGTTCATTAGGCAGCGCGTGAGCAGATATTTGATGCAATTAATATCTGCAATGACCGTGGTGGTATTTAAGATGATGTAGTGGCGAAGCTTTTGGACTGCATGAATAAGTGCTAAGGCAGTCTTTTCTTTGGGTTCATATCTTAATGTTTGGCTTGATAAGGTTTTGCTAACGTATTACATTACATTCTACTTCCCATCTAGGCCCTCCTGGATCAATACTCTGGCCAAAGTTGTCTCGGATGTTGATAGATACAGGATGTAATCTTTGTTATAGTCTGGGGGACTGATGAGAGGTGTTGAAGACAATGTGTCTTTCAGCGCGTCGAACGCTTGTTGGGCGTGGTCATCCCATTTGAATGGGATGTCCTGGCGAAGGAGGCATAGGAACCCTTGAGTGCAAGTGCCATAATCGGGGATGAAACGTCTCAAAAAGTTGGCCTTCTCCTACAAGCTTTGTAGTTTCCTGAGGGTTCGAGGTGGGGTTACCTCTTTGATGGCTTAGACCTTGAGGGGGTCCACTCAAATTCCTTGCTGGGACATGATAAAACATAAAATTATTCCTGATGTGATGCAAAATAAGCACTTGAGAGGGTTAAAGCATAGGTTGTATTGATGGCATTGTTGGAATACCAGTCGCAGATATTCAAGATGGTCTAAACGCTTCTTGGATAAAACAGTGAGGTCATCCAAGTATGCGAGGATAAGGTGTGCCAAGTCATGAAATATGTAATTCATGGCTCTCTGGAAGGTGGCTCCTGTGTTTTTCAGGCCAAATGGCATTGCCTTGTATGCGAATGTGCCCCAGGGTGTAGTGAACGCGATTTTGTACCGGTCGGTGTGAAGAAATTGAATTTGATTGTACCCATAGAATCCATCATGAAGGAGAGGGCCTCATGACCCACACAAGCATCGATGACTTAGTCAATGAATGGTGTAGGGTAATTTTCCTTGGGACATGCTTTGTTCAAATCGCGAAAATCGATGCAAACACGTATGGCGCCCTATTTTTTCATGACAGGAATAGGGTTGGAAACCCAAGATGTGTAAGCAATGGGGTATATAAACTTGGCTTTGTGAAGCTTATCAATTTCTAATTTTATTTCTTCTACCTTTTATGGGTGTAGTTGACACTATTTTTGGCGTATTGGAGGTAGGTCAGGCCACATGTCAATATGGTGCTATACGATAGTGGGACTGAATCCAGGCATTTCTGAGTAGTCCCACATGAAGATATCTCTATACTCTTGTAACAATTGGATATAAGAGGATATTTATTCTCGAGAACATGCTGCCCCCAGTGAGACTTCTTCGACATTTCCAGGATTTTGGGATATGTTCACCTTGACGGTAGGTGAGATGTTTGACAGGTTTCCTTCCTCGAACGCATCAGGCGTTGGGATAGGGTTCTTAAACCAATCAACTTTCCCTGTTGGAAGGAATTTTTTTGATTCAATCGCATAAATATCTTGTTCTTTTGTCTTATCAAGACTGAACACTTTTCGTGGGAGAAAAAGCGAGCGGTGATGCATTGCATCCCATGTATAATCTTGCTTCATCATGGCCTCAAGGATGTCCTCGTCTGAATGGAATAGGGATCCTAAGGGGGATTGATTCTATGCAAGGTTGTGTAGAAGGGGTTCACTCCATATGGAGCTGGTTAATAGACATGAAAAGGATTTCATCGTCAATTTGGTGGAACCAGATGCGGTTGACAGAGTGCATACAGATTGGGTTTTCACTATTGTAGGTACAGCTACTCTCGTAGTTGCAGCTGACTCGACACCTATGGCAGATGAGCAGACAACCCGAGTCATAGTTTTGATACATGATGATATGAATCGTATATGGTGTACTGTGTTGTCAGCATTTGGTGGGGGAAGAATTTCTGTGATGGGAGCTTGCGTGAGCGCAAGGCCAGATCCCTCGTTAGGATGGGCACTTTCCGGCAAGTGGAAGTTGTGCCATGTACAGAGGTGCCTATATGTTTCCATTAGTGGGAACGACTCTGGTTCGTGGTTATGGTCGGTGCAAATGGTGCATGGTACCACTATGCCAACTAAGTAGATTTTGTGGGAATAAACACTGCTCTTCGTCCCAGAATTGGACGCTCGAAAGGGATCAGACGTAGAGGAGGAAGCTCTCTACTTCCATTTCTGAGTTTTTGGCTTGGGTATGTCTAGATCTCTTGGGGAGTGTATAATTAACGCCGCTCTTGCCACTCTAAGCTTCGGGAGATGATCACATTTTATTGTATCATGAAAATGTGAAAAAATTCGACAATAGTTGTGCATGTTCTTCTCTTGGTTAGAGAGATGTCTTTGGGGAAGGGAAGAGACTATGTGAAAAAAATTTGCAAGGTGTTTCAGTTCTTTGCACTGATTGACCTAGTGGCCGATCAGGTTGCATATTTTTCATGTTATCCTAGATTGAACCTCGGTCATGCTTGGTTGGCGCACCTTCCTAACTTGCCCATTATGCTAACCTGGGTATAGAGTAGACTACTTGGGGGCGTTCTGCCTTCCATGTTGGTTGCTAGGTTTCAGGTTGATAAGGTCCTAGTGTTTTGTCTCTAATAGATGTATCATTTCAATTAGAGGATGTACTCGCGGGATATAGGTACAGCATTGCTCATGATGATTGCCCCGACATACCAGGCAAAATATCCTAGCAATGGGGTTTCCGTCCTATTCACTTGATGGCATGACTGGGTACCAACGATGTAGCACTTCTAAATCAAGGCAACTGGCGACAACATGATTAAGCATGTTACATAATTCATATGTTGGTCTTCTTTGCGAAGGGCGGTTGGGGGTGACTAAGGGTTCCCCGATTGGCCGTTTTTCAGCTAACAGAAAAAGGATGGATCTACTCATCTCTTCTTCTAGAGCTGTCGAGCTGTTCATGGATTCAGATTCGGAGCCATATTCTCGAGAGAGGCGGCCTATGGTCGATCACATACAAGCTAGTGTTGCACGAAATCTAGGGATATAGTGACAACGGCGTAAAGGATGATTGCCACTGCATATTTGACATTAATATTGGGTATCTGGTTCAATGTGATATACTGCATGGACCAGATACCATCGTTGAAACATTTCCAGAGCTGGGCAATCAGCAATGAAATGATCACGTTCATCACAGAGTACACAGCACTCGATAGGGGGAGGGGGAATGACTGGGAGTCTTTCAGGTGACTGTCATTCCTCCTGTAGGTAGAGAATGATGTGAGGTTCATCTCTAGCTGACTAGGTGGATGGATCCTCTTGATAGGATTTCTCGATGGCGTGTAAGGCCTCCCTGTATCGCGGAATTTCTGGGAAATGATGGGTATAGTGTCCATAATTGCTGCAGATAGTGCGTGCATGGTTGGTACGCAATGCCTTGCCTTGATTTTTGGTGGCAGGTTCCTTTTTACGGGAACTTGTTGCTGCGATGTCTACTGTAGAGCTAAGGAGCGGTTTTAATTCGTCCTATTCTAGGCAGATGTGGGTAGGGTGGCCTACTATGTTGCATATGGCGCAGGGTGGTGATTCCCACTGCATGGTGTGATTCTCTACCTTCTTTACTCTTATATTGGTGTTCTTGGTCGTAACCATCGGCTTTGCGATGGGAATTTCCTTCGAAGGGATGTTTGCGACAGTCTCCTAAATAGGTTGGGTCTGCTCAGGATTGAGAGGGATTAACCCTGCAGAGGTGATGTGCGCTACTCCCATTGTGGTAGGTGGGACTAGGTACCAAACTGGGATTTCAAATGATAAGTTTGGTAGGACCACCATGGCCATGACCTGCTGCGACACAAAACCAGTTGGGCGGGAAGAGGAAAGGAGTTTGGGAGGTGGCATAGGCTAGGGAGGTTGTCGTGGCCGAGGACTTGGTGTCATTACTTCTCGTATCCATGTCTTGACTGGCTTTGATGCTTGAAGAGGACATCATGCACACCGGAGCTTCTATGACATCAAGTGATGACTCGAGTATAACAGGGGGATCTCCTAGGAAAGATCCTAGAATGGAAGACGGTTTGAACTGGTCAGGACCATATTTTTTGTACCATGTAAGCGTCTCAACAGATGTGTCTACGTAGGGTAGAATGACAACATTATTAGTCAAGGGTCGCTTTTCGATGTATGTCAATTGGTCGACAGTAATGATGTGATCCTCATGGGGGAACATCATAGTTCGGAAGACGGACGAGGATATGGCTGACATGGCATACATATAACTTCGGCCAAGGATTATATTGTAATCCATTTGAGCCTCCAAGACTTCAATGTCTATAAGGACCGTCTTACTGGTTAAGCATACCAGGATATTTTGGTAGAGTCTGACGGGAGTTGAAGGGCGCTCGTCGTATGCTCTAAGCGTGATGTCTGATGGCTTTAGTTCGGGAGACCCTAACTTCTGCCAAACGTTCTTTGACATGATGCATGTGGATGCACCCTCGTCAATGATACATCGATGAATGGTGATGTTTTGAACTGACACCAGTATCTAGAAGGTGACCATCGAAGGAAGCCTAGGGGTGGATTTGTCTAAATCAAAAGCCATTATGTGCGAATCGGAAAGGTTGATGGTGCCTAATGCAGAAAGTAAGGCTTTCCTTTTCTTTGGGCATGATTGTAATACCTCCAAAGCTGACATGGCAGCAAGATATTGAGCTAGATCATCCACAATGCAATAGTTATGGGCTGCTTTGGAATGGTTTCCTACCCACTTAGTTTGTCCCTTAGCCATCTTTGGAAAAGGTTCAATAGGAAGCTTTGATATGGTCAAAGGTGTTTTCGGTGCACTTGTACTAGCCCCTGACGAATTGGTGTCTGGGGGGTATCATAATTTCGCTTCCATGTCTGAAAAAACATGTCTTCACCAGTCATGTAGATCTCATGGTTGTTCTTTCCAGAATCATTGGGAGGGTTATGTTGTTGCTGAGTGATAATTGTCCCTTGATGGGGGAAAGGCTCCTGCATGACTGATGTCTACTATGACGATCCCCCCTGCCCATGGTTACCTTGCAGCTTCTTCAGCTCAGGGAGGTCAGGGCAGTGGTGAGTGTAATGGTCTTACTCACCACATATTGAACAAGAGTGGTTTGTCCGAATATTTCCCCTCTTGTTCTACTCTTGGGAGTTGCTTGGCTCCTAGTTTTGATTTCGGTTGGAGTTGCCTCCAACCTAAGATCGTGGAGGGCATTGTTGATTATTTCCCCCCTGTCCAGGATTTCCTTTTGGCTTATTTTTTCCTTTTTTCTTAGCTGCGTTAGGAGGATAATTTGGATTCTCCTAACTGTATGGTTGGCGCGGTTGGGCTTGGGAATTTTGCACAAAGTTTACCTGTGTATTATTTTGCATGGGTGGGTGTTGTGCTGAGGACTGGGCATATTGTGGTCCTTGTCCCTGGTTTATGAATGGATGTTAGGGGGGAGATATTTCATCACCATGTCTAGCTCTGTACTGGGTCTCTTGAGCTGGAGAATATGGTCCTCCCTGCTGATGGTGGTACGACAACGCCCTATTGGTCAAATTTTGCGAAGGTGAATGATGACTCTGGTAGGTAGGTTGCGGTATGTTCTAGTTAGAATCATATGTGTAACCGGGGTATTGAACGCTACTGCTTAGGTTATTTTGGGTCAATGACCCGATCAAACCATCTGTGGAGTTCAGCACGCCTAGAAATTCTTTGTAATTTTGCAGGCGCGGGGCGTTAGGTAGGATATTGTAAATATATCCTGACTATGTATAGATCAGCTCGATCTGTTGGGCCTTGTTGATGGCGTCCTCTTCGGATATGGGATTTTGTGTTTCCACATGCCTTAAAATATCTACGGTGAGATTTTTCAGGAACAGGTCTAACAAAACTCGATCGTCGAGTTTGCCTTTGCACAAACTACGACGTCACCGCCATTCGTGGAGATAGTCCGAGATATGGACGGCGGGTGTCTGCCTAAAGTGGGTCAGTAATTCCATTCTAGAATCGTGGTGGATGGGTAATTGAATATAGGTCAGGAATGCAGTATCGAGGGCAATAAAGGTTCTATGTGTAGCAGATGGTTGCTTCACATACCATTTCCCGGCTATTCCAGTTAGGGTGCATTGAAATAGTCTTATTCGAACAGTATCGTCAATGATGTTGTTCGACGAACACCATAGTTGGAAAGTCATAACGTGATTTCTGGGGTATTCCGCTTGTTTCCATCAAAATTTGGAATGTTTGAAGGGAGCTTCGTGGGCATGGGTGGCCATGTAGGGTTGTGTGCAATGGGGTCGTTTGTTAACTTGGTTAAATCTGGTAAATTTAACGAAGCTAAGAAAGGTGACTGCGAGTTGGTAGCCATTGCACCTTTTGAAAAATCAGTGTTCTAGTTAGGTATAGGGTTTTTCTACGACGTACCATGTTGTGAGTTCACCTGGCTTCCCGAATGGGTAGCACTCCTCTATCCCCTAAGGCTTGTGGGAGGAGCGGTATGTGGTGACCCTATGGGGGCATTCACCGGTGTGGCATTGGGTGACTGACGAGGGTTCCCAACTGGTGATGCCACAATAAAGGATGAACCAATAAGGGTGGAAATGTTTCGTCTTTGACACCTAAATGACGAAAGACCTGGAACCCCTCCTGGTAATGGGGGAGGTTCAAAAAACGTCTAGATCGATGAGGTCTCGTTGGGTCCATTCTAGCGTTGAATAGGTATGGTTTTGAAAATATTTGAGAGGATATTTATAATCAAAAAAAAATCTGATCACATATTTAAAACAAAGAGAAAATGAAAGATATTTTTTCCCTTTAAATTAATCCTATGTGACTAGTCAAATAAAAAATATTGTTTTTGCTATTTTTCCATATGATACTTAAAACCTAGAAGACCTAATCGTCCTCACACACTCAATTGTAACTGGGCCTTGAGAATATATCTTGTGAATGATGGCACAACATCTCGAAATAACTGGCGACGCCCCCAGTCAACCGAATAAAATTGACCAAGGCAAGGGTAGAGTATCTAGTGTTGCTTGCACCGTCACCTATAGGGAAGGATGCCCTAGTTTTGGCCACTAAGTTTCGTCTACCCACGTGAGCATTCAAGTATTAAGTTTCTTGATAATTCAACTACCATTACTGAGTATCAGACGGGTCAAGTAGCCCTGAATAATACCGCACGCACTGGGCCTAAGCTTAACCCCCTCTAAATCGGGTCTCTGTGGTGCTCGGGTTTTCTTTGTCGTGGGTGGATAGATGGGTTTAAAATTTCCCTAAAAAGTAAACTTCTATGTTTCAAGATGTAAACTGACCAAGGCATCTTATTGGATTCCTACCCCTTTGGTCCTAACTTAAACTATAAATTCTCTTGTGGCCCCTGTGGGGAGAGTTTAATGAGTTTAGTTAAGTTAGTTTTAGGTGGCTTTGATTCAATTAGGGTGTGAATGTGTGTGAGAAAGAGGTGAAAAATCACATAGTTTGAACATGTGGATATGCAGTTTTCCTTTTCAAAATCCCCTATTAAACTACGTTTGGTTGTTCCTTGCTCAAAACAAAAACATGTGCGGATATGGGTCGCTTACAAGATTGTCTAGTTAATATAAATGATGAACTATAGGGAGACGGTAAATTATCAGCAGAGAGTGTTCATATGCTTGCCTAGGATCACCCAAGGGTGCAAAGGCACCAGAGATTACTTGCTCTCTAAGGATAATTAGATCCCAGTCATGAATCCTAATGCCAAAAATTGAACTAAAATTAATGACTTTAAGCTAGGAAAATGAAAAAATATTTAGCTAAGCATGTGTGGACTAGGGCCACTTACTTTGGCTAATTACCTATGTGTTTTTTGGTGTCTAAATTCGCAAAACATAAATTATTTCAGAATGCAATTTAATTTCCCCCTACTTAAACTATGTGTTTGATTTGCGAAAATAAACTTGAAATTTTAAAACTAACACCTAAACTACTGAAATGCAGTCGAGAGTGAGTTTTAGCAAGTCATGGGACACCTCAAATAGTGATGGAAGATTTCTTATGGGCTTCCAATCACTTTACAAACAGGAAATGAAGGGAAATAGCAGAAAATTTCTACCTCTGGTTCCCACATGCAAAAGGCTCACACAGGGGCGAAGTCTGCACGCAGGTCACTATTGAAAGCGTGAAGTCTATGTGCAGGTCACTGATGAACGTGTGAAGTCTGCACACAGGTCACTGTTGAATGCGTGCAGTTGGACACGTCTATCTATGAAGAAGCCGCACTATTTTCTTGCAAAAAAAAAATGGAGATTTTGAGCTTCGGCCTCTCACTGAGGGTGAACAGGCAGTGAAGGAGAGAAAAGGGGCAGTTCAAGCCAAACTCCAGAGCGAAGAAAGAGGTCTCTGCAAAAGGCACAACCACATTAACTGGGAAGTAAAATCAGTGGAGTCGCCAATCTTGTGTTGGTGGATTTGGTGCACGAGTGTACCAAATCACACCTGCTTAAGAGGAGTGGATTTTTCCTCGTAAGTTCCTGGTCACAGGCAGATAATCAAAGGAGTCAGTAAGTTAGTGAACATGCTAAGAAATAAAACATACTAGATAGTGAAATAGCATGCATATTTAGAAAGAAAACAAAATTTACACTAAACACATAATACAAAAGCACTAAATAGAGTCAAACAACTTCAATAATATGAATGGTGGCGCTTACATCCCCTCTTATTGAGTGCTATTAGGAATAAAGGATGAAATGTTTACCCACTTTCCAACGGGCCCTTAGAAATATGGAGTTCTAAGACATTATGCAAGGATGTATTTACCTCTGAGCTACATTGGCACAAAGTCCCTCTCTATACTCCGAAGGATTGGAGTTTTTGGGTGGCCAACAACTGAATCCCCTCTATCTCTTCTCCAGATCACACACTGCTGGATTGCTTGGGGAAATTTTGGCCAGCATAACAATGTGTTATCCCTTTGTTCATCTCTTAGTGGCCTTTTATAGAAGAATTCAAACTCTCCTTCCCTCTCTTGGTACATTTATGAATGGTGACCCAAGAAAGGAGGGTGATTCCATTGTGTGCTCCCTTGAGGTCCTAAGGAGGCTTGGGCGGCTATCCTTAGGCGGCCTCAAGTGTAGGATCAATTTCCTAGAGTGTGACTTGTGGTCCTGGAGAGTGACTTCTACCACTCTCAAGTCCGCGCGGCTTTTTTATGGAAATCCGTGCAAAGGCACACCTATCGAAGAAAAATGCATGCAAAGGCGCATTTTGCTGGTTTATTCAGTGAGCAATTTGATTTTTCTTCTAGACCTTAGAGATTTTTTAAATTCTTGAGATTCTCTAATGTGCTTCAGCCCTATAAATCCTTATTCCTGACATTTAATAATGTCATATTTTCTTGTCCGATTTTCCAGTGATAACATTGATCTGAAATGTGTGAACTAACTATTTCTCATACAGAGATTAACTGTTGGGGCTTTTAATGGTTATTTCACCTTTCAAAGAAAAGGATGAAACTAGAGGCTATCTGGCCCACAAACAGACTCTGCCTAAAGAAATAAACAGTAAACATTCAATGATCTGGTTATGAAAGTATTTGTTGTTGGTTCAAAGTATTCATTAACCTTTAATAGATGTGTGCAAGCTTTAAGAAGTGTTTTGCAATGGAACAAATGTGTTTTGTTAAGTGTATTAGTCCTTTTGTGAATGGGAGGATGATTTCAATTTACTGTTTAACACATGTAATTCTAAAAATAAGCAGAAAAAATTGACACAGAATATAACTCAGCATATTTTTAGGAGTTCACCCCTCCTAGGCTACATCTGCCGGGTCCAAGGCCCCCAAATGGGCATGCCTTTGCTCTTATTATGCTCAGAAAATGGTTATAAAAAGTGTATAAAGCCTAAACAGACATAAAAAGCTGCATAAATGAATTCAGAGTGCTGGAAACAGTAAGAAATGACAGTAAATTCACCTCAAATAGATGAACATAGCCCAATACATCTCTCCATTCCCAAAGCCCTGGTGGCTCCTCTAGCTAACCCGCTGATAAAACCTCTAACAGAATTCCCTGATGGATCTATAACCTATTCCAGTAGCTTCAGAATGCTTCAATACCCCCAAAACAAAAACAAAAATTCGTTCCAAATGGACTCTCCTAGCCAAAGTTATGACCTGTACAAGTTTTTCCCAATTAGGGCTAGAAACGCTCCTCCAAATCTAGGAGGACTGCCAATTAAGCCCGCTAATTTAGGGCCGGCACTAACTTTGGGTGCTCCGCCTAATCTTCTGCTAGTCGTGGGTGCTAAGAGATAAGGTTCACAGGGGTCCATAGAACCGCGCCCGTCGGAATTCGTTTGGGAACTTAGAGTTAAATGTGGTTACATTAATGTTTGAACCATATGATAAAATCATATTAAAAACCCTCACCAAAATACACGTGACCATGCCCTTTGGTATTCATATCCGCCATTTGTTTTAGACCAAGGTTTTCCGTTGTTGGTGATATGGTAGAGGGGGCTGGCCCCCTTATGGCCCCGCCTCATTTGAATTTAAACTTTATATAGAAAATCTACCCATATCTTTATAAGAATCACATGTAGGGCGCCCTGTCGGGCCGCTAGACTGGCAGGGCCCCGACACGGGTTCGATCCCGCCTGCTACCAATATAATTTTACATAAACATTCGACCATTGTTTGACCTCTTGGGGCCACGTGGCGGCCTCTAGGCTGGCCACGTGGCGCTCTCTTATTGGACCATCCAGAATATTCTGTGGAATATTCCCAAAATATTCTGTGGAATATTCTTTTTTGAATAATTTTTTAATAAAGTCAAACTGAGTCAAATTGGGCTTTTTGCCTGAAATTGAGAAACTTCAAAGTTTAATATCTTCCTCATACAGCATCGGACTTGAGTGTCATTCACGGCTACTGGATCGTCTTTTTTAGCTCTTTCCTGTCATGTTGGTTTGAACCATTTCTGAGCAAATAAATTTTTGAGCATTTTTCCAAGTAGGACATGATCACCTGATCACACCTCCCAAATGGGAAGCTTTTGGACCCACAAAATCTCTCTGATTAGTGAAATTGATGATGTGGAGACTGATTCTCCACTCTTTCACCCTTGAATAACTGAAATCTACCCGATTTCATCAAATGGAGCTTTTCAGAAAATGATAAATTGTCTCTGGAATTAACTGATCGACCATTGCTAAAATTGACTAAGTGATGATGCAAATTCTTAAAATTTGCAAAATAGCAACTACAATTTGCAGAAAACAAAAATTTTCTACACTGATCAAACTTCCAAGAAGACTTAAAATAACGTTCACCTTTCAAACTGTTCATATGGCGAATTCTACCATTCTGAAACCAACTTTGTCCCATGTTGAATTGTGTGTCCTCCTTGCTCGCACTTCTTTGCTTTGACACTTCATTCACTGCATTGACTGACCCCAAAGGTAACTTGTGAAACATAATTTCATCTTCTTTCAAAGACAAATTTTTATCAAATTGAGAGATATCATTAGCAACATCATGAAAAGCTAAATGCACAAAATCTTGTCGTTTCAACATCAACAAAGTTAGACTTTGACTTGCATTAACCAGCCTTTTCAATTGACCTGCATGGAGTAAAGAAGATTCCAGATTTTGCTTGTGTGCTCTCACAATGTACTCTTTACCATATTTGAACAAGTGATACTTGTTTTCATGGCGATAGAAGATGGCCTTCCTGTCAAATAAGTAAGGACTTCCCAAAACAATTCCTGAAATATCAAGCAGCACCACATCAAGTTCAACTATGTCAATAAAGTGTGCAGTTATTGCAAAGTGCAATATGCACTTTCTTGAGACTTGCAATTTTGCATCCTTTCATATCCACCCAAGTGGATAAGGCTTTGGATGTGGAATGGTCTCAATTTTTAGTTGTTTGACCAAATCTTCTGATATGAGATTAGCTTGTGACCCACTATCAAACAATGTGTCAATTTTTTTATGTTTTGAAATTACCCTCACATGGAAGAGATCTATCCTCCTCTTTTCATCTTGAGTATCTTTGTGACAATTTAATGAGCTAGAACTGGTAATTGTGTCTTGCACCACTTATTTCCCCTTAATGTTCTTTAAAACCATGGCGATATTTTTTGTCTCATCACCTGAATCTGACCCTAAGTCTTGCTCAATTGTTGCTACAGTTTTCCCTTTTTCTTTGGTCTTGTCTTTGTTTTTATATTTTTCTGGTTTCAGCTCAGGATGAAGCTTCCAACAGTGGTCTTCATCATGACTTGTCTTTGAACAGTTCTTGCAAAAGAACTTTCCTTTTTCTTTTCTTGAATTTGCAACTCTTTTTCTTCCTTTGTTTTTGAAATCACTATCCTCATTCAAAGCATCAAAAGTATGCTTTCCTCTAGCTTCTAAATGTGTAGCCTGTACATATGCTTCATCTAAGCTAGTAGGATTAAACATAAGAATAGTGTGTTGAAGGTAACTGAGCAAACCACCTATGTACTTTAACAAAGTATCTTGGCTTTGTAAATTTACCCCAAGAGTGCTCTTCTCCTAAATTCCTGGGTATAGTCTTGCACATTCTGTCCCTTAATCTGTCTAAATTTTTTCCAATTCATTATTGCCTTCCGAAGATAAACAAGAGGATAAAATTGTTTCTTGATAGCAGTAATAAACTCAGTCCATGTTAGAGTTATCTTACCATGCTTCTTGATTTCCTCCCTGGTTTTGGCTTCCCACCAAACCAATGCTGCTCCATCCATCCTTAATGAGGCTAATTGTATTTTGGTGTCATCATCATGCAGATTTGAATCCTTAAATAGACCTCCAGTTGTCTAATCCAATTATCTAATTTCTCTGCATTAACATCACCATTAAACATTGGCGATTCAAATTTGACATCAAGCTTTAAAAAAGGATTTTTACCAATTGTTTTTTACTTATGTGACTGATTTACTGAAGTTGAAGAGGATGATGTTGAGGAAGAGGATGTCGATGGAGATGAAGGATCGCCATTTCCTCCATTCCCTTTCTTAGACTTATCCTTGTCTTTATTTCCTCTTGAAGAATCTTCTTCTTCTCTTTGGTTTCTAAACCCTTCTCCATCAATCCTATCATTTCTTTCCTGATAGAGGATCCTAACCATTTCAGTCATATCCAAGAAAACTTTTCTAAAGATTCTTTCTTCTTCCTTGGGATCCATTTCTTCATGAACTTCTTCTTCTCTTGAATACATGCTTGTGGCTGCTTCTAAGGCTATTGAGGGTGAGATAGAAGGTGGAGATAATGGCACTCTGGCCCTCCTTGGTTGTGGATTAGTTTGTGCACTAACCAATTTTCCTTCCCCTCTTTTCAGTTTCAGCCTAGTAAGCATCAAATTTGCAAAACAAGAAAATATATCTTGCATAAAATTCACAAACTTTTGAGCTCAACCTAAGCTTTGATACCAATCTGATCTGAAATGTGTGAACTAATTATTTCTCATACAGAGATTGACTGTTGGAGCTTTTACTGGTTATTTCACCTTTCAAAGAAAAGGATGAAACCAGAGGCTATCTGGCCCACAAATAGATTCTGCCTAAAGAAATGAATAGTAAACACTCAATGATCTAGTTATGAAAGAATTTTCTGCTGGTTCAAAGTATTCATTAACCTTTAATAGATGTGTGCAAGATTTTAGAAGTGTTTTGCAATGGAAAAAATGTGTTTTGTTAAGTGTATTAGTCCTTTTGTGAATGGGAGGCTGATTTCAATTTACTGTTTAACACATGTAATTCTGAAAATAAGCAGAAAAATTGACACAAAATATAACTCAGCATATTTTTAGGTAGTTCACCCCTCCTGGGCTACATCTTCCGGGTCCAAGGCCCCCAAATGGGCATGCCTTTCCTCTTATTATGCTCATAAAATGGTTATACAAAGTGTGTAAAGCCTAAACAGGCATAAACAGCTGCATAAATGAATTCAGAGTGCTGGAAATAGTCAGAAATGACATCAAATTCACCTCAAACATATGAACATAGCCCAATACAGCTCTCCATTCCCAAAGCTCTAGTGGCTCATCTAGCTAACCCGTTGATAAAACCTCTGACAGAATGCCCTGATGGCTCTGTAACCTATTCTAGTAGCTTCATAATGCTTCAATGCCCCCAAAACAAAACAAAACAAATTCGCTCCAAATGGACTTTCCTAGCCAAATTTATGACCTGTATACGTTTTTCCCAATTAGGGCTATAAAAGCTCCTCCAAATCTGGGAGGACTGCCAGTTAAGCCCGCTAATTTAGGGTCGGCGCTAACTTTGGGCGCTCCGCCTAATCTTCCGCCAGTCATGGGTGCTAAGAGATAAGGTCTACGGGGGTCCATAGGACCATGCCCGTCAAAATTCATTTGGGAACTTAGAGTTAAATACGGTTACATTAATGTTTGAACCACATGATAAAATCATATTAAAAACCCCCGCCGAAATACACGTGACCATGCCTTTTGGTATTCATATCTGCCATTTTTTTTAGACCAAGGTTTTCCGTCGTTGGTGATATGGTAGAGGGGGCTGGCCCCCTTATGGCCCCGCCTCATTTGAATTTAAACTTTATATAGAACATCTACCCATATCTTTAAAAGAATAACATGTAGGGCGCCCGGTCGGGCCGCTAGACTAGTAGGGCCCCGACACGAGTTTGATCCCGCCTGCTACCAACATAATTTTACATAAACATTTGACCATTGTTTGACATCTTGGGGCCATGTGGTAACCTCCGGGCTGGCCACGTGGTGCTCTCTCATTGGACCATCCAGAATATTCTACAAAATATTCTGTGGAATATTCCCAAAATATTCTGTGGAATATTATTTTTTAAATAATTTTTTAATAAAGTCAAACTGAGTCAAATTGGGCTTTTTGCCTGAAATTGAGAAACTCCAAAGTTGAATATCTTCCTCATACAGCATCGGATTTGAGTGTCATTCACGGGTACAGGATCATCTTTTCGAGCTCTTTCCTGTCGTTCTGGTTTGAACCATTTCTGAGCAAATAAATTTTTGAGCATTTTTCCAAGTAGGACATGATCACCTGATCCAACATTGACCATGGTGCCTCATCCTAGTTAGCTGGTAAGTTTAGGAGTATTTTCATCCTTTTCCTTAGTCAAGCGTGGTTACTTCTAGAAATATTTTGGGGGCATCATCAGTCGTTCCTAGTCAGCCTTGGGGAAATGTTGCTCACGCGATTGGTATAGTTCGCTATTTGGAGGGATTCCACCTGCCAACACCTTTTTTAGGGGGGCTATTTTATGTGGTGGCTACCCCACTGCCAGTAATGTTTCCCACAATATTTATCCTCCTTATTGTTACACATTAATTTGTCACTATCCCTGCAATCCCCATCTCGCCCATTGGAGGTTAATTTCTATGACCAATAAGCAATGTCATGCTTTGAAAATTACATCATTCACTAGAAAATTTGGCCCAATTTCCGACGGCCACTTTGTCTCTATTCCAACACATATTCATCGCAAGAGTGACAGTTCAAGGCTGGACAAAACATGGTTAGCCATTACGGCGCAATTCCGACACTTTTCCAAAGTGTCGCAATACCGACACTTTTTCCGACATTTCCAAACAACCGTCGCTCTTCCGACTTTTTCCAAAGTGTCGCAATATCGACGCTTTCAAAGCATCGCAATACCGACGCTTACAAAGTGTCACAATACCGACGCTTTAGAAGCGTCGCAATACTCTATGGCTAACCACGCTTTTAAGGTGTCGCAATACCGATGCTTTCAAAGCGTCACAAGACCAACATTTTTGCTAACCACGCTTTTAAGGTGTCGCAATACCGACACTTTGAAAGCGTCACAAGACCGACGCCCGATGATTTTCTCACAAGGCATCACAAGACCGACATTTCTAGGACGTCGAAGGACCGACGCTTTGTCGCAAGGCTACCGAGGTTTCTAGGACGTCGCAAGACCAATGCTTTGTCGTAAGGCAACTGACGTTTCTAGACATCGCAAGACCAACGCTTTGTCGCAAGGCGTCGGAAGACTGACACTTATAAAGCGTCGGTATACCAACAGCTAGTTAAATTTTTAAAAAAAATAAATAAATAAATAAATTCTCGTGTGGATTGTTTTACCAACAGCTATATTTGGTTTAATATTTTTTCGTGGTTTACGGCTATTCTTCAAAAAATATCCTAAGGGACTACGACTTTCTTGATACCTCAGATATATCACACTTATGATGAGTTTTTTCTTGTGCTTAGGTTCCAAATTAGGTCTGCTTCCTTTTCTATTTATATTTTTTTTGAGTGGTCAAATTGCCTGTCTAGATGCCTTTTTATGTGATGCCAACAATAATACTTGCTGATGCAGACACTTAAAACACTCTTGTAATCATGCACGAGCTAGATTCAGTGCCTTGTCTTAGATCAAGGCAAAATGATCACTGCTCTTATTGCCTTATTTTCACAGATGTCTCACTTCATCAATCACTACATAAAATAAAGTTGTACAAATTAGAAACATAGTTCTACTAGAGGAAGATGCAAATGAACATGTGGACTTATTTAAAAGATAATTGGGCTTTATGAGGATTACCATAGAGTGCAACAAACAGCGGGAAAAATGAGTTGCAATGTACATCAAACGCATAAAGCCTAGTTCGATACAATTTTAATGTGGTAGCACATGGGTAGACAACTCTTTTTAATGGCACCATGTAGGGAACCACCAATATGAAATTAGTAACAATATCTCAATAGAAAGTTAAAACTTTAATCTCTTCCAATGAAATTAGTAATAAGATCTCGATAGAAATTTAAATGTCTTCCAATTGTTGATTTCACTAGCAAATCCACATCCATTTCTATTCAATCAACTTGAGAATTTGCACATGAAATTCAATAATGAAAAAGGCAGAAAATGGCAGGTCAGAGAAAGAGAGAGCTTGCCACAGAAGATGGAAAAAATAATATATTAATTTACAAGAATGGACTCCAGAAAAATGAAAAACCAAACTCGGAAAACTACCAAGTATCCATTCGGTTTATACACAATTCTGCTAACTACTGCAGGTGATTGAGATGCAAATTAGCACCTTTACAAAGAGCTACACATGGCTAAATTTTCATACCACCCATTGGTCGTTCCCATATCAGCTATAATTCCAGCCCAGGTAGTGGTGATTTATAAAAATGGTTCCCTTTGAACGCTTCTAGCCATAGTAGAAACTCATAACATATCGTGTAGGATTGAAGCTAGCAAGTACCACTAAACATACAATGCACAAACATATACTATTCATGTTAGATCGAAAAAATAACACATAACAAACATTGTATAGTTAGCAGAACAGAAAACTTGAAAGTTCAAAACCAAATTTGAAAATACTGAAAGAAATATACATTTGCAGGCTCTCTGAATCACTTATAGAATGGAAAGAGAATAATAATAAAGCCAATAGGGTAGAGGAAAAATATTTTCTTATCCAAGAAGGGTAACACTGTAGCACATGCACAGAAATATCTGAAGTATTAAAGATAAACGTATAGAAACAACTTTAAAAATGGAACCTTAATTCAGTTCAGATCTAATAACCTTTATCAAAAGAAACTTACCATCATAGCCAAGAAATTTCAGGTAATGGTAGTAAGAGAAAGCTACCATAAAGAGAAAATTTGACAGTAAAACAGGAATGAATCCTTATGCAACCACATCAATTTTAAGGCAGTTGCGACACATCTTGCATCAGAAAAATCAACAAAACATAACACTAGAGGTTCTCCACCAGGCCGCAAAGCTCACAAGATCGCCAACATTTCATTAGACCTCGTTAAAATAATTTGAGTTTCTATCTATCAATAAATAAACAAAATATACTCTGCTTCAATAGCAAACAAGCATTTATAAAAACTTGACACATAAATTAAGATCCAAGCTATCATTTTAAGCTTAATTTATCAATGAATACTCAAAATTTAGACTGTGCTTACATGTCTAGGCTCCTTTTGTACCAGTCAAACTTCTTTGAAACCAATGAATGAACGGAAAATTTATGTTGTCGGGTTAAGAAAAAACACTCTAAAGGACAAGCATACATGCATGACCAGATAAAAATCAAGACACTCTACACAACTGAAAGCCTACCTAAAAGCATAATAGAACAATCATACATAACATAAAATTGTTGTCAGGTTAAGAAAAAACACAATACAGAATATACATAAACAAATAACAACACAAAACCTACCAAAAAATACATACCAGAAGCATACATGGCAAACTACAAAAAAAAACATATAATACTAGACTACCCAAAACCCACAAGGATACATGCAGCTTCTGTGCGAGTACAATCAGCTGGAAGACCCTCAACAAAGATGGTGTTCGATGCGTCAAGCAGAAGGTGCTCTTTAGGCCTTCTTAAAAGTTCTCTCAATCCCTGCAGCTTTGACCTTTGATAGCCCAATCCTAGGCTCCCTAACTTCCCCCCAAGTCCAGGATCTGCACTTCCAATGCCTGACCTCTAACCCATTAAAACAGATTCAGGAAGGAACGAACCTGACAATCCTCCATAACCTCCACTGCCTCCCAACCTTGACCCAAGGGAGCCTCCCAAACCACCAATATCACCAAATGTTAAACCCCCACCAGAATATAGAAGCCATACCCAGAACAAAAAAATAAAATATTATAAAGTATCGAATATATACAACATACAACAGAAGAAAGCAAAACAAACATTGTTAAAAGAATGACTGAGATAATTAAGAAAATACCCCATTTTTGAAAACTCACCTGCTGAATCTTAATCCCTTTGAAAACCCAGTAAATCATCCATGGTCTTCTCTAGTAGAACATAAGGAAGTATGAATGGAAACAAACCATCCCTGCCAGCAGATCTACTATACATAAACCCTCATATTCTAAGTTGCAAGGAGTAGGGAAACACTAATAAAGACTAGGGCTTAGGGCTTTCCAGGTATTAGGGATTAGGAGGAAATATGGTTTTCCAAGTTTTAGAGATAAAAGAAGAGATTGTTTTCCTTAGATGTGCCTCTGCTGAGTTCCACAGATTTGCGATGACCTGTGACGGGTTTCGCGTGGTGGCGTGGTAATGTTGTTGGAGAAGAAGGTGCAGGACGATCAACCATTGTTTTCCCATTGCCGCTGCCCGGCGCCTTCTTCGTGCGAACCAGAGACATTTTATTTGTTTTGTCTATCTTGCCCTCGTCAACTGGTATTCGAAATGGATGGTTGTGAACAGTAACGAACGAGGGGGAAAGAGAAAACTGAATTTTGACCCTGATTTTTAAAATTAAAACTAGAGGGAGGGGGAAGTCGAGAACGAAGGAATTTTGATATTGAATTTAAAAATTAGATAGGGGAGTAAAAAACGAGCGCCAAATTTTCCAAATTTGAATTATATAATCCCCAATTTTAACCACGACATATATAAGGTTGTGTACAAATTCAAAGGGAGAGGGAAATGATTTATTTGATTTCCTAGGGGCTTCAAACTCAACCCAATCGAGAGCCAACATATGATATTAGGTATCGTTAACCCAATCGAAGGAGCCCACATATGATAATCATAATTAGGTGTCCTTATGTATATGACCATTGTTTTGGTTATGTAGAAAAAAATCACTTATTTATGTAATAATTTAAATGTATTATGAAATTTGTCTTTTTCCAATTATTTAAAATAATAAAATAAATATTTAAAATAATAAAAAGTAAAATTGATATTTTTAAGTTAAAAATAGATAAGAATATTTTATATATTTTTTTTAAATTAAATTTTAAAAAATGAGTAAGGATTATCTAAGTAAGATTTAATGATGGAATAGTGGATATTGAAAGTTTTTTTTAAGGTGGATTATGTGGATGTTCATTATAACCTTTAAGCTAATGCTAATAATTTGAAAATTAATATTTAATCTAAAAAAATATACGATATAGTAAAGGTTGAGACATCTAAAAACACAATTACAAGTAATGTCTATTTTTTAGCCATGTTATAATGAGCTAAATGTTTTGTTGGGATTTGAATCTAGGTAGTGAAAGTGTCAACCCTTCTTCTAATGATTCGAGCTATTTCTCCTTGACTTAAAAAATATTAGATCTTCAAAAAAGACAAAAAAATATAGAAGAATTTGTAACTAGTTGTGATTATCTCAGTAGTATCTGGTTGGTTGCCAATATAACCCCTAAGCTAATACCAACAACGCACAACATAAAAACTAACTTGTGACTTAGCAAGGGCCAAAACGTACAAAGATACACCTACAAGTGGGTCCCACTCATGGGGGGAACCTACCTATAAACCTTATCAGAAGGGGGACAGTGCAAGCCTTATTTTTGGATCATATTATCAAATCAGGCCAACTAGCAAAGTTTATAATTTTTTAAAACCATGGTTAATCAATAACTTGTTGGATTAATTTGGGCAAGACCTATGATCTAACCTAGTGGTTGCCACTATAGCAACAAGAGTATATCAAATAGCCCATGTGTTAAATATATCAATAACTTGTGACTTAGAAAGAGTCAAGACTCTATGTGGCAACCGAAACGACCTAACTTGAACGGGTTTGGGCGAGTGCCGTCAAACAAAATGGCAAACGGACCGCATGAATGTGTACAAGGCACCAATGTGGTCACAACTTAGAAAATTTGATGCGACCACCCTCAACCGAAACGACCCAACCCAATCGCGTTTGGGTGGGCATCCTCAACCAAAACGACCCGACCCGAACGTGTTTGGGAAAGCGCCCTCAACAGAAACGACCCGACCTGAATGGGTTTGGGCGGCCGCCCTCAAACGAAATGACAAACGGGTTGCACGAAAGTGCACAAGACACCAATGCGGTCACAACTTAGCAAATTTGATATGGCCAACCTCAACCGAAATGACCCGACCCGAATGCATTGGGGCAGGCGCCCTCAACCGAAACGACCCGACCAGAAGGGGTTTGGGCGGGTGCCCTTAAACGAAACGGAAAACGAACCACATGAATGTGCACAAGGCACCCATGTGGTCAGAACTTAGCAAATTTGATATGGACGCCCTCAAACGGTGACCTCACACAGTGTGACACGACGCGCCCAATTGAACGATGCCACAAGGGAGCAAATGGAAAACGGACCACCCGAACGTGCAGAAGGCACCCGGGTGGTCACAACTTAGCAAAACTGATACAGGCGCCCTCGAAATGGCCTCGCACATGAAGGAATCAGCATAAACACTAAATAAGTGAAAAATGGTTCCACATATGCTCAGATGGAACTATGTCGTTATAAATAGAAATTATTTAACATCCAAATGCACGACACTATTACGGAATTAGAAGGGAAGAGAAAGGCAAAGGCTCAGGTATCATATGAGAGAAGGAAGCAATTGGAAAAATTGAGATACCCTCATAACCTAGTATTGTACTGTGCTAGGAATACTTTCCAAAGAAGTTGGCTGGCATCACTATGACACTATTATGGAATTAGAAGGGAAGAGAAAGGAAAAGGCTCAAGTATCATATGTAGAAGGAAGAAATTGGAAAAATTGAGATCAAAATCAGTGGAGTTAGCCGAAAAGCAGCTTGCCCCAGAGATGGATAAGATAAAACTTGACAACATATTTGTCAATTTCCTCAACCCTTTATTGGTTGTTCAGAAGGAGTATGAATACACCACCGTTAATATCAAGGTAACTGGCCCCTAGCAGATAAAGGGCTACAAGTTGTATTTTTTGTCTGAACATCAACATACCACAACCACGCTAATAACCAGAAGCCTTAATGTAACAATTTTGTAAGTATTGTTGCTTGTTGCCATGTCTTCTTTATTTATTAATTTATAGTTTTTGTTAGCCATTTATTTACATTTATTGATGAAAATTTCTATTGCAATCAAACCAAATGTATGAGAGAAGGAAGCAATTGGAAAAATTGAGATCATGAAAAGCAGTGCAGTTAGCCGAAAAGCAACTTACCCCAGAGATGGATAAGATAAAACTTGACAACATATTGGTCAATTTCCTTGACCCTTTATTGGTTATTCAGAAGGAGTATTGGTTATTAGGGATTAGGGGGTTAGATGGGTTAGGTTTTTAGAGGTTTAAGGAGTTATTGGATTTAGCAATTAAGGATTTTAGAGGTTATGGGTCATTATGGGTTAATGGGGCTAGGGTTTAGGGCGTTAAATGGGTTAGGGTTTTAGAGGTTTAAGGGGTTAGTGGATTTAGCAGTTAACGATTTTAGGGGTTAAGGGTCGTTACAGGTTGATGGGGCTAGGGTTTAGGGGTTAAATGGGTTAGGGTTTTAGGGGTTTACGAGGTTAAATGGGTTAGCGGTTAAGGGTTTAAGGGTTAGTGGTTAAGGGTTTAGAGGTTTAGGGTTTAGGGGTTAAATGGGTTAGGGGTTTATAGGTTTATGGTTTATGGGATTAAATGGGTTAGGCACTCGACCGAACGATGCCACAATGGAGCAAACGGAAAACGGGCCGCCCGAATTACATGCATAAGGCACTCAGGTGGTCACAATTACTTAGAAAAATTGATACGGTTTCCCTCGAACGAAATGACGTGACCCGAACGCGCCCGGTAGGGCGCCCTCACGCAGCGCGACATGGCGTGCCCAACCAAACGAATATTCCACAAGGGAACAAACCGAAAATGGGCCGCCCGAACGTGCACAAGGCACTTGGGCGGTCACAACTTAGCAAAAATGATACAGGCGCCCTCGAACAAACGGCCCGAACTGAACATGCCCGGTCGAGCGACCTCGCACAGCGTGACACTGCGTGCCCGCCTGAATGATGCCACAAGGGAGAAAACTGATACGGGTGCCCTCAAACGAAACAACCCGATCTAAACGTGCCCATTCAGGTGACCTCACACGGCACGACACAACACGCCTGACCGAACGAATATGCCACAAGGGAGAAAACAGCAAATGGGTTGCCCGAACATGCACAAGGCACCCTGGCAGTCACAACTTAGCAAAACTGATACGGGCACCCTCAAACAAAACGGCCCGACCCGAACGCACCCGGTCGGGTGACCTCGCACTGCGCGACACTGCGCGCCCAACCGAACGATGCCACAAGGGAGAAAATAGAAAACAGGCCGCCTGAATGTGCACAAGGCACCCAGGTTGTCACAACTTATCAAAACTGATATGGGTGCCCTCGAACGAAATGGCCCGACCCAAACACACCCAGTCGAGCGACCTCACACGGCGCAACACGACACACCTGACCGAACGAATATGACATAAGGGAGAAAACAGAAAATGGGTCATCCGAACGTGCACAAGGCACCTGGGCGGTCACAACTTAGCAAAAATGATACGGGTGCCCTCGAACAAAATGGCCCGAACCGAACGCGCCCGGTCGGGTGACCTCACATGGCGCGACACCGCGCGACCGACCGAACGATGCCACAAGGGAGCTGAAAATGGAAAACGAGCTGCCCGAACGTGCACATAGCACTTGGGCGGTCACATGAACTTATAAAAACTGATACGGGCGCCCTTGAACGAAACAGCCCGAACCAAACACGCCCAGTTGGGTGACCTCACACGACACGACAAGGCGTGCCTGACCGAACGATTCCACAAGGGAGAAAAATGGAAAACGGGCCGCCAAAACATGCACAAGGCACCCTGGTGGTCACAACCTAGCAAAATTGATACGGGCACCCTCGAACGAAATTGCCCAAACAGAACGTGCCCGGTAGGGCGACCTCACTCGGTGCGACACCGCGCACCTGACCGAACGATGCCACAAGGGAGAAAATGGAAAACAAGCCACCCGAACGTCCACAAGACACCCATGCGGTCACAACTTAGCAAAACTGATATGGGCGGCCTCTAACAAAATGGCCTGACCCTAACGCGCTCGGTTGGGCGACCTCACATGGCGCGACACGACACGCCTGACCGAATAAATATGCAACAAGGGAGCAAACAAAAAATGGGTCATCCAAACGTGCACAAGGCACCTAGGCGGTCACAACCTAGAAAAACTGATACGGGCACCCTCGAACAAAACAGCCGGAACCGAACGTGCCTGGTCAGGCGACCTCACATGGCGCGACACTGCGCGCCCGACCGAACAATGCAACAAGGGAGAAAACTGATACGGGCGCCCTCGAACGAAACGACCCGACCCAAACGCGCTTGGTTGGGCGACCTCACATGACGCGATATGATGCGTCTAACTGAAAAAATATGCCACAAGGGAGCAAACAGCAAACGGGCCACACGAACATGCACAAGTCACCCAGGCGGTCACAACTTAGCAAAACTGATACGGGGACCCTCAAACAAAATGGCCTGACCCGAATGCGCCTGGTCGGGCGACCTCGCATGGCACGACACAGCGCACCTGACCAAATGATGCCACAAGGGAGCAAATGGAAAACAGGTCGCACGAATGTGCATAAGGCACTCGGGCGGTCACAACTTTGCAAAACTGATACGAGCGCCCTCGAACGAAACGGCCCGACCCAAACGCGCCTGGTTGGGCGACCTCACACGACGCGACATGACGCGCCTGACCGAACGAATATGCCACAAGGGAGAAAATAGCAAACGGTCCGTCCGAACGTGCACAAGGCACCCGAGCAGTCACAACTTAGCAAAACTGATACGGGCGCCCTTGAACAAAACGGCCCGAACCGAACGCACCCGGTCGGGCGACCTCACATGGTGGGACACAGCGCGCCCTACCGAACGATGCCACAAGCGAGCTACAAACGGAAAATGGGTCGCCCGAACATGCACACAGCACTCGAGTGGTCATATGAACTTAGCAAAACTAATACGGGCGCCCTCGAACGAAACAGCCCAAACCGAACGCACACGACCAAACGATTCCACAAGGGAGCAAAACGGAAAACGGGCTGCCCGAACTTGCACAAGGCACCCTGGCGGTCACAACCTAGCAAAACTGATACGGGTGCCCTCGAACGAAACTGCCCAAACCGAACACGCCGAGTCGGGCGACCTCACACGGCGTGACATCGCGCGCCTGACCGAACGATTCCACAATGGAGAAAAAAAAAACGGGTCGCTCAAATGTCCATAAGGCACTCGGGCGGTCACAACTTAGCAAAATTGATACGGGTGCCCTCGAATGAAACGGCCCGACCCTAACGCGCCCGGTTAGGTGACCTCAAATGGCCCGACCCTAACGTGCCCGGTTAGGTGACCTCAAACGGCGCGACACGACGCACCTAACCGAACGAATATGCAACAAGGGAGAAAACAATAAACGGGTCATCCAAACATGCACAAGGCACCCGAGCAGTCACAACTTAGCAAAACCGATACGAGCATCCTCGAACAAAACAGCCTGACTCGAACGCGCCCGGTCAGGTGACCTCGCACAGCGCGACACAACGCGCCCGACCGAACGATGCCACAGGGGAGCAAACGGAAAACGGGCCACCCGAAAGGGCGCAAGGCACCCGGACACTCACAACTTAGCAAAACTAATACGCCCGCCCTCGAATGAAATGACCTGACCCGAACGTGCCTGGTCAGGCGACCTCACACGGCGTGACACGACGCGCCTGACCGAATGAATATGACACAAGGGAGAAAACAACAAACAGGTCGTCTGAACAAATACAAGGCACCCAGGCAGTCACGACTTAGCAAAACTGATACGGGCGCCCTCGAACAAAACGACCCGAACCGAACGCGTCCAGTCGGGCGACCTCACATGGCACGACACTGCGCGCCCGACCGAACGATGCCACAAGGGAGCTGCAAATGGAAAACGGGCCACCCGAATGTGCACACGGCACTCGAGCGGTCACATGAACTTAGAAAAACTGATACGGGCACCCTCGAAGGAAACAGCCCAAACCAAATGCGCCTGGTCAAGCGACCTCACATGGCACGACAGGGCACGCCTGACCGAATGATTCCACAAGGGAGAAAAATGGCAAACGGGTTGCCCAAATTTGCACAAGGCACCCTGGTAGTCACAACCTAGAAAAACTGATACAGATGCCCTCGAACGAAACTGCCCGTACCTAACGCACCCGGTCGGGCGACCTCACACGGCGCGACACCGCACACCCGACCGAACGATGCCATAAGGGAGAAAACAGAAAATGGGCTGCCCGAACGTCCACAAGGCACCCGAGTGGTCACAACTTAGCAAAACTGATACGGGTGCCCTCAAACGAAACAGCCCGACCCTAACGCACCCAGTTGGGCGACCTCGCACAACGCGACACGACGCGCCTGATCGAACAAATATGCAACAAGGGAGAAAAAAATAAACGGGTCATTCGAACATGCACAAGGCACCTGGGTGGTCACAACTTAGCAAAACTGATACGGGCACCCTCGAACAAAATGGCCCGACTTGAACGCGCCCGGTTTGGCAACCTCGCATGGCGTTACACAACACGCCCAACCGAATGATGCCACAAGGGAGCAAACGGAAAAAGGGCTGCCCGAACGTGCATAAGGCACCCGAGCAGTCACAACTTAGCAAAACTGATATGGGCGCCCTCGAACGAAACGGCCCGACCCGAACGCGCCCGGTCAGGTGACCTCACACAACGCGACACGACGCGCCTGACCAACCGAATATGACACAAGGGAGAAAATATCAAACAGGTCGTCCAAACGTGCACAAGGCACATGGGCGGTCACAACTTAGCAAAACTGATACGGGCGCCCTCGAACAAAATGCCCCAAACCGAACGCGTCCGGTCGGGCGACCTCACATGGCACGACACCGTGCGCCCGACTGAACGATGCCACAAGGGAGCTGCAAACAGAAAACAGGCCGCCCGAATGTGCACATGGCACTCGGGCGGTCACATGAACTTAGCAAAACTTATACGGGTGCCCTCGAACAAAACGGCCTGAACCGAATGCACCCGGTCGGGCGACCTCACATGGCGGGACAAGGCACGCCCAACCGAATGATTCGAAAAGGGAGAAAAATGACAAATGGGCCGCCCAAACGTGCACAAGGCACCCTGGCGGTCACAACCTAGAAAAACTGATACGGGCACCCTCGAAAGAAACTGCCCGAACCGAACGCTCCCGGTCGCGACCTTATACAGCGCAACACCGCGTGCCCGACCGAACAATGCCACAAGGGATAAAATGAAAAACAGGCCGCTCGAACGTCCACAAGGCACCCGGGCAGTCACAACTTAGAAAAACTGATACGGGCACCCTCGAATGAAACGGCCCGTCCCGAACGTGCCCGATCGGGCGACCTCACACAGCGCAACACGACGCGCCTATCCGAACGAATATCCCACAAGGGAGAAAAGATAAAATGAGTCGTCCGAATGTGCACAAGGCACCCTGGTGGTCACAACTTAGCAAAACTTAAACGGGCGCCCTCGAAAAAAACGGCCTGAACCGAATGCGCCCGGTCGGGCAACCTCACATGGCGTGACACTGCGCACCCGACCAAATGATGCCACAAGGGACCTGGAAATGGAAAATGGGCCACCCAAACGTGCACATGGCACTTGGATGATCACATGAACTTAGAAAAACTGATACGGGCGCCCTCGAACGAAACGGCCCAAACCGAATGCGCCTGGTCGGGCGACCTCACACGATGCGACAGGGCGCGCCCGACCGAACGATTCCACAAGGGAGAAAAATGGCAAACAGGCCACCTGAACATGCACAAGGCACCCTGGCGGTCACAACCTAGCAAAACCGATATGGGCGCCCTTGAACGAAACTGCCCGAACCGAACGCACCCGGTCAGGCGACCTCACACGGCACGACATGACGCGCCTGACCGAACGAATATGCCACAAGGGAGAAAACAACAAACGGGTCGCCCAAACATGCACAAGGCACCTAGGCGGTCACAACTCAGCAAAACTGATACGAGCGCCCTTGAACAAAACGGCTCGAACCAAACGCGCCCGGTCGGGTGACCTCGCACGGCGCAACACGGCGCACCCGACCGAACGATGCCATAAGGGAACAAAGGGAAAACGGGCCACCCGAACATGCACACGGCACTCGGGCAGTCACATGAACTTAGCAAAACTGATACAAGCACCCTCAAATGCGCCCGGTCACATCTTAGTAAAACTGATACGGGCGCCCTCGAACGAAACGACCCGAGCCGAACGCGCCCGGTCGGGCGACCTAACACGGCGCGACCCGACGCGCCCAAACGAATGATGCCAAAAGGGATCAAATTATGGCAAACGGGCCACCCGAAAATGCAGTACAAGGCACCCGGGCAGTCACAAATTAGCAAAACTGATACGGGCGCCCTCGAACGAAACAGCCTAACCTGAACGCGCCTGGTCGGGCGACCTCACACAGCACGACACGGCGCGCCCGACTGAACGATTTCATAATAGAGTTTTAAGAAAATTCTCTCAGCTAGCTCAATCATTGACAAATAATCTCAACAAGGTATATCCTTTCTTTCTGAGAAAGGTTTTTTTAAGTGTCAAGAAAAACTCTCATACATATGGATTTTCGGCTTTAAAGGAAAGATTGTACTTTTTCCTTATTATGTGTTGGATAAATTCTTTGTAACAAAGGTGTGTCACCAATGTAAATCCCTAAAACACTTTTTAAATAAATACCAAGAAACTACGACGCATAAACTTTTGTTTGAACTAAAGGAGATTGATGATTATTGCTTTACCATTCAACTCAAACATGAGATAACTATAGAATTTTTATGGGAATTCGTTGAAAAATGGCTAAAGAACAAAACACAAAGAAATAATTGTCTAAAAAACTCAAAATCAAACCGTCGCAATAGCGACACATAGCTTTTATCGGTCACAATTGCGACACTTTTGCCCAGACCATCGCAATAGTGATGCTTGCCTCTTACCGTCGCAATAGTGACACTTGCCTCTTACCGTCGCAATAGCGACGCTTGCCTCTTACCGTCGCAATTGCGACACTTTTTCCCAGACCATCGCAATAGCAATGCTTGCCTCTTACCATCACAATAGCGACACTTTGCTCTTAGTCGTCATAATTCTGACACTTTCACCCAAACTGTCGCAATTTCGACACTTCTCTACAAGTGTCGCAATACCGACACTTAACTCTAAGTGTCGATACTGTGACACTTGTAGAAAAGCGTCGGAATTGCGACAGTTGTGGGCGGGATTCGAAAAATTAATAAAATTTGGGGAAATTTCTGACATTTGGTCAAAAGTGTCGGAACCAAAGTGTCAGAATTTCCACCAAATGTACTAGTGTTTAATAGTGTAACCAGCATATAACCATAACAAAGCTATTATCATCGACAGATCTAATTAATACAGTCGCATCCATGTGTGCATTACCAATTACTATCACAGAGCACTATAATCGTAGCTAATATCAGATCACAGGTGTACTAATTCCATATCACAGATACATTCGCAGCTTAAAGAAATATCACAGAAGTGCTTCAATAGTAAACACAATCTATTCAGATAACACATAGATACTTCAACTATATTTCACATTCATTAATATCAAAGATCCACTTACAACCCAAACACAGCCCGCGCACACAACCTAGTGGGGTCCGCACACAGCAGGACTGAGGATCTCCGCGCACACATCCAACAGGAGTCCTTACCCAAAACAACCCAAACAAATCTAATAGTTCGCGCATAGCATCAATCTAACAACTTTCTCACTTACTATACCCAACTAACTATCTATTTATAAGATCGTAACCTTTGCTATCCTACGGTCCACAAACTATGGTTTGTGAACCCTAGAGCTACCCTTTAACCCATTACAACAGATTAAGGAATTTGACCCACCCCCAAAACCCCTACGCAGGACCGACTATTACAAAATTATACAAAAAACGCAAGTTAGGGAACCCTATTCCAACACACGTGGCACTATGTACAAGTGTGCTTTACTGAACCAGTCCATAATTTGGTCATTGTAGGAGATTGGACATAACTTTAACTTGAAGAATCCAAATCATGTCAGACTTGTGGAATTCGAAAGAAGATTCAGAGGGATACTAAAGCACCAAATTTGAGACATTGAAGATCCGAAATAACAGATATAATTCAATTTCAATATCGATCTCCTCAAAAGGAAGAAAAAGGTGTGTATTTTCTTTTCTGAATTGTATAAGACTTGTTTGAAAAAACAGTTTGAATTGATTACAAGGGAATATTATAGAATAGATATCAGTATTGGGTTCTAAAATGTCCCCTAAAAATAATTTAACATGGATTAAGCCTTCAGAAGGCTCTATTATGACTTATGAAGACGAATAAGTGCAACATGACATATCAAAAATACAAGAGCAAATGCACCAAATTTCGCTCTTGAAAAGAGCAACAAAAAATGAAATGGAAGTTTTGAAGAAAGGCATGGAAGCTAAGATGGATGGTTTGAAGAATGGCACGGAATCTAATATGGATGGCATGGAAACTGGAATGGAAGTTAAGATGGATGACATGGAAGCTAAGCTCGAAAACATGAAGAATGATATAAAATCATACATGGAAGGTTTGACAAAGTTGATACAAGAAACATTTCCTAATGGAAAAAAGATAGTAGAGGAAACTCATTATGAGAACAAAATAAATGTTAATCATTATTTCATAAACTCTAATGTTGAATGGAAGACCCACCATATTCCAAATATCGATATGAGGAATTTTGATGGCAAGGATACCGTAACATGGATACTGCAGATGGAGCAATATTTTGATCTCAATAATGTGAAAAACACACAAAAGGTACACATTGAAACTTTGTATTTAGAACAAAATACATTTGTATGGTATCGATGGCTTTACTCCCATAAAGAAATTTTCACTTGGTCAATTTTTACGGAGGAAATGATAACACATTATGAGGATACAAAGAGCAACACCTTTTTTATCCAAATGATAAATGTCAAACAAAAGGGTTAAGTGGGGGAGCACATTGAGGACTTCAAAAAATTGAATATAAGGGTAACTGATATTCCAAAGGAACATAGGATTGATGTCTTCATAGGGACTTTAAAGGATAACATCCAACATGAGGTTCGTGTTTGGGAACCTGATTCATTGGAGAAGGCATTCAAGTTGGCAAGAAAAACTCAATATAAAATTATGGCGACAAGGAAGCCTACCACTCACATACATAAATATGGAACTTTTGTTATTCCTAGACTTCCACAACCTACAAGGTTGACACTGCAACAATTGGAAGAAAAAATAGCAAAAGGGCTTTGCTACAGTTGTGATAGCAAATACACTAAAGGTCATAAGTGTGCTGAGAAGAAATTATTTTACATAGATTATGAAGAGGAGGAAGAAAATGAACATTAAACTTCAAAATAAGAGGATATACACCAGGAACCAACCCTAGAAGAAGAAGAAATGAGTTTCACCATATCGCGTAATGCATTGGCAAGAATTACCACTCCTCAAACTTTCAAGATAGAAGGACATGTCAAGAAGAAAAAGGTAATAGTGTTGATTGATTCAGGTAGTAACCATAATTTTATTCATTGTAAGGTAGCAAAGGAATTGAATTGTTTCCTATACCCAGCACCAGAATGTCAAGTGATGGTTGTAAATGGAGGAACTATAAATTTCTTTGGAAAATGCCATAATATCAAGCTAACCACAGGGGAATATGTATTTCATAGTCCAATGCTTTCCATTCCAATGGGAGGTTTTGATGTCGTACTAGCAGTACAATGGTTACAATATCCAAAAGAGCGAAACTAAACATATGATTGCAGAAATGTTAGAGGCTGGTATAATTCAACCTAGTCAAAGTTCTTTCTCTGCTCTAGTAGTATTGATGCACAAGAAGGATTATCATGGTGCATGTGTCCGGATTATAGGGAGCTCAATAAGATCACTATTAAAGATAAATTTCCCATTCCTGTGATTGATGAATTATTGGATGAATTGCATGGAGAAAATTTTTTTACCAAGTTGGATCTTCGTTCAGGATATCATCAAATTAGAATGAAGACTGAAGATATTTTGAAAACAGCATTTCGAACTCATGAGGATCATTATGAATTTTTGGTCATGCCTTTTGGCCTTACCAATTCACCTTCTACATTTCAAGGGTTGGTGAATTCCATTTTCAAACCCTTCCTTAGAAAAGTTTTGATAGTATTTTTTAATGATATACTAATCTACAACAGGTCTTGGAAGTATCATGTTCAACATGTTGACAGGGTGCTCAAACTATTAGAGGAGAAACAATTATATGAAAAAACATTCAAATGTTTCTTTGGAGTACAAGAGGTGGAATATCTGGGTAATTTTGTATCTCACGAGGGTGTTAAGGTAGACCCTAACAAAATTAAATGTCTCCACAACCATAAAGCAGTTGCAAGGATGCCTCGGGTTAACAGGGTATTATCGCAAGTTTTTTAATAATTATGGGAGAATAGCAACACCTCTAACAAAATTATTGAAGAAAGATACATTTTCATGGACTGCTGAAGAAACTAAGGCCTTTCAACATCTTAAAGAGGCAATGTGCCTAGCACCGGTCTTAGCTACGCTAGACTTCACAAAAACGTTTATTGTGGAATGTGATGCTTGAGGAAATGGAATTGGTGTTGTTCTAATGTAATAAGGAAGGCCCATTGCTTTTGAAAATCGTCCAATCAAAGGAAACTATTTACATAAATCTATTTATGAGAAGGAAATGTTTGAAATACTTCATGCACTAAAGAAATGGTGACCTTACCTAATGGGAAGACACTTCAAGGTAAAAACTGATCATGATAGTCTTAAACACTTTTTGGAACAAAGACTATCTTCAGAAGAGCAGCAAAAATGGGTCACAAAGATGTTGGGTTATGACTTTGAAATCATCTACAAAAAAGGGAAACTAAATTTTTTTCCAAATGCACTCTCACGAAAGAATGAAGAGGTGGAAGCATTGCTTTGTGCCATTTCTATTATCCAACTAGATTGGATAATTTAAGCAAGGGATGAATGCATTCAAAAGTTGACAATGCATTTCAGAAGAAGGACGAAGAAGTATGGACACTCATTCAAAAGTTGCAGCAATATCCTTGTACATCTGATACATTTAGTTGGAAAAATTATTCCTTATGGTAAAAATATCGTTTATATCTTTGTAATAATTTCAAACTAAAACAAAATATTCTTTTGGAATTGCACACTTCTCCTTTAGGAGGGCACTCAAGATTTTTAAAAACTTACCACAAGGTAAGGAAAGAATTTTTTTGGGATGGCCTTAAATCTAATATTCAAAAGTTTGTGGCGGAATGTTTGGTTTGCCAACAAAATAAAGTTGAGACAATTAAGACCTCGGGTCTTCTACAACCTTTATTCATTCCAAGTCAATGTTGGGAGGATATTTCAATGAATTTTATCAAAGGTTTACCTAATTCTGAAGGAAAGAGTGTCATCATGGTGGTAGTTGATAGACTTACCAAGTATGAACACTTTTGTGCATTATGTCATCCATTTAAAGCAATTACATTTGCTACTACATTTATGGAAACAATTCAAAAGCTACATGGAAACCCAAAGATTATTGTAAGCGACGAAGATCCCATTTATACTGGAAATTTTTGGATGGAATTATTTTTTTGTTTGGGTACTCAACTAGCTCATAGCTCATCTTATCACCCTCAATCCTATGGTCAAACTGAGATAGCGAATAAATGTTTGGAAGGATAACTTCGTTGTTTTGTATCTGATAAACAAACACAATGGGTCAAGTGGTTACCTCTCGCTGAATGGTGGTATAACACTTCCTTCCATACTGCAGCAAAAATGACCCCATTTATGGCACTTTATGGATATCACCCACTATCCATCACATAATATTTAAGAGAAAATTCTAAGGTTCAAGCAGTGGAATATCACATCAAGCATCAACAAGAATTTCTCCAACTCTTAAAGGATAACCTAAATTTGGCACAAAACCAAATGAAACAACAGGCAGATCAACATCGCAGCGAGAGAAGTCTTGATATAGGAGACTAGGTATTTTTACGGCTACAACCATACAAACAAATGTCCCTCAATCAAGCTAAGAAGGATAATAAATTATCACCAAAATACTATGGTCCTTACAAGGTGTTGCAAAATATTTGTACTATGCCATACAAATTGGAGCTTCCTACTTCTTTGCGAGTGCATCTAGTTTTCCATGTTTCATGCTTAAAGAAGGTTATAGGTGAAAAACTTCCAGTTCAAACAATATTGCCAAAACTTGATGAGGAAGGAAAAATCATATTGGAACCTGAAGAAGTCACGGAAACAAGAACTTGACAACTATGAAATTGATCAATTTCAAAGTATCTCATCAAGTGGAAGAACTTACCCACTGAAGATTCTACATGGGAGGATGAGAATTTATACAGAAGCACCCAGAGCTACTCAAGCATTGAGGACAACACTTTTTTGAAGGAGAGAGCATGTTAGGTCCATATATTACTAGTGTAGTCCCTTATTGTTGTTAGTGTAGCCCCCTTATTGTTATTTTTGTACCCATGTAACCCCAATTTTGTTATTATTGTGCCCTTACATTATTATTGTTAGGTCGGCTAGGATTATATTGTGACCCCATGGAGTCCTATATATAGAAGGAGGTGTTTTCATTTGTATCATCCAAGAATTTTTCACTTATGTAATTTAAAGGAGGTTTCCCCCTTGAAGTGGCTTATTTATAAGGTGTTTATCTCTCTTTTATTCTATTTTTGGTTCTGGTTTCATAACAAATATTCTGGTTACATGGTTTTTTTTATGAAACTAGTGCTATAATTTCTTAATTCAATGTTTCTTTGAACCAGGGTTAAGAAAACAAGATATAGGAAAAGGACTCTGTAATCTTATAAATATATATATATATGGAAATTAAACCTGTTCATTGAATTCTAGTAACTAGTTCAACTATTTTTCTTTTTCCGAATGGAGAAAGCACGAGAAAATTTGCTATGTTTTCAAACAAACAAAAATTAACTTGAAACATAAAATTTTCAATTTTCTATATTAAAATTCACATTGTACACAAATCATTTTTATTTGTTTGTTTTTTTAATCTCTGAATTTACAGTCAGGAGGTCGGAAAATCGCACGTTTTTTTTGTTTTCTCATTCACTTATTCCATCATGATCCTGACTATACCATAGGCGAGTGGTTTCATTAGGTAATTTAGTTTCAAGGTCGCATAATGCTGAAGTTGGGAGGTATTTCATCTTATTTATAAAAAAATTCTGAAACGAAAAGGCCAAATTTCGACCTCATAGCCAAATCCTACTTCTGACTTTATTTCACTAGGGACCAAAAAAAAAATATATGTGTATATCACGGGGTGTATACATAGGAAAATAGGTCATGAAATGTGTTAAAAGTGTTCAAAAAAAATGATGATCTCCGATATGATAGTCAGCCTTGCCTCTCACTTCCTCCTGACAGGTTCCACAAAATAAACATATATGTAGAGTTGGCTGCTTTATAAAAAAAAAAATCGCACAATATATTATTCAATAAAATAAACGATCTCTATAATTTTAGCTTTAGCTCTTGTGTGCCATCTACTTAGTATTATCAATAAACACTAGATTTTTCAATGTCTAAATAAATATTTTAATTCTAGTTGGTTGAAAATGGAAATGAAAACTAGCTTCGACAATTACTAAATAATTACCTAGATGTGCCATACTTAAGTTACTAATGTAAATTGTGTTCCATAATTTCCAAAAGAATTGTTCAGATAGCTAAAATCATGTCATATACGTGCTACAAATAGAACTACTCCTGCAAGTAGAATACAATGTTGCTTTGTTTTTGTTTGCATAGAAATCAAATATATTTTTGGACTAAAAAAGCTTTGAACACACTTGCACCATGTGTAGGGATATTGCAATGAAACCAATGGATAAGAGGCATTTGAAAATAAAAGGGAGAAATGACTAATGGACTTTTCTAATTCTGAATCTATGAACAAAGGATACCTAATATGGCCACAAAGATCATATTTATCATGTTCTTCACTGGTTTCTTTTCCGGTGGCACAAAATTGCGATCATTTTGCAGAATTCATGATTCCAAAGTGAGCAAGCCTAAATCTATGAACATTGAGAAAATACATGAAAGGAAATAGCACTGATAAAAATTTTCTTTATTTCAATCAAGCCTCTGGAAAGGGAGTACAAAAATGGGATGTTACTTAATGATTCGAAGATATATGCATTATTCTTTGTTAACAAAAATTTATTCATAGGTACTTTGATTGTAGTTCCATAAACATGTTTTTTTGTTTCCAAGGTTTCTTAGACTCAGTCTATGTGAATCAATGTGTTTTTTATTCATAATTATTCAAGAAATGGTATCTCTATATCTCTAGTCAAATTGAATCAGGAAATATAAACAGAGCTATGGAAAATAAGGCAAACTTGAAAAAACATTTATGATAATACCAACGACAATACAATAGTATGCGGAAGACATGGTGGTTCTAGTGTTTCAAGAGCACGAAATCACAGGTAATATAAGTTGTAACACAGGAAATATAGGCATTTATATATTTCTTAATATGTGACAAAGAGCATTTTTTCCGTTGCTCATTAAAGCAAGTTTTTTTTTCATTGTTGTATTTTGATAACAATAGTTAGACTTTACTAGACATTAATATCGAAACAAAGTACATACGTTAGCCTTATAGGCGACCAGTAAAAAATTCAAAACATGATAATTGATCTTCTAAAAGAAATACTTTAGTATGAGTGCAAAGAAAAATAAGTTAAAAAAAAAACAATAGTAAAACATTCCATTTATTACCTGTTGGTTTACCTAGAAATGAGCTTCCTATCATTCCTGTTTTTTTTTAGTTTCTGAATTCAATGAGACAAACTGATAATATGTAGTATTCTACAAGAAGAACAATAATATCGTACGAGACTCATAAAAAGGACACCATAATGCATTATTTGCAAAATCACATGATAGAACAAATACTAACGTTGAACATCAAAAAATTATGGGGAAGATTATCCATTATGAGATTAATTGTCATATTAACATTAAAATATTAAGATCTAAGTACATGCAGACAAGTTACAGCTTAAAAAATGAGTGCATTACTAACTATATAATGATTATGTGGCTTCGTAATACTGTTATACTGGATACATCAAATGGAATATGACTTTACTCAAAGTGTATTTCATAAAACTTTCCAACAATAATAAATAATAAATAGTAAGTGCTTAAAGAACAAATATCTCTTTATCCAAAAATCTATGTTTTTTTGTTCCCTCAGTGACTCCACTGTCTAAACTCTTTGGCACATATTATGGATCATCACTGAGCTCACCACAATGATTAATTCATAATATTGAAACAATAAAAATAGATGCATGGTACCAATTGTAGACACATTTTTCAGTTACAATCCGTAACTCTATTTTAAAATGCTCATTTAAAATATTTTTTTGATTGGTGTATTGATGGAAATAATAGTTTCTTCCTTGAATTCAACACTAAAGGACACTTAACTAAGATTGATTAGTTCTAATATGCTTAATGAATGAATGGATAAAATCACTTGACTCAACAATCCAAAAAAAAAAAAAATTCTAGAAGCAGGTGTGTCTAATCATATAACTTTAGTGACATTGTTATTAATTATACTCATTACCATATTGTTACAGTGAAAGCACAAATTTTAGAGTGACATGGAACATCAAAATTAAGAAACCAAGCCACCAATTATCCATATATTATTTTACAAATATGTCAATCTCTTGTTTGCAATATAACTACAACACCAAATTGCATATGTTAAATAATTGATATACAAAAAATAGCTAACACGATATTGGTACCAAAAACACTATGCTAGTGAGACAATAAAATTTGTCATACTGTCCAACTAAAATTATTTTCATAGAACAACTAAAAATATAGCATAAGAGCTCGTATTTCAAAATAACTATTATATTTATTATTCATAGCAATGACATTGTGCTTCAAAAAAGACGTCACTGCTTTCAAATAGCACAAATATCATCCACCATTCATCAAAGAATAATTATGACAGACCAAACATTGAAAACTAATAACATGTGCTATGATAAATAACAAGTTATTAGCTTGAAATGGAGAAACAAATTTGCAATTGTATATAGTTTCAAGATGACACTATATAGCTCACAAAATAGAGGGAAAAAAAATTCTAAATAACAAAATAATACTACATGAAAAACAGTTATACAAATTGGAAAATAAGGAAAATTTGATCTATGGCAAAAAAAAACAAGAGCACAGCTATCTGAATTCTCTTGTACTATGTTCTTTTAGCACACAAAATTTAATTGAACATATACATAAATGAACACATCCATACACATGCAACTGGTTTCTTTTCCATTTTTGTTTTTTTTTTGTTTTTTTTGTTTCTTTTTTTCTTTTCTTTTTTCATTTTTTTCGTCTAACAAAAAATAATTCCAAAATTTATAGCAGATGAGAACCCAAGTCAATACTATAACAATGAAGAGAATAATATTGGAATATATATATATATATATATATATATATAGTATCATAATAAGCATTCTGCAGTTATAATATGTCACTGTGCAACTAAGGTCGTATGTTGTTGTTAACAAAAAACAAGACCATAGTCCCACATAACTTTTGATATAACTAAAATACTATATTGAAAAATGTGCATCTTTCTATGTGTTTTCATTTGCAACAGAAAAAAGTTGTTTTCTTCAAAATTTATAGGCAAAACAGAGAAAAAACAACTAGGTATTTTGTCAAAAAAAGGAAAAAAAAAGGAAAGGAAAACATTCTTCATTGTTGAATTGTAGCAAATGTTCAGAAAGCACAAAACAAAATGTTTTTTTGTATTCTTGTAATTCTCGAACCTGTAATAAAATAAAAACTATATCTTAGCATTACTAGAAGTATTTGTGAATTAAGAATTAATGCAAATACAAAAAATAAACATGGAAAATGGAATAATATGTGTTGGAACAGGGTCCCCTAGCTGCGTTTTGATATGTTCCAACATTGTGTTTTGATATAAATTTTGTAATAATTAGTCTAGCGCAGGGGCTTTGGAGCGGGTCAAAGTCCCCAATGTATTGTAATGGGCCAAAGGGTAGACCAAGAATCCGCAAAACCACGGTTTGCGAACCATAGGAGAGCGCAGGCTAAGATGTTATAAATAGATAGATAGATTGAGTCTAGAGGGATGAAAAAGGTGATTCATGCTAGTTGTGAACTGTTGAGATCTGTTTTGGGTTGTATTGGGGTAAGGACTCATGTTGGCTATGTGCGTGAAGATCCTCAGTCATGTTGTGTGCAGACCTTGCTAGCTGTGTGCGCGGGTAGGGAATCGGGTCTGTAAGTGGATTTTGAATGCTAATGAATGAGAAATGTGTTTGGAAGTATCTCGGTGTGATGAGAACTAGCTATGTTTGTGCTATTGTGGTGATTTTGTATGTTGATTAATATTTATGTGCACGTGGATGCGAAGGCATCACTTAGATCTGATTATTAATAGTTGTTTACTTATGTTTACATGCTATATGTGGGTTTATGAGCTTCACATTTTGCAAGTATATTGTTAAAGTTTTTGTGATAAGGCTTCTTCTACGCAATTTTGATAGATCTTAATAGGGCTGCTCAATTAACTCTCTTTCTCTCAGGGTGTGGAAACCTAGTTACAACACCCTCCCATACTACTTCGGGTGAGACCTTGGCGTGCGCAAGCAGGTCATTGCCAAAAGGGCCAGTAGTATAGGGGTTTGTTGGCAAACCTTAAATCTGAACCTGGGTCAGGACCCCTCAAACCAAAAAATGGTTCCATTTCTGGGACCGGGAGAATTTTTAGAGAAAGATCAGGTAATGCCCCGAGGTCATTGGCGGTCGGTGAAACCTGAGCTTGAAGACTGGTTCGAAAAATAGATTTAGGAATTTTCACTAAAAGAGAATCGAAGTACAAGGCTTACTGCTAAAGAGTGGAAGAACAAGTATATATTTACAGAGGTATATGAAATCTTCTTCGTAACTTCCGTGCATGAACTACAGGAGTGGCTAGCAAGTTTAGCAAAGTTCCAGACCCATTGGAAGGAAAATCAGGTTACACAATGGACTTTTGAATTAATCCTACAGCTGGAGAAGGTTGATAACAACAACACCTGGACTGTCGATCACTGGGTGGATAGTGTTTTAGGAGGATTTTTAACGGAATTCACAGTTGATCAATTTGTATCTTATTATGAAGTTGAGCGGAGGCTCTTCAAAGGATTCCAAGGTAATTTCTTACAAACATTTCCACTGCTAATTAAGATGCTATTGTGCGAAAAGGGTATTCTATGCAGTCACACCGAGTGAATGACCTTCGATCAGAGTGAAAGTATGACATGAAGTGTTGAATAGTACAAAGTCAATCGAGAAGGAGACATATCAATATACAATCCCTTGAGAGAGCCACCTACGCACGTAGAAACTAGTCCTCCGGTTACCCCACCGTCAAATCTGCGTAATGGAAAGAATTCTCCTACCCCACCACCACCGTTGGAAGATGATATGGCGATGCACATGAAGCTGCCCACCTTTTAGGGTGTGGGGAAGGAGGCCATGGACCGATTTTGGTTCATGGTAGAATCAGTATGGACTGTAAATAATGTTGCTAGCGATGCTGTAAAAAGAGCACAGTTATCCCTAGCCTTTGATGGAAAGGCCTTGGATTGGTTCATGGGGTATGTTGACCAGCATTCTGATCCAATTTTGGAATTATTAAAATTGTATTGAAATTACCCAAACGACCAATATGGTTATTTGGAATTTGGTAATTATTTATTATGTAATAATTCAGGTATTGATCAAGATGGTCATCAATTTTGTGAGTTCAAATGTTCGACGTCAATAGACATCAACTTCAGTTTCGACACCAGCAAATATGTTTCAAAAGCGCCAATCAAGAAATATTCAAGTTGACCTGCGACAAAAACAACAATTTTGTCAAAAGACTTATGTAATAAAACTTTTCCTAAGTCTTAATTGTAAAGGTCGGAAATTTTGGTAGTCCGCTTTGTAAACCTTATCGAATAAAAAAGATCCTAAGGTAAAAAGGACTAAGTTTAAGTCCTAAGTACTAGGTTTAAGTCCTAAAGGCTAGCACTAAAGTGTCAAATGGAAACACACTTAACATGTTGTCAAGACCTAAGTCTATTCCTAGGACTAAATGTCAATCAAAGTCCTAGCAAACTAAGCCTAAACATTCATAGCGCAATATTCAAACCATAAACCTTTAAGGTTCAGATGATGGTGTAAAACCTTTATTAAAAGGTTCAAGTCCTAGTGCAAAAGGTTTTTATAAGGTTCGGATATTAAAAATACCATAAACCTTTTTATAAGGTTCAGATGTCAAAAAATATGATGTAAAAACTTATTCATAAGGTTCAAACTATGGATAAAAGTTTGGGTTATATTAAAACATTACATAGTGTTATGGTGACCGCGTCGGAAATCGGAGTTTTACACCATGTGAACAGGTGTAATAAGAACCGCGTGGAAAATGTGTGGTTGAAAGTTGTTAAGCCCAACCACCGGAGTCAAGACCGCAGATAAAAATGTGACAGGGACTCATCGGAACCGTCGGAGGTAACCATGATCGCCGAACCTAGCCGTTGGAATCGACCATAACCGCCGGATCAAATCTCTATTCACATATCCAATTACTCCACCCGGTTTGTACTGTCTGCCCGGTTAATAAGCCGTTTTATATATCCAAAGTTTATTTATGGGTATTTTAATTCAAATACAATGCTAAGGATTGGGGATTAATCCCTAGGTGTATGGTAAGATAGGGATTCGATCCCTTTTCATAAATGATTGCTCAACCAATTTCTAAAATGGGAAATACCGAGGTTCGAGGCAAATTTGTAAAGCCATGAATGTATGTACTCTTAATATATAAATAGAAGAGTGTTATTTATATGAAGAGGAGAGTGGGGAGAGGAAAAGGAAGAAAGAGTTTATTCAACTTCAAGATGAAGTAAACTCTCTTACATTGTATATCACATAATTTGGTAGTGAGTTTTGGTTCTTGCAGGTTTATATGAAGGAGGAAAAGCTCTTTATACTTACATAGTTTCAACATCAAAGTACGTTGATGGTCGACGAGATATACTTTGATTGTGCCAAACTCTGTTCAGCTACCCTAAAGTCAAAGGTCCATAAAGCTTCAATTCCTAAGTTTTTTTATGTGCAAATCATCCATGTCTTTTCTTAATTGTTGAAAGAAAAGAGTTTGTATCAGTTAGCCTTTTCAAGGGATGATCCATATCTGCAACATCAGTAGTGCAACTAATGATTCATTGTAGCATATTTCTCGTGGCTTAAAGAATACAACGGGCGCACATTTCTGAGGCAGACCCGGAGACGTAGTCCAGGAGGGACAAACTCCGTCACAAACTTCTTTGTCTTATGGTATTACTTATGTGATTGATGTGAAATTATTAAATCTAAACATACATAGATTATTTCATGTCTAAACAGTTAATGCATATAATAACTGTTCAGTGATACTTCCATTCACATTTTGTACAAGAACTAGGAAAGATCTTGGTAATTTCCGCAGTTTAAGAACCTAAGTGTTAATCTCTATAAAGTTCTATAGACAGAGTCTGTAGAGGGCCAGGTAGCCTCTGGATCTCATCCTTTCTTTAAGGGTGACATATCCAGTAAATGCCCCTATAGTCAATCTTTGTATTAGAACTAAGTAACTCAGGTCATTTTTAGATAACATGCGGATCCACCAATACAGGAAATTAAGGATGCCTTAAAACAGCAGTTTCGGAAGCCTAATTCCTACACTCAACTTGTGATTGACTTGAAAGATTTTAAATAAGGACCTACAGAGTCTGTATGGGAGGTTGATCAGCGGCTGAAGAAATTTATCAGGGATGGAGAATTTAATTATGAGGATAGACAGCACAAGGAATGGTTCATTGCCATGCTATTACCACACCTTCGCGGGCCTATGGGTCAGCAAATTATTGATACACAAGAAAAAGCCTTGGAAATCACCATGAAGCTATGCCAAGGGACAATGCTTAGTTTGGGGTGCAATAGATCCAAGGCCAGTTAGAGGAAATGCACCTAGAAATCCATAATTTACGAAAAGAGCGAGGAAAAGAAGCTAGTGCAGACATTTGGTGCATACGGTGCAGGGTCTCAGGCCACACCAAGGATCAATGCCCTCTATTGTTGGACTACATGCAAGTTGGGGGGTCTAACCCATTATGCCCCAAATATTTTGTGGAACCAAGCACCCCCACATTATGGTGCGCTGACTGTCGAGTAGCCAGATTGCATGATACAAACCACTGCCCCCGACTTGGTACCTATGTCCCAGAATTGAAGCAAAAGTGGTGCAGATTCTACTCATTTGTAGGACATGATGAGCACAACTGCCAGACATATGATTTAATGATAGATAGAGGAAACCTTCATAGGGTGCAAGCTGACCCTTCATCACCTAAATCTCCCTCTGGACGAGGAGGCTCCCCTGCAAGAGGCCGAGGGGGGGGGGGGGGGGAGAGGTGGAAAAGAAGGTCGGGGAAGAGGAAAACTGATTTGATATAATTGTGGGTAGGTGGGACACTTCGCAAGGGATTGTCTGAACCTTGCACGAAAATCTTACAGATATTGTAGGAAGTTGGATCATGTGATCGAAAATCGTCCTCTACTGATAGCAAAGACGGAGGAAAAACAGCAAACGCTGACGCAGAATGTACAAATGGTTAAGGCAGAGCCGCGTGATGAGGGAACTAGTATTAACGTAATTATGCGTAGTAGCATGGCCACTAGAGGAGCTGAGGAAAAATCTGCAGCCGAACCACTTATCAAAAAATCCACTCATAAAAAGGAAATCTTGGACCTACAGAAGGAGAAAGAAATATTCTTGGAAGCTAGAAAAGAATTTTTCAAAAACGAGGCATCTACCTCAAAAGCCCCAACAAATCTAAAAGTATACGAGGAATTTAAGTCATTCTTGTAGGCATGTATGAAGTTACTACGCAACCAGAAGGCATTAGAAAACCTTCAAGCATTGATAGATAGCTGCACATAAAAGGTTGAGCCTCCAACAGAAGTTAAATATGTCCACAAACTTTATAAGCATAAGAAACGAATTGGTCGGGAAATGCGGCTAATTGCGTAGATTGGTGATTATGAAATGGATCAGGTCATCCTTGATTTAGGATCCGATGCAAATGTCCAGCCCAAACAGACTTGGCAGAGGATGGGAGAACTCAAGTTGGAATGGTCTACTATACAACTACACATGTCTAACCAACTACAGATCATACCGTTAGGAAGGTTATCAAATATTATGGTAGATATCACGGGAGTTAAGGTGTACGTGGATTTTGAGGTGATTCAAATTGTAGAAGATGCGGACCCTTACCCTGCACTCCTAGGACTATTTTGGGTTGTATACATGGGAGGTATTATCAACTTGAAAATAGGAAGCATGGTTTTTTAGAACGAGGGTACGCGAGTAATAGTCCCTCTAGATATGGCAGAGGTTGAGCGGTATACAGAACTGGTGCGCGAAGAGGATGACGTTGATCATATTTACAAGTTGACGACCTGAGAAGATGATTGGATTAACCCTACGGTTGATGGTGTGCTCTATTGGGAGACGGAAAGCAAATATCTCTTCGACTCAGATGTTGAGATAGAAAATTGGCAGAATCGGTTGTATGATGTATCTACGCTACGATGCCTTAAGATCACAAAGAGCTTCCAGTGTTAGGGATTTTCTTAGAGAATTTGAAGCATAATTCCCCAGAGAAATGAGAATGTAAGCGCTTTTGTGTGACCCCTGTGCGATGGTGGGAAACTCATAAGGGGAATTTTCAGGATTGGGAGGAATGTTGCAGAATGATGGTCCTACAATTCGAACCTCCGGTCAACCTACCCATGGAGATTTTCCCTGGCTGTGAAGACCCATGCAAGCAGTGGTCTGTATGGATGGAAGTATGGAGCAAAAGGACTTGGGATGAATGGGTCCACATTTTTGTCCACACTTTGGGACCAATCCCCATTGTGTGGTATTTGGATGCAGAGCTACATTAGCACAATTGCCACTAGGACACTATGAGAGAAGATTTTTTGGGGACATTCAAGTTGATAGGCACAACAGAGAAATTAGACGAAGCCCTTCCAGACATAGATGCTCTAGTATTTGATGAATCACTCCCTCGCATAGAGTATGGGGAACTAGCTTGGGATGCGCAGGTGCAATATATTGCCAACTATCGAAATCTATCAGTGGAGGAGTGTGATGAGGATCCGCGAAATATCACTATCCCGAAATCAAAGGTATAACATGCAATTGTTGGACCCTCATTACAAGCAGTAGATGTGACTAAACCTCTCAAATTAAGGGAAGTCAATATTGGAACAAAAGAACAACCCAAGATGGCTAGAATTAGGGATTACTGGGATGATGATACCGTTGGAAAGATCACAGAACTGCTCACCGAATTTCAAGATCTATTTCCCACAAAGTTTTCAGAGCTCAAAGGCATTGTAGGAGATCTGGGTGTCATGTGAATCACCTTAAAAATATACATGCGTCCTGTCAAGCAGCAACCCTATTGATTGAACTCGAAATATAAGCAGAATTTCAGAGAAGAAATCAATAAAATGATAGCCGCAGGTATCATCGAACCGGTAGAATAGTCAGATTGGGTAAGCCCTTTGGTGGTCAAAGAAAAGAATACTAAAGGGGAAATAAGAATCTATAGATCTGCGCAATTTGAATGATGCTTGCATACATGATCCCTTCCCTACACCATTCTCTGATTAAATCTTTGACAGTGTGGGAGGTCAGGAAGCATACTCGTTCACCGATGGGTTTTCAGGCTACCATCAGATCTGAATAGCACCTGAAGATCACAGCAAAACTACCTTTGCAACAAAATGGTGATCCTTTCAGTACACCGTCATGCCCTTTGGGCTCAAGAATGCCCCTGCCATATTTTCACGTGTGGTGGTAGCAGTATGCAAGGAATTCATTCATAAGTTTCTAGAAGTATACTTTGACAATTGGACAATGGTTCGATTGGTAAATAAGCATGTGTCGAACCTGCGCATGATGTTGGATGCCTGCGGAAAGCACCATATTTCCTTAAACATTAAGAAGTGTGTATTCTATGTACCTTTCGTGATTTTTTTAGGACACGTGGTATGTCGGAAATATTAATGGTTGACCCAGCCAAGGTTGCAGTTGTTAACACTGGAAAATCGTACAAGCAGAAGACGACATTACTTAATGTCAAGTAGAAGGATTTACAAGGCAAGAAGACATTACAAAATCTGGAAAGTATTTAAAAATATCTAAGGTCTAAGAAAAAATCAAATTGGAGCAAGTCATAAATTCTTTTGTGTGCATTATCCTTCGTGAAGAGTGCCTTTGCGCGCCTTATGACCTGAAATGTGTGCAATCCTGGGAGTGGTGAAATGTGACTTTTGGGACCACACAAAGCATAGGATAGTTATTCCTCACTTGAAGCAGCCTAAGGACAGCCACCAAAGCCTCCTTAAACATCAAGTGAGCACACAATGTAATATTTGTAGCACACAAAGGAATCATACCCCTCTCTTGGGTCACCATCCACAATGTACCAAGAGAGGGAAGGAGGATTTGAATTCTCATATAAAAGGCCACCATGAGATGAATAATTTGTGAACACATTGTTATGCTGGCCATAATTGCCCAAGAAATACCAGCATTGTGTGATCCAGAGCTGAAGATAGAGGGGACACAATTTTTGGCCATCCAACAAGTTCAGTCCATCACAGTAGAGAGAGAAGGAGACTTTGCACTGAGGCAAGCTTGGGGAAAAAACATCCTTGCATTGAGACTTAGAACCCATGTTATAAGGGCCCTTTGGCAAGAGGGTAAATTTTCACTCTTATTTTCCTACCAGCACTCAATAAGAGAGGCCTAAGAGCCACCGTTCGTATTATTTTAGATGTTTGACTCTTTTCAGAGCTCATGTTTATTTTTTTTAGTTTTATTTTAGTTTTAGTTTATATATGAATGCTATTACTCTATCTAGTATGCTTATGATTCTAGCTTGTTCCACTAACTTGCTTGACTCCACTTCTTTTTCTTCATGTTACCAATAACTTAAGTGGGTATACCACATCCCTTAAGTTGGTGTGATTTCGTACATACATGCACCAAACACACTACAACAGTAGCTATCATCAATTTAGAAATCCCCTCAACTAAGAAAACTCTGTGCTCCATCCTCAGGCACACTGGCTACTATAGGAATTTTCTCCAAGGGTACGCGTTGATCACAGCACCAATGGAGAAGTTACTCAAGAAGGGCGTGTCTTTTTTCTGGGATGTGGAGTGTCAGAAGAGCTTTGAGTTGCTCAAAGAAAAGATGGTCATTGTGCCTATCCTCATATTTTTTGACTTGGTGGAAGTCTTTCATGTTCATGTGGATGCCTCAGGGATCGCCCTAGGAGTTATCCTTGCGTAGCCTGAGGAAGGGAACATTGACCACCAGGTTGTGTTTGCTAGCAGGAAAATTTCTAGTGCAGATCGTAACTACTCTACAACTGAATTTGAAGGATTAGCAATGGTGTATACCCTACAGAAATACTGACACTATTTACTGGGAGGGCACTCCAAGATGTTCACAGATCATTCAACTTTAAAGTACCTAGTCAATAAGCCTGTTTTGGGGGGGGAGATTTGTCTACAGCTACTATTATTTTAGGAATACAATTTTGAAATAATTGTGAAACCTGGGAGACTGAATGCTGGACCGGACCACTTGTCCGGAATTGAGATTGGCAAAGAGCCAACTAACCTAGAAGAAGGGTTACCCGATGCATAGCTTTTTACTATTGAGGTGGTTGACAAGCACTTTGCAGATATTATTCATTTCTTAACTATGGGGATGGCACCTACAGACTACTTGGTACAACAAAAAAAAGAATTGGTAACCTGCACCGCTGATTTTACCATCATTGCGGGCCAGTTATACAAGCTAGGAATCGATGAGGTGTTGCGGAGATATGTACTAGAGTATGAAAGAGAAGCCATTTTAGCAGAAGCCCATGAAGGAGTAGCGGGAGGTCACTATGCAGGAAAAGCAACTGTGCAGAAGGTATTAAGAGTTGGGTTATGGTGGCCCACACTGCATAGCGACTCCCACACATATTGTAAAGCCTGCGAGGTGTGCCAACGGACAGGAAGGCCTTCGCGCAAGGATGAGATGCCCTTGCAACCGCAGATGGACCTGAAAGCATTTGAAAAATGGGCAATAGAATTTATCGGACCCATCAACCCGCTAGGAAAGAAGATAGGTGCCTGATACATCATAACCACAACTGATTGTGTAACCAAATGGGTGGAACCATGAGCCGTGAAGGATTGCACATCGGATACTGCTTCGCACTTTATTTTTGAGCACATTTTAACCAGGTTTGGCTATCCGAAGATCTTGATGAGCGATAGAGGTACGCATTTCATTAACAAAACTATTCAAGCTTTGACTGAAGAATTTTGGATCCACCATGCGAAGAGAACCCTGTATCACCCTCAGGAAAATGCAACGGTGGAAGATTTTAAAAAACTTCATGGAAAAGGCGCTTACCAAGGTCTGTAATGTTGATCGCAGTGATTGGGATGTGCACATCCCTTCAGTACTCTAGGCATATCGGACCACGTGCAATAATTTTATGGGGAAAATGCCTTTTCGGATGGTTTATGGGAAGGAGGCCATTATGACCATGGAATACATCGTCCCTAGCATGCGCATCGAGGCCTTGACAAACATGGCAGAACCAAAAATCATGGAGGAACACTTAGCGCAGCTAGTTGCCTTGGAAGAGGATCGATTCATTGCTAACTTTCATCAACAAGTTCAGAAGGCCTGGGAAAAATCTTGGCATGATAGACATATCCAACAAAAGTCGTTTAAGGAAGATGAGCTAGTATTACTCTATGACAGCCAGTTTGCATGCCACCCAAGAAAATTTCGAGGTTACAACAGAAGAGAGAACAGAAGTGAATATGCAATTAGAAGAAGTGATAAGAAAGCTTCAACAGATGATGAGCGTACAATTGGAATGTGAAGAAATCAGAGAAGCTGAGTTGAAAATGGAAGGTTCCATTTGTGAAGAAGAACAGAGTGAAGTTATGGGTAAAGATGAAGAATGGAGATCTATGAAAGATCTTATGAATCATGGTGAAGATTTAAGACAACAAGAAGTTTACCATGCTGAAGAGGGAATTATTGATGATTTCCTAAACTATTGGGCAAGTTCAGATCAACAGGAGGATGTAAAGCCTTGTATTTTTTAATCTAATAATTGTGATGCGATTACAGGTTTTGCAGAGGAGGATGAGCAATCTTTTGAAGCTGTCAAAAGTATGGAATATTATCTTTCAAAAGATAAATATTCTGAAGCAGAAAGTAATGATAAAGAATGTCTCTTGAATGAGGAAAGCAGTGATGCATTTATGTTTGAATTTGCTACAACACACGAAGAATTTCTTGTGAAAGAAGAAGAAGAGATTTAGTCTAAAGCACTAATATGTGAAGCAACAGTTGAGACTGTTGAATCTTGTAATTTTCAAACTCAAAATTTGTGTATAAATGCAAGGATTGTAAGTGATGATGAAGTACTTAAGGAATTCCAAAAATAAATTGCATTACTGGAATATTTTCTAGAAAACTCAGAGTATGATAGAGAGATTGCAGAAGACAGAGTTCACTACAGTGGACAAGAATAGAGAGACATCATGGAAGCAGATGATGTGGAAGAAAGACTTGTTGACAGTTTTGAGATACCTTTAGAGAATTCTTTAGGTAGAATGAATTGGCATACTGATGTGCTGATAGAGGAGGAAATTTCATAGCAGCATACTGAAATGCTGCCAGAAGAAAGAAAGAAACTGAGGCCTTATGGGTTTTATTTTGATAATTGTTTTGTGAATGCAGGTTTTTTTGCAGATACTAGAGAAAATTTGACACAATTGGGAAGTCAAGTAAAGAAAGAGGAAAAAAATTATGTGGAAATATTTAATCCATGGAATAAAGAAATTGAATTGTTGGAAACTATGCTGAAGAATCAGGATTCAATACAGGAAGAAAAATCTCAATTTCAGTATTGGGAAATGCAGAATGTGGAGATGCAAAAGTTAGAGGACAACAGTAACAAATTAAAGCAAAGAGATGAAGATAGCAGTAGAGGGCAGACTATGTATCATTCCAATGAATTGTTGAAGGGAGAAGACAAAGAAATTGTCATAAGTGACAATTTGGAAGAAGTTAGTAATTGTAGAAAACAAGAGGGTAAGGATGACAGGGTGGCAGTAAGAATGAAAATTCAGCAATCAAGAGATGAAGGTAATTAGCAATCAGAATATTTATTGGACAGAGAAATTGAACTAATAAGAAGGATAATGATGAAAGTGTGTCAGAAGAAGACATCAGCAAGAAAGAAAAGAAGCAGCAGTAGCAAAAGGAAGACAGTAACAGACTGTGAAAGTATAGCCAGTGGAGTAAAGCAGCATAAAGTGTGGAGACCTAGAGAAAAGCAACAAACAATAGCAAAAATAGATGATAAATTACAGAACAAGGTATGGGATCCAGGAAGACAAAGATTAAAAGCACATGATCAGGAGATCATGATTATTTTTGACCTTGGGAGTCTAATGCAGGGGCATTAGGCTCAAGAAAATCCTTTGTATTTTAATAGACATAGGGGTCTTGTGTTTTCAAAATAATATGGGTTTCTTATGTAATTATTAATGTTTTTGAGTTATTTTAATGAGAGATATTAAGTATTGTGAGGATTTTGTAAATGTTCCCAAATGATTAGAGAACATGAGAGAATTAGGATAGTTTAGATTCCATAGGGAATGAACATATTTGAGAATTTATTGTAAATATTAAGTTAGAATCAGTTTCATGATTTTATGGGATTAAAGAGGATCCTTAGGGATAAAAGATAGATTTTAGGACTTAGAGGATTTGGAGGATTTTTTTGAGATAATGGAGGATCTTAACCTAAATTGGTTCATCATCTTTTACATAAATTGAAAAACTTGAAGGCAAAAAGACAGAGACAGCAGAGAGTAGTATAAAGTAGGGTTTTGGACAAATAGAGGTTTGTTGTTGTAAGCCTATGGGAAATTTGACAGAAAGGCCATTTATCGAAAAATCAGGCCTGAGGGAAGAAGAAACTTATGTAAATATTTGTTTATATATAAAGAGATTGTATCTGAATTATGTGTGCATTGATTGATTGAACTATGTGTGAGAAATACTCAGAGTTTATGAACAGTGTGAGAATAAAACTCTGTATAGGGTTTGAATGGTGTTATGTATACCATTGAACATTTTGATGGAAATACTGAGATAGGGTTACAATTGTGAATTGAGCCGAGGTGCATAAGAAATTTGTATACACATCTGAGAAGACGTATGAGTTGATGTGTGTTAAATTTTGTTATCGATCACTGAAAGGATCGATCACATAGCAGAGGAACTAAATTTTCAATTCAGTATTCGGATACCTTGGACTATATGTGTATCAAAATTTTATCTGATCGAACAGTGACTTCGGATCAGTGCCAGAAAAGAGATTCAGTTACAGAGAAGCCATGAATGCGGATCAGGACTGGGACAAGGGTTAATTGCAATTGATATTTAAGAAATATCTGATTATTTACATCACACTGACATATTGTTTGAAACCCGTATTCTGGCATGGAACTACAGCGAAGGAACAGAGGAGAGGTTTGGAAAACTCCTAATGGTTTTTCACGCAACCTTTAAATGAGGAGTGGTGTATCAAATGAACCTGTCGAAAAAATAAATGGCGCAGTTTGGAAAGAGTAAGCGAGAGGAACTTTGGTCAAAGAACGAAGGCGGAACTTGATTCAATGGAAAATGAACAGTGAAGACAGTTTCGAAACCCACTAATGGTTTTCACGTAGAAAAAGGGTAGTAAGTGGTATTTCCTTAAACGAACGTGATAGAAGTTATCGTGTGACACGTGGCATGGACGGTAATTCAATACCGCTCATTTCACGTGAGTTTGGAAAACCAAAAGGTGTGCAAGTTTATTACACGATAACCGTCGGATCATTGGGTTGGAGCGCAATAAAGTGTCAGTTGTCTTATTGAGTGAACGATGAACGATGAAAAAGGTATGTTAATAAAGTTGTGGACCAGATTAATATATGATCGGCACTTGGGTTTTAAAATTAAAGTCACGATTCGACTTAACCAAATTTCATGTTATGAAGGATATTGTAGATATGCGGGTGAAATGAAAGTGTGGGTCCGTAAACATTTATGTGCTTTATTTTAAGTTTAACCCATAGAACTAAATGATAAGCGGATATGATATTATGTGGTGTTTTGGGTTTTTAAACCATAGTGCATGAGCAAGGAATGTAATTCCGAATTACATAATTCTACTCTTTGGTAATTTTAACCAAAGTCAAACTTTGAATCAAACAAAATGTTAAGTGTGATATTTTACAGATGTGGGCCAAGGTTAGTACATGTTGAGACTTTGATATATTTATCCAAATTTGGTTTTGTATAGTCGGAAGTTAAATGAATGGTTTTTTTTTTAATTATGGTTTATAATCACAATATCATGAAAAGGGACAGCTTCCACATATGAAGCTAGTATTGTTGGGTTTTAAAACCTTGATATAAAAAGTGAGGAAATATTCTTTTGAACATTAAATAAGAAGCTTCTGCATTAGAGTTAGTCCCAATTTGGGGATTATTTTGGGTTATGAATGAACCATGCAGTTTTATATGGAGAATGTGGGTTTGAGCAGCTTAGGCTGCATCATTTTTGGTATCAAAGCAGGAAACATCTCTTTGAAGGTTCAAGTTTGTTTTAATTGAAATTAGAATGAACGCATGTGTGATGAAGGAAATAAGGAAGCTTAGATTTTAAATCTGATTGACAATAATTATAGATTTGAACAGATATGCAGTGAAAGTATGATAATGAGGAAATTCAGATTTGCAGAATCTGGGTTTAAAAGCAAATGTGCTTTAAAAGATTTACCAAGTTATGTTTAGAAAGATGTGAATACAGGTATAATACTGATGGAATAAAATGAAAAAGAGATTATATTTGAATCTGACAGACAGCATGCAGTGTAGCAGAATATTGGACAAATTTGCAGAAGCAATTACAAGTGGGGGTTGAAACAAACCTTGAAGGTGAGGTATTTTAATTTTTTTGAAGATTATGTTTGCAGAATGCAGATTGCAGAAAGTTGAGGAGAATCTCAGCAAGAAGTTCACAGCTTTAAATAGCAGTGATGAAGGAAGCCAGTAAAGTTTTCTAAGAGAAAGAAGAATGTGGCAGAACCTTGAGGAATTCCAACAGAGGTTGGAAAAATAGAACAGTTGTGTTCTTAAGAGGGTGCATATGAGTTGAAGCCTAGAAGGAGCAGAGAGGAATGCTCAAGAGGTTCCAGAAGATAGAGAACCAGTGCTTGCCAAAATACCAAATCTAGAGAAAAGGATTGGTGAGGTAAGTTGTAACAAGGACTTGTTATTGCAGAGGCTTTAGTACAGCTCATGGTGAATGAGTGAGGAACTCATGAAGATAGAAATGGAGAAGAATATTACTACTGATAGTTATAGAAGAGATAGCAGAGGTTTTGAGAGAGACTACAACAGAAGAAAAGAGAAAGAAGATGCCAAGGAAAATGGCATAAGGAAGAAGTTGACTGATGAAGAATATGACAAACAGTTAGCTGAGATAAGAGAACAATTTAATAAATTGAAAATGATGATAGAAGAAAACCAGAGAATTGGTTGGCTCATGAAGAAGAAATTAAAGTGGCAGAGGCTACAACAGAAGAGAGAACAGCAAGTGAATATGAAATTAGCATAAGTGCTAAGAAAGCTTCAACGGATGATGAGTGTACAATTGGAATGTGAAGAACTCAGAGAAGCTAAGTTGAAAATGGAAGGTTCCATTTCTGAAGCAGAACAGAGTGAAGTTATGGGTAAAGATGAAGAATGGAGATCTATGAGAGATCTTATGAATCATGGTGAATACTTAAGACAACAAGAAGTTTACCTTGCTGAAGAGGGAATTATTGATGATTTCATGAACTATTGGGCAAGTTCAAATCAACAAGAGGATGTAAATCCTTGTATTTTTGAATCTAATAGTTGTGATGTGATTACATGTTTTGCAGAGGAGGATGAGAAATCTTTTGAATTTTTCAAAAGTATGGAAGAGTATCTTTCAGAAGATAAATATTCTAAAGCAGAAATTAATGATAAAGAATGTCTCTTGAATGAGGAAAGCAGTGATGCATTTATATTTGAAGTTGTTACAACACACGAAGAATTTATTGTGAAAGAAGAAGAAGAGATTCAGTGTGAAGCACTAATATGTGAAGCAACAATTGAGATTGTTGAATCTTGTAATTTTCAAACTGAAAATTTGTGTATAAATGCAGGGATTGTAAGTGATGATGAAGTACTTAAGGAATGCCAAAAAGAAATTGCATTACTGGAATATTTGCTGGAAAACTCAGAGTATTATAGAGAGATTACAGAAGACAAATTTCACTACAGTGGACAAGAACAGAGAGACATCATGGAAGCAGATGATGTGGAAGAAAGACTTGTTGACAGTTTTGAGATACCTTTAGAGAATTCTTTAGGTAGAATGAATCAGCATACTGATGTGCTGATAGAGGAGGAAATTTCAGAGCAGCATACTGAAATGTTGCCAGAAGAAAGAAAGGCACTGAGGCCTTATGGGTTTTATTTTGATAATTGTTTTGTGAATGTAGGTTTTGTTGCAGATACTAGAGAAAATTTGACACAATTGTGCAGTCAAGTAAAGAAAGAAGAAGAAAATTCTGTGGAAATATTTAATCCATGGAATAAAGAAATAGAATTGCTGAAAACTATGCTGAAGAATCAGGATTCAATACAGGAAAAAAAATCTCAATTTCAATATTGGGAAATGCATAATGTGGAGATGCAAAAGTCAAAGGACAACAGCAAAAAATTAAAGCAAAGAGATGAAGATAGCAGTAAAGGGCATACTATGTATCAGTCCAATGAATTGCTGAAGGGAGAAGAAAAAGAAACTGTCATAAGTGACAATTTAGAAGAAGTTAGTAATTGCAGAAAACAAGAGGGTAAGGATGACAGGGTGGAAATAAGAATGAAAATTCAGCAATCAAGAGATGAAGGTAATCAGCAATCAGAAGATTTATTGGACAGAGAAATTGAACTGATAAGAAGGATAATGATGAAAGTGTGTCAGAATAAGACATCAGCAAGAAAGAAAAGAAGCAGCAGCAGCAAAAGGAAGACAGTAACAGACTGTGAAAGTACAGCCAGTGGAGCAAAGCAGCATAAAGTGTGGAGACCTTGATAAAAGCAACAAACAACATTAAAAATAGATGATAAATTACAGAACAAGGTATGGGATCTAGGAAGACAAAGATTAAAAGCACATGATCAGGAGATCGTGATTTGGGAGTCTGATGCAGGGGCATTAGGCTCAAGAAAATCCTTTGTATTTAATAGTCATAGGGGTCTTGTGTTTCCAAAAGAATATGGGTTTCTTATGTAATTATTAATTTTTTTGACTGATTTTAATGAGAGATATTAAGTATTGTGAGGAATTTGTAAATGTTCTCGAATGATTGGAGCACATGAGAGAATTAGGATAGTTTAGATTCCATAGGGAATGAAGAGATTTGAGAATTGATTGTAAATCTTAAGTTAGAATCAATTTCATGATTTTATGGGATTTGTTAAACACCATGTTGAAACACACACATGGTGTATGAGGAAGAAAAATGCACACACAAGAGAAACAACATGCAATAAAAGATAAGCTTGAGGCTCTCTTATTTTCCATTATACAAAGATGTACATTTATAGTACAATGGTGTGACTCTTGGTTTCACATTCCAAGGTCACTTGGACTCCATTGTGACTTTTTGCATTCCACACCTACCCATGTAGGATTAGGTGTTCCAACATCCCCCCTTAATCCGAAGGGGTATGTGCGAGTCCAAGAAAAGAGTTGTAATACAAATCTACAAAGTATACATGGCAGCACTTGGGCTGAATCAACTCTCTGAAATGTTGGAAAAAAGAGGTGGTTTTAGGATGACCACAAACACTGGAACGCAAAACTTGTTGCAATTCCCGGAACTCTTCCAAAACTGGCAAGAAGCTAAAAGCTTCTGCTAGAGGAATTGTCCCTCATAAAAAAGGGAGACCTTCGACCTAAAAGAAGGGAGGTCTACTACCTGTGGTGGTTTTAGGTTGTCCACCAACCAAAGATGATGGTTTTGGGTTATCCACCAACTGAAAATGATGGTTTTAGGTTATCCACCAACCAAAGATGATGGTTTTATGTTATCCACCAACCGAAAATGATGGTTTTAGGTTATCCACCAACCAAAGATGATGGTTTTAGGTTATCCACCAACTGAAGGTATGCTCATGGGCATCCGTATCTCTAGCTACATCTCTGAATCCGGAATGACGAATTGTGGCTCAGGCTCGCTTGAACTACTGGCTACAACTCTGAACATGGAATGAGAGATTGTGGCTCAGACTCGCTTGATCTTTCGTCAAAGCTTGTACATGACCACCATTTTCCCCCCTGTCAGGGACAAGGTGAGATGATGGCGAAAACTCAACTGCAAGTTTGCTTAATATCCGTGAACAAGTTCTAACATGTGTCGTAAACATCTTCTTGGCTGCTGATGCCCATTGCCAAGAAGCAATCCATCCAAGATGAATCTTGGTTCTTGCAGGAGGCTTGTGTCTGAAGCATCTGTCTGAAGAATGGGTGTGCTGACCACAGTGCTTGCATGGATGAAGATCAAAACAGTGATCTTTCATATGGCCAACTCGATCACAGTGTTGGCATTTCTCAATCTGTTGTGGAAGTGGAGCAGGATCTGGAACAGCTGTAGGTGAACTATCATATAGGAATCGAGCACTCTGAAATATGATGGGCTTGGTGTAGTCTAGAATATGAAAGGACACATCCTTGTCATATCCAAGACCAGTTCGGTGCTTGTTGTGGACAAGCTCTTCCCAAGGTCTGATGATGGGCTTGAGAAGTGCAGGTTGAGCTGCTGCATCTGCATGTACATCTGCTCTAGTGCAAGGAACTGAATGTGGATCAACTGGAACTTTATCTTCTTTCTTCTGATGAGAGTCCTTCACAATCTTCTAAACATAAACAGGTTCAGAATGTTGACTCTTTTGCTGAAGTTCTTCTCGCTGAAGCTGAGATTCCAACTGCAAAAACTCAATCTTTTCTTGTGCATCTTGCAAACAACTTTGAATGTTACATAGAGCATTCTTGCTCATTTTTATAATATCATCAACATTTCAATGAATGAGGTTATTCAACAACACTAATACCTCATTGATTTTGGCCATTTCAACAACTTAGGCTCAAAAATGAAAGGGTGTCGGCTTCAACCGAAAATGCACCCATTTACAATATGATGCAACAAGAAATACAAATGACTCAAGAGAACTTCCAACTATGGAAATCTCAAAGTACAAAATATGCTCCTCAAATGATGGAGGGCAATCAACAATCCAACAACTCAAATACTGATTATGAATGAAGAAGCAATATCAATACAATGTCAATATCTCTGCAAAATATGTGCAGCTGAAAACACTATGCAGCTGAATTTTCTTCAAAGAGTTGTTTTCAATGATGGCAAACTTGTCTTCAAATGTGAAATTCTTCAAAAAAATCACCCTTCAATGCCACAAATCACAAAATGCAAATCTGCAATGTATTCAATCTATCTGCTCCTCATATGCCATTTTCTTCATTATTTTTGATGTTCATACTCTCTCTTTCCTCTCTCTCTCTGCTGTTTTTTTTTTTTTTTTAATTAAAAATTAATTAAAAAAAATTTAAATAGGGAGGGAATTTAAAAAAGAGATGGGGGAATTAATTAAAAATGGGAGAAGGGGAATTAAAAGGGAAAGGGATTAAAAATTATTAAAATGGAGGGTATTAATTTAAAATGGGGAAAGGGATTAAAAATTATTAAAATGGAGGGTATTAATTTAAAATGGGGGGAAAGGGATTAAAAATTATGGGAATAAAGTGAAATTATACATAAATGAGAATGGGAAAAAAAATGGAAGGGAAATTTTAATGGGAAGGGAGTTTTAAAAAAAATAATGAGAAATATTATTAAAATATAAAAATGGGAAGGTGGGAATCGAATTAATTTAAAAATCGAATGGTGTGAAGGGTAATCGAATGGTGTGAAGGGAGTATGGTGAGTGGTATTAAAATTATAAAATGTCGAAATTTATTTGGGGAGGGAGAGTAAGCGTTGGGTATGGAGAAGGTCGTAGTGCCGTGTGAGGGAAGGGATGAGTGTGGAGTAGAGCTTGGGAGCGAAGAGCGTATGGGCAGAGGAGGGTAGTTTAGGTCGATTGTGAGGGAGCGGCAGGGAGGGTCGGGTGTGAGGGGAGAGACGTCGTTGCAGATGGAAGAAGGGGCGACAGGTTGAGTTGCAGTTGGGGTCGGTTGCAGAGGGGAGCGCATGAGTGTTAAAAAAAAACGCAGATGCAGATTGCAGGGGGGGTAAGGATGGAGCAAAGAGCGACCGTGAGGTGTAGCGATGTAGATTTGGAGCGAGTGCTGTAGTGAGTGAAGAGTGTATAGTTGAGAGCTGAGGTAAAGGAGTCCGTGTAGTGTGAGAGGGGGTGGTGTTCACCAGAGAGGGCCAAAGGCCAAATTTTTTTATTTTTATTTTTATTATTATTTTTTTAAATATTAAAAACAGCAGAGTAGAATAGCAGAGGAATTTTCTTCCAGCAACAGAATATCAAAAATTGCAGAGAAAACTCAGAAATTTTTACTTCAAAAATCTAGAAATTTTCTTCAAAAATTTGCAGAAGGCCATATAGCAGCAGAAAAACTCAGAATTCTCATAAATTTCCAGCAGCTCAAAAATGCAGAGATGAAGAATTTTCCAGCAGAAAAAACTCAGATTTCTTTTGCAATAAAAACCATAAACTTCTTCTTCTTCAGAAACTCAAATTAAACACTTTTCCAGCAGCTCCAAAATGGTGCAGAAAATTAAAATGCAGAGATTGCAGAGAAAAATTAGAATGAAAACCTTCATATGGGCAGTGCTTCCTTTCTTCAAAACCACTACTGCTCTTCTTCAAAACAAATTCTGAATGCTGCTCTTTCTTCTGAATGCTGCTCCTTCTTCTGAATGCTGCTCCTTCTCCAAAACCACTTTCTGAATGTGGCAAAAAGACTGCTACAAACACTTGATTGCTGCAAAAAAACCAACAATTTTTGCAGATATGCATAGGCCATAAACACAAATGGCTCACTCAAAGTGGAGCAGGGCCAGCAATCGCCCGCTCTGATACCATGTTAAACACCATGTTGAAACACACACATGGTGTATGAGGAAGAAAAATGCACACACAAGAGAAACAACACACAATGAAAGATAAGCTTGAGGCTCTCTTATTTTCCATTATACAAAGATGTACATTTATAGTACAATGGTGTGACTCTTGGTTTCACATTCCAAGGTCACTTGGACTCCATTGTGACTTTTTGCATTCCACACCTACCCATGTAGGATTAGGTGTTCCAACAGGATTAAAGAGGATCCTTAGGGATAAAAGATAGATTTTAGGACATAGAGGATTTGGAGGATTTTGTTGAGATAATGGAGGATCTGAACCTAAATTTGTTCATCATCTTTTGCATAAATTGAAAAACCTGAAGGCAAAAATACAGAGACAGTAGAGAGTAGTAGAAAGTAGGTTTTTGGACAAACATAGGTTTGTTGTTGTAAGCCTATGGGAAATTTGATAGAAAGGCCATTTATTAGAAAATCAGGCCTGAGGGAAGAAGAAACCTATGTAAATATTTGCTTATATATAAAGAGATTGTTTCTAAATTATGTGTGCATTGATTGATTGAACTATGTGTGAGAAATAATCAGAGTTTATGAACAGTGTGTAAATAAAACTCTGAATAGGGTTTGAATGGTGTTCTGTATACCATTGAACATTCTGATGGAAATACCGAGATAGGGTTACAATTGTGAATTGAGCCAAGGTGCATAAGAAATTTGTATACACATCTGAGAAGACGTATGAGTTGATGTGTGTTAAATTCTATTATCGATCACTGAAAGGATCGATCACACATCAGAGGAACTGAATGTTCAATTCAGTATTTGGATACCTTGGACTATATGTGTATCAGAAGTATATATGATCGAACAGTGATTTCGGATCAGTGCCAGAAAAGAGATTCAATTACAGAGAAGCCATGAATGCGGATCAGGACTAGAACAAGGGTTAATTGCAATTGATATTTAAGAAATATTTGATTAATTACATCACATTGACATATTGTTTGAAACCTGTATTCTAGCATTGAACTGGAGCGAAGGAACAGAGGAGAGGTTTGGAAACCTTCTAAGGGATTTCCGCGCAACCTTTAAATGAGGAGTGGTGAATCAAATGAACCTGTCGAAAAAAAAATGGCGCAGTTTGGAAAGAGTAAGCGAGAGGAACTTTGGTCAAAGAATGAAGGCAGAACTGTGAGTCAATGGCAAATGAACAGTGAAGACAGTTTCGAAAGCCACTAATGTTTTTCGCGTAGCAAAATGGTAGTAAGTGGTATTTCCTTAAACGAACACGATAGCAGTTATCGTGTGACATGTGGCATGGACGGTAATTCAATACCGCTCATTTCGCGTGAGTTTGGAAAACCAAAAGGCGTGCAAGTTTATTATGCGATAACCGTCGGATCATTGCGTTGGAGCGCAATAAAGTGTAAGTCGTCCAATTGAGTGAACGATGAACGATGAAAAAGGTATGTTAATAAATTTGTTGGCTGGATTAATATATGATCAGCGCTTGGGTTTTAAAATTAAAGTCACGATTCGACTTAAACCAAATTTCATGCTATGAAGGATATTGTAGATATGCGGGTGAAATGAAAGTGTGGGTCCGTAAACATTTATGTGGTTTATTTGAAGTTTAACCCATAGAACTGAATGATAAGTGGATATGATATTATGTGGTGTTTTTGGTTTTTAAACCATAGTGCATGAGAAAGGAATGTAATTCTGAATTACATAATTCTACTCTTTGGTAATTTTAACCAAAGTCAAACATTGAATCAAACAAAATGTTAAGTGTGATATTTGACAGATGTGGGCCAAGGTTAGTACATTTTGAGACTTTGATATATTTATCCAAAGTTGGTTTTGTATAGTCGGAAGTTAAATGAATGGTTTTTTTTTAATTATGGTTTATAATCACAATATCATGAAAAGGGACAGCTTCCGCATATGAAGCTAGTATTGTTGGGTTTTAAAACCTTGATATAAAAAGTGAGGAAATCTTCTTTTGAAGATTAAATAAGAAGCTTCCGCATTAGAGTTAGTCCCAATTTGGGGATTATTTTGGGTTATGAATGAACCATGAAGTTTTATATGGAGAATGTGGGTTTTTTCTTTTTAGGCAGCATCAGTCTTTATCTCCACTTTCTCAAACATAACATTTGAGTACTTGGAATCCTTTGCTTCTTCTTCTTGCTTTTGATCATCATTGTGAGCCAAACTTCCTCTGTTTTAAATTTTAGCATTATGCTGAAAAATAATATGTTCCTCCAATTGTGTATGAGCTTTCTCAAAATTCAAATTATCTCTCTCTGCCATAACATTATCTGCAAACATACACAAATTGTCAATTTCAAAATCATAAATCTCAGTTTTCTCAACTGATGATTCAAACATCACTGCTCCTTTCTCAAGTTCAAACGAAACTTGTTCTTTTCTAGCAATTCCATTTTGTTGTAACTCCACTCCTTTGAGTTTCTCTATCCTCAATATGACATCTTTAATTTTCCCAAGCTTTATCAGCTCCTTCATTAACTGCATATTCACTTGCTGCTCTTGTACCATTTCTCCTTATTTCCCATTATGTAGCTGTATATTTGGTCTCCTTTACTTTTCTGGAACATTTCTATCAACAATGCTAGCTGAAAATTTATCTCATTCTTCTCTCTAATATTAAATATCTTCTACATAATTCCTCTGGTTTCAGCTTCATATTTATCAACATTGTCTTATGTACCTACAGCCGCATTATTAATTGAAGAGTTAAAACATTTACTTAACTCTACAATTTCTTCTTTATCACGTTCTACAAACTTCCTTCCTCCTTCTGGTTCCTTGAGCCATCTTTCCAAGAACTCCATTTCTATATGAAATTTTCCCAGCATTTTATTTACAATATTCATTCTCAGTTTCACTCTTCTTCTAGCAGTCCTCTTGAATTATCATGTTTTCTATATCATCACATTGCAAAATTATTTTATCAATTTCTTTAAACAAATTCATTTTTTTACCTCCTTGGAATATCACTGCAGCATTTTCATTATGCTTCTGCTCCATAACATCTTTAACTAGTTGTCTTACACCAAACAGAAATTCATCTATGAATTCTTTCTGCTGAAATAAATCAATATCTTCTTCCTCTAAAAATCATTCTCCATCATACTTCACCTCAAGAGCTTTATTCATCTTTGTGACAGTTTCATCAGACTATCCATCATCTCCTGCACATCCTGCAAACACATACAAACTATGAGTTTTAAAAACACAAGGCTCCATAGCCTCATTTGCTTCCCTTGTTAGCATATCTTCAAATTGTTCTGGACTATTCCAATAGTCCATGGAATCTTTCTCACTGTTATCTTCACCCAGAATCTCACCCTGTTCTGGTCCACAAAAGGAAACTTCCATTTCTGACTCTGCTTCTCTGAATTTTTCAACCAAACACTTCACTTGTCTCTGTCGTAGCCTTCTCTGTAACTTAGACCAATTCACTATCTTTTTATTCAAGACCCAACCTTGGCTTTGGTTTTCCTTTAGCATCATTGTTAACTCATCAAGTTCTTTTCTTATCTCATTCAACTCCTTTTCAAGCTCCTCTTGACTCATCTGGTTCTTGCGGATTGTTTTAGCACCTCTTTCCTTCATTTTGTAGCCTTCTTATGAACCTTCTCTATGACTTCACATAGTCATCTTCACTTCTGTGTGAGCTCCTACACCTGCAACCAATAAACTTCCTTCTGATTTGATCTTCTCACCAAACTTCTCCTCTGTCTGGTTTCCAAGTCTGCTTTTCCTTAGAACTTGAACTGAGAAATCTTGCTCTCTCATTAGTTGCTACACCCACTTCTCTTAAGGACTCCTTTGTCCCTATCTATTCCAATTCTTAGCTGGAATAAGGTTCTGCTACAATCTCTAAGAACTTCTAAAATTTCTTCCTACAGTTTTACTACTGTAGTCTTTACCAATCATTCAACTACTGGGAACTTTCATACCTTTATAACCAATTTATGTCTCGGCTGTTTGTCTCCTGCAAACATGCAACTTTTGCACTCCCTTGATCTATTCAATCTGTAAAATATCATCAATTAATAAAAACTTATGCATACCATCTTTCAACATCACCTATCTTTAAGATCTCTTTATTTTTTGGCCTTTACCATTCCTGTGAACCTAGTTTTGTAGTTCTGTGCATTCTTTCAACATTCAGCTACTGTCACAAAAATCAATTTTGAAGAAGACTTCAATCCACATCAATTTTGAATTCAGAATTTACACAGAATTTTTAATTGCTTTCTTAAGCATTTAACACAATTCAATGCAATATCCAATATCCTAACACAATTCATCTCTTTCTCACGCAATCTATGTAAATACAATATAAAAACTTCTCAAACTTTCTCTGGCTACAATAACTCACTATCTTGAGGCAAGTCTCAATCTGTTCATACTTTGCTCAGCTGCACGCAGAATCCCTTTCTGCTTTCTTATGATCACCCTTTCTTGCAATTTCAATTGAATTCTTCACAATTCAGTTTGAACTTTTTAAAAAAAAATTCTTCTGCTCTGATACCACTAATGGTGCAACAACGCTGCACCTTTACCCACAGTGTGATATGAAATGAATAGCATATATATATGTATTCAAAATACACATCTTCATACCTTAAAAATCCATAAGCGACATTTTATTTCCCTTTATACAACTCTTATTTCAATTCACGCATAATGCAATATTAATTTATGTTCAAGACTTTGGTTAAAACCAAAGTATCAACATATAAATATTATGTCCCACACTATTACCAATGCACCTTTTCACCATCGATTTTATGCAACCATCCATCTGATGGATATCGCATTTTAATAAGCACGACCTTTAAGGTTTTTCCTTATATGCGAAATGGCCAGTTTTTTAGTGCAATGCAGCACCTCCAGACCCTTATTGTACTCTTCAACTCTTTACCACTTACCACGCTTGTGTTGTGCGAAAACTGCTAACTGAATTCCAAAACTTCTTCACCGTTCAATTTCTTTGCCGACTCCTAGTTCCAAGTAGAACAAAGTACCAAACGCTAAATTCTCATTTTGTTGTGCCTTCTCTCATGGTTCCTTTACATAATATTAAGTTCCACAATGAACATACAGTGCGATCAAGGCAAACAGAGATTTGATTCCTCTGTTGCTCCTCATAGATTTAAACCCCGGAATTCTCCATCATCAGTTCATTCAGGCTCTTCTCAAACCCTGTCTGCACTATAACGCAGCTCTGGATTCCAATCATTCTTTAAAGAACTCGGTCACATACAATTATGACGATTTCAACTGTATATTAGAATTTTCAAAAATCATGTCTATGATTCAGATGTTCTGCTTCAATGTTTCATAACTCGAGATGGCTAAACAGTTTCAATGCTCTGGCATCTAGCCTTTCTCTGTTCTTCTTATCTGTATGCTATCATATGATTTGATATTGCCCTTTCAAATTAGACAGAGACCATCCTCGATCCCTATTTTAATATCTCAGTAGCTACAGGAATATGACATTAGTTTGAACGAGAACATTCATTTTAACAGAAATCAATCCAATAAACACCGTGCTCCATCTAGACTTACCTCTTTACAACACTCAGGCTCACCCTAATGCCATCGTTTTGTGAACATCAAGAATTTCAGTTCATAAGACACGCAATTACGTCTGTCACACACCATCGATTTCTCCAGGCTTAGAAACACATATCAATTCTACCCATCATTTCATTCAATATTTATTCGATAAGGGTTTTTATACACAGACAAGCCATTTGGTTACTGACATATCATTTAGCACATATAAGAAACAAAACCAGTCACAATGAATTTAACTCTTCACTACTAATTGAATTTCCACAAACACGAAAAAAAAAAGCATTCTCACAGTCAATATTTGGCCTGATGTACTTTTACACGGCCCTTTTCTTTTTCTATCTCTCTATGCCTATCTATCTTTTCATGCCTTCAAGGCTTACAATTTATACAAATGGATTCTAAACCAATTTTGGTTTAGATCCCTAGTTTACTCAACAAATCCCTAATTCTTCTAAGTCCTCATTAATTCCTAAAATCTCTCTTTTATCCCTAAGGATCCTCTCAATCCCATAAACGTGAACAATTTCCTAATTTGTAATATCGCCAAATGGGGAATGCAGTAATAGATGAAAATGAAACTGGAAATAGCAGTGTAAATCAACTCATTAACATTGGAGACCAATATGGAGACATATCATCATGTATTATATCAGTAAATCAATACAAAATAGTGAGGCGTGAATCATATACAATGAGGGAACAAGCCTCCCATAAGCAATCACTCCTAAAATTGAATTGCTGCTACAACACAAAATGTCGAAAGACTGCTATAGCGCATTTATAAACACACTGCTACAGCAAAAGAATGTAAAAAATATGTAGGGCTTTATATGCCTCAAAATATTTTCCCAATACATATCTAGGCTCAATACAAACCCCTACAAATAACCCGGGAAGGGTTTTTAGAAATACACCCTATACAAGATGGGATCTAAAGCACAATGGCTAAAGATTCACTACGAACTGAAGAAAAAGATTTTAGAAGGCTGAAATATAATATATCTGATGTAGATCCCCTAAAATTTCTCCTCCCATGAAAGGATGAACCCCTCAATCACAAGAAAACATTGCAAAGGAACCACAAGATCTTCCACTGAAGCTGCCCTCCAAAATAATGCAATTCCCAACTGGCATAGCGCTAGAAATGATGGGAAATATATGGCCTGATTCCAAATATCTGAAATATGCTCAATAACTCTCCAAACAGGTCTCCCAAGAGGAGGAAACCTTCCTCCTATGAGAAACTAGCTCAGAAAGTGGGATTCTAACCCCTCCACTGCTGCACCCTACAACGCAGCACAATAACCTGCAGAAACTGCGCTGATGAACAAATTTGTAGCTTGGCCTGGAAACCTGAATGTGGAAATGAATATAATACTCTTCCAAGAGGCCTCTCAAGAAAAGAGGTGGGATTACTGCTCGGGAACACCTAGTGCTAAACAACACTGCAACCCTGCTAAACAGCAAGAGGAAGCAAAAGTCTAAGCAGACCAATATCAAAATAATAATCCAAAACATGATATCAAATGGCTGCCATCCTCTTCCTTAAATAGAATATGAGCTTGCTTTTGTTGGACATTGGATAAACCAACACTCCCCGTGTGTTTCGTGACATGGACTAACCGCCTCTCGTGGATCCTTATCTCTGGCGATGCGATCGTTGACTAACACCTGCGGGTTTTGGTCTAACGGCAATCGTGATTTCCAACAAGTGGTATCAGAGCGTAGGTCACGAGTTCGATAAACACCCGGCTCGCGTTGGGGGGGAGATTGTTGGACATTGGATAAACCAACACTCCCCGTGTGTTTCGTGACATGGACTAACCGCCTCTCGTGGATCCTTATCTCTAGCGATGCGATCGTTGACTAACACCTGCGGGTTTTGGTCTAATGGAAATCGTGATTTCCAACAGCTTTCCCTTGGCCCCACTCAATTAGGTCATTTCCTTCATGAGATCCATCTCCCTCCAAAATTGTGTTATTCCTCAATTAATCTCCACTCCTCCAGAACAGCATTGTTGACTTGGTCAAAGTTTACTGAATCAACATGATCCAACCCTATTCACACTTGGAGGTGCTTTATTTAGATGTTTAAAAAGGTATCCTTTCACACTTGAAGTGTTTTTATTGCTGCTAAGGAGACTTATGGACCTCCCCACCCACTTATTCACCTACCTAGTGACAAAATAAACTATAATATTCCATTTAGCTGAAGGCTAAATTTTTGGAATATTACAGTCCTCCCCTCCAAAATGTTGCTTGTCCTCAAGCAACTATATAAGGAGAGAAAAATTCCTCCCCTCCTCCTCTTGTGGCCTCCTCATCAATATCCCCCACCACTGCTCAAAATAATCTACAACAAATCTGCCCTCCAATGTTTCCTCCCAAGTATGCAAAACCAAATGGCTCACATCATGAAAAGGTGGAAGGTGTAAGTGGAAACCTTATTGCTGTCCAATGGCCTTCTCAAGGTAGGAGTGATGAAAAGCATAGGGGATCTCATTCCCAATGAGAAACTCCCAAACCCATGCTATCATCCAAATGAAATGAGCCATTCTAGGTAGCTCATCAAAAGGATCCTCAACCCCTGGTTCATGCAATGTATTGGGGCTACATGGAGAGATTAGATTCTTCCACTCAGGTTGTTTCTCTCTCCATTTATGGTATGTATGGGGCTGCTGCTGATCTTGGGCTAAAATTACATGGCCTTCAAGAATGGCCCAAGTTACCCCACCAAACAATTCAGCCATGAAGTGCCTCCTCCAAAAACTCAAGCTCTCCAAATGGCTCCTCCCACAGAAGAAAAGAGATGTAGTATGGAAATCATGTTTTGCCCATTGTTTCTCCTGAAACATGCAACATATAAAGTAGGGATAATCATACCCCCGATGGGCACCTCCAACTCTTGTCCCACTTTCCAAACAAAGCTTCTCATGAACATAGAAACATCAGCAATATATGGAAGCAAAAACCAATGAAAACAAATTGCCATATGACAACCAAAAGGTGGATCATAGTTCCACACATGAAACCAGTGCAACGCATCCCTTGACTACCTCAAAAAAAAAAAATAACAAGTGCCCTTACAGCCACTTTTTTTCTGCCACAATCATCCTATAAGATAGGATCATGAAGGTAAAATGTGGTGTCAATGGTGCACACCAAGAATCAGGTGGTTTCCCCCACAAACCACCAAAAGGATAGTCAATCTCAATGCTAAATTTTGCCTCAAGTACATCATAATATAATGTATAATAAGGAATGACCCTCCTTAATACAACATGCTTCTCATATAAAGTAAAGAAGTGTAAATCATAATGCAAATGTGTACCTTCTCTACTATGTACTTTGGTCCTTGAGCTGAAATGGCTCAACTGAAAATTCTCCCTCACCCCCAATGAGTAGGGAAGTGGCTGTAACATCCTCTCTATCACCATACAAGCTATGCATCTCTCCATATGCTGAAATATATCCTGTTGAATGCCCTCCCAAGTGAACTTCTCCATCAAAGAATGATATGCATCAAAGTGCATGGAAAGGAAGTCCTCATGTGCTGCATGTAGCAGCTTCTCCTTTAGCTCTGAAGCTCTAGTAAAGAAGATTCTACCATAAGAATATATGACCATATCATCCACCATATATCTATCATCTCCTCCGGGTCATCAAGAATCATGCAGGCACCAAGATCCTTGCAGTACTCTACCAAAATTTGAGACCTCCAATATGGATCAATCCTCCCAAGAGACAGCGTTGATGATCTGAAATGTGAATCTCCCCACATGTTTTTGTCTACTCCTTTGACATCCCCCATGCCAAATTCATCCTCCAAAGTGCTTCCATACCCATCATGCAACTGCTCATGCTCAAATAGGAGTGGTGACCTTTGGAATTTGGCCTCCCATGAGAAGCTACCATCCAAAAATAATCTCCTGATCTTGGCCAATGTAAGCATGAGTGGCCTCCATCTACTCCAATATATGGAGGATTCCTTCCTCAAAGGAATTACCCTCTATTTCTCCAAATTCATGGGGCAGCTCCCTTGCACCATGAAGGTGCCATCCTCCATCACTGCAGCAAATTCTTTCAGCGCAGTATGTCTAGTGAGAGTGGGTAATGCTGAAAATGGTAGAATGTCTCCCTCCTCCTTGAGTCTACCCCAAACTCTTTGCGTTGTAATAGACCCCTCCAAAGTATCCACCCCTCCAGGATCTAAGAGTGGTGTTATCCAATGTGAATAATTCCTCATCATCTCCTGATCTGGTGGTCTCCTTGGTGGAATGCCTCCATGTAATGAGACATCAATGCCAAGAGTAGACTATACATATGGATGGAAACATTTGTCCTTGACATTACAGTGCAAATCATTCTACCTCTTCTTTGCATTAAACCTCTGAAATAGATAGAGGTGTGTGCTCCTCATCATGTGATGCTGACCTTCCTCCCTACCTTCTCTTTCCATCTGCAATTCTTCACAATCATGATGTTCATTGATTTTGCCTTGATCTCCATATATGAGATCCTAGGGAATTCCTTGTAAAGACACAAGAATCCCTCTTTTTGGAGAAATTTCTCCATCTACCTTTGCATGAGGTGCTAGATGTGCTCTAGATATGATAGCGTTGCTTCCCCCATCCTTCTCTTCATCTTCAATATGAATGGGAGTCACCTTCTCAATAAGAGGATCCTCTTTTGGAAAAGGGATCTTCATGCCCTCTTGTTCAAGATCATGGGAGAAATTTCTTGCCTCTAGCAAAGTATTATGCAAGATGTGAGCTTCTCCAATATTTTTCTGAAGTGAATTTGAGTTTATAGGTTCCTCCATCATATGCAAAGGTTTTGTTTGTTTTGGTTTGTTTGGTTCCACCAATGATGTTTCAGAATGTTTTCCATCAAACCTTTCCACTAATATCTTATTGAACTTTTCATAAGAAGAAATATTTGCACTTCTTAATGAAAAAGTCTCAAATATCCACCAAGCATAGGCCTTACCTCCAAAATGTAGCACTGCAACTTTGATGGCTTCATCTTCGGAAACTTGGTGTTGCTGCAAATAGATGTGTAACTCCTCCACCCAAGCTCTAGCTGAACATGTTGGTGACCCATCAAAAGCAGATAGGAAAAATATACCCTTGTCATGTTACTTGCTCCTCTCCACCTTGATCTTGCAAAACTCTTGGAAAGTGATATGATCTCTAAAATTCTTAGTTTGAGACTTATATTCTTGCAGGTAATCACCAAGAGCTTCCCTTCTAGGCATTTCTTCTTCTCCCATCTCCCTCATAGTAGATCTGGGCATATGGTTGTGTTGTGAATCATAGTGTGTAGCTGCATGCTCAGACACATCGTGTGAAAATATAGAGTTGGCTTTATATCCAAACTCCTTTGGAGATTCTCTCTCTATTCTCATCTTCTTGAGATCTCCCTTGATATTCTGCATAGTTTGAAAGAGAAGCTTTGAGAGCTTCTCCTCCTCTCTTCCTCTTAATAATGGAGTCTTCTTCTTTTTTTTCCTGTACATCTCCTCTTCCGGTGAAGAGCTTCTCCTTATGGTGACATATTGGCTGAATGCACGGGCTGAGCGAAGATTATGCTCCGATACCACTGTAATATTTCCAAATGGGGAATGCAGCAATAGATGAACACAAAACTGGAAATAGCAGTGTAAATCAACTCATTAACATTGGAGACAAATATGGAGACATATCATCATGTATTATATCAGAAAATCAATACAAAATAGTGAGGCATGAATCATATACAATGAGGGAACAAGCCTCCCATAAGCAATCACTCCTAAAACTGAACTGTTGCTACAACACAAAATGCCGGAAGACTGCTACAACGCAGTTATAAATGTTGAGATTCAACAAGATGCTAAGCTTAGTGAAAATTAAGCACCTTCACTAAGTGGGGCCCGCAGGCTATTTGTAGGTGTATGTATATTTTTAGACATGGTGAGCATATTCTATAAGTTGCAGGATGCTATTTGTAGATGGTTGGTCAAATGTGAAAAATAAAAAAATTTATGTTTTTAGAATATTGGGCGAATTCTATTTATAGATCGTCTATCTAAAAATAGATGCATGTCGATTATTATTAGCTCTTAATAATAATCCGAAAATAAACATCAACTTATTCTCTTGGAGCACTTTATTTCAGTGAACAAATTTGGAAAATCAGTGGGCTGAAGGAATTAAGCAATTCCTAGGGTTTATCAGTGGCTCATGCATGGAGGACTCAGTTAGAACTAAAGTGGAAAAGTTATGACAGAGTTGGAAGAGCAGTTTATGGAGTTATTATTTAGTTTAACTCAGTTAAGTGAGTTAAACTCAGTTGAGCTAGTTGTATCTAGTCTAACTGAAAGATACACTAGTGAGAGTTTAGTGAATTAATTATTTAATTAATTCACAACTAATAACTCACTAACAACTGAACAGAAACAGTAGTTAACTATAGTGCATGTCAGTTCCAGTGGAGACCTAATGGAGAGATAGGTGAAAGGATGAGATGGACTATCCGTTGTGACTATAGTGATGCATTCAATGCATCTAACACACATTGGAGTTTCCAATGAGGATTATGCAGTCAAGGAAAGGTCAATTCGAATTCATTCAGGGGTCTTCTTCAGCAGGGATTGCGCAGTGGAGGTTGGCTGTCAGGAGGCAAGAAATTGGTGCATGCAGATGTAAATTCTTGCATGACAGTGTGTAATGAATCTACATTGTACTGAGAGCTTGATGTACTAAAATTTGTATGATATTATTACATGATTCCATTGATATACATAATATATGATAGTTGGGAGTTGGGAGTTTTAGCTTTAATATTTCCCGTTAAACAATTGTGTTATGTGTGATTGAATTTATTCACATGTGTTTGCAATTGAGTTTTAAATTTCTGCAACTTTAACAGTGGAAGGATTTTGTATTTATAAAAAAGATAAATATTGTTAGATCAGGAGAATTTGGTAATACATCAGTATTAATAAATTTCTACAATAAACACACTGCTACAGCAAAATAATGTACAAAATATGTAGGGTTGTTATATGCCTCAAAAGATATGCCCAATACAAATCTAGGCTCAATATAAACTCCTACAAATAACCCGGGAAGGGTTTTCATAAATACACCCTATACAACATGGGATCTAAAGCCCAATGGCTAAAGATTCACTACAAACTAAAGAACAAGAGTGTAGAAGGCTGAAATATAACAGATCTGATGTATATCCCCTCAAAGGTCTCCTCCCATGAAAGGATGAACCCCTCAATCACAAGAAAACATTGCAAAGGAACCACAAGATCTTCCATTGAAGCTGCCCTCCAAAATAATGCAATTCCCAGTTGGAACAGCGTTGGAAATTATGGGAAATATATGGCCTGATGCCAAAGATCTGAAAAATTCTCAAGAAATCTCCAAACAGATCTCCCAAGAGAAGGAAACCTTCCTCCGATGAGAAACTAGCTCAAAAAGTGGGATTCTAACCCCTCCACTGCTGCACCCTGCAACACAGCACAATAACCTGCAGAAACTGTGTTGATGAAGAAATATGTAGCTTGGCCTGAAAACCTGAATGTGTAAATGAATACAATACTCTTCCAAGATGCCTCTCAAGGAAATAGGTGGGATTCCCGCTCGGGAACACCTGGTGCTAAACAGCACTGCAATCCTACTAAACAGCAAGAGGAATCAAAAGTCTAAGCAGACCAATATCAAAATAATAATCCAAAACATGATCTCAAATGGCTGCCATCCTCTTCCTTAAATAGAATATGAACTTTCTTGCCCTTGGCCCCACTCAATTAGGTCATTTCCTTCATGAGATCCATCTCCCTCCAAAATTGCGTTATTCCTCAATTAATCGCCACTCCTCCATAACAACGTTGTTTACTTGGTCAAATTTGACTGAATCAACATGATCCAACCCTGTTCACAATTGGAGGTGCTTTATTTAGTTGTTGAAAAAGGTCTCCTTTCACACTTGAAGTAATTTTGTTGCTGCTAAGGAGACTTATGGGCCTCCCCACCCACTTATTCACCTACCTAGTTGACGCAGGCAGAGCCTGCATTACCCAGGATCCTCCGATCAACCATGCTTGTAAAACATGCACCCCAAATTATTACTCAATTCAACTTCAATACATGGCAAATTCCCACTTAAATTTGCGGAAGCTTGTTTCATAATGTTGTAATCTCATGATTTAACAAAAACCATGCTTGGAATCAAACCCAATTCATAAACTCAAATACTTTCCATCTAAAACAATTCCAAGACAACAAAGCTTTTCAATTCTCTTATACAAATGCATCATCCTCTATTCACCCAACCATACTTTCATTCTTATAACGCCAGAGTTTAAAATCAAAACTCAAAGAAAAAGATGCGCCCTGCTACCATTTCAATTTCAATGTTAAATCTCTTCTCTCATCAATTCCATCTAACATCAATGTTCAAATATGACTTATAACTGAGTTCAATCAAAAGAATGAACTTATGCTTTTCAACCTCAGGTGGACATGGCAAACAACACCAATATCATTTCATGCACAAAATTACATGTTTCAACCAATCAAAGCACCAAATATATGTGCGCCCTCTTCCTTTTCAGTGTACCCAGCGGTCTCACCTAAATTTCAATATTTACAGTGGACTTTACCAAGCATTTCAACTTGTCTCCATACATTTTTCAACGTATTTATTTAATTCAGAGAGTGATGCTACTCATACCTGTGCACACCTTCCCAAGAGCGATGTGGCATAATATTCTTTCCCAATATCGATTAAAGGCTTTAAGTCCTCCTTTTCAGCGTTCACGCTATCAAAACATAGTTGGTTAATCTCATATCGATCTGTGTTTGCGTTAAGATTTATCAACGCTGTGTTGTTGCCGCATCACAACACGTTCTGCCTTTAACATTTTTCTGAATCCTCAACGCATCAATACATTTGCCAATTTAAATGTTGTGCCACATTTGCGCTTCAACATCTGCATTGGATTTGAACTGGGTTATTTCATTACTGCGCTTCTGATTTATACAGCTTATCATAGATCTGTCCTGTCAGCTTTAATTATAAACTCGTCCTCTGCACCAGAGTTTTTCCTCCACGCTTTTGTTGCCACTGAATTGTAATTAAATCTGCACTTTGTTTAAGACTTCCAACCAGTTGCAAACAATTATAATCCCATCGATTTCTGCAATTAACAATTACAATATACATCCAAATTTCTCCATAGATGAGATCGATTTAAAATTGCTACTGTTCTACCTTACCGCACAGTCATATAGCAGTTGGATTTTTGCATATAAAAGTACTATGTTCATAAACAGTTTAACGATTTTCCATTCAGTTAAACAATGGTCTCAACGCACCAATGGATAGCAATTTCTGCTATCGATCACTCAGAAATATATATATAAGTCTGACATAACAGAGTTTGGCGCACAGAATTTCTCACTAAACTGTGAATGTATTAAAATACCCCCTTACGCAGAGGTTTAATGCTTTTTACACTCATCAAGTATGCATAACGGGTTTCACAATTACTGGTGCTCTCCTCTTTCCATTATTAATCAAATTCAGATCGATTCATTTGACATAGATAAGCTCATTAACACAGATGACAAATGTTATATAAATATCGATCCTTTTAGCTTGTACGCATAAATCAACCTCACAAATTCTTCGATTGCACCTTCCTTTGGTCGATCTTTCCAACAATCAATTCTTCAACCATATATATACATTTCACCAAAAATAAATATAAATTTCACAATCAATCACCGAATTTATATACAAATCCGAAACATTGTTTGCATATAAACAAAAGAAGACTACTTACAAACTTATCTTTGGCCTGATATTCGACACTGATGGCCCTTTACAAACTGCCCGAAGGCATCCAAGCAGAAAACCCTCTCACTCTCTACTCACACTAACTCACAAGCTCAATGTACTTTTCTCTCAAAACCCCCTTCTATTTATACAATTTTAAAAGTAATCTAATTTAATGCTTTATCCCTTCAATTCCTCAACAAACCCCTAAATCTCTCAACATCCCTAAAAGAGAGATTCTCATCCCTAAAACTTAGAAACTAATCCCAACTTAGGCTCCTTCATTAATTCTAAATAATCTAGAAACTAACTTCTCTCACATATACAATTTCTCACAAATAATTAATTAATCACTCAAAATAATATTAATGTTTACATGAAATTTTAATATTTCTTCAAAACATGAAACCCCCTAGCTTAGGTAAAATACAATGTGTTTTTCGGAGATGATGCTCCTGCATCACTAGTGACAAAAAAAACTATAATATTCCATTTATATAAAGGCTAAATTTTTGGAATATTACATAATTTAAGATCTACAATAATTTCTCAAATCTCTCAATCCCTAATTCTCTCATGTTTTCCAAATTTCGATAATATTTACAATTATTCTCACAATATTTAATTAAATATTTTTCTAAATCACTCATAACATTTAAAAATACATTTATAGAAACAACTCTTTGGAAAACATAATACCTCCCAAGTCTCCCAAATAACTAATGACATTTAAGCAAGATACTCCTGCATCAGGTCTATGGTGCAACACGACCCTCTTTTGCGCAAATTTCCCTAAAAGCTGCGCCAGAAGGAAGAAGAATTTGAGCAAATGGAGGTTACGATGCCCATGCTTATTCCAGCCCAACGCCTGGCGTGTTTGCGAGCTAGCCACGTGCTCAAGGATGAACTCGAGGGGCTCTGCTACAAGAAGCAATCCTCAACAACCACCTCAAGCCCTGGGCAAATGAAACCCTCAATTTGTCACATGATTTGGATGTAGCAGTCAAGCAACTGAATTAGACTGTGTTAATACTGCCATAGAATGCCCAACTTCGCAAAATTTGGTTGACATTGCACAGAACATTGCCGCACAGAGCGAAGGTATTTTCCCCCCTCCAGGCGAAGATGCAGACTCCACGACCGCTATGACTCGGGACAAGTCACAAGATTGTGTTGGGGGTTGTTGGAACAGAGTCCCCTAGCTGAGTTTTGATATGTTCCAATGTTGTGTTTTGATATAAATTTTGTAATAATTAGTCTAGCGCAGGGGCTTTGGGGCGAGTCAAAGTCCCTAATGTATTGTAATGGGTCAAAGGGTAAACCAAGAGTCCGCAAACCACGGTTTGTGGACCATAGGATAATGCAGGCTAAGATTCTATAAATAGATGGATAGATTGAGTCTAGAGGGAAGAAAAAGGTTATTCATGCTAGTTTCAAACTGTTGATATCTATTTTGGGTTGTATTGGGGTAAGGACTCCTATTGGCTGTGTGCACGGAGATCCTCAGTCCTGCTGTGTGCGGACCCCGCTGGCTGTGTGTGTGGGTAGGGAATCAGGTCGCTAAGTGGATTTTGAATGCTAAGGAATGAGAAATATATTTGGAAGTATCTCTGTGTTATGAGAACTAGTTGTGTTTGTGTTATTGCAGTGATTCTATCTGTTGATTAATATCGATGCGCATGTGGATGCAAAGGCATCACTTAGATCTGATTATTAATAGTTGCTTACTTATGTTTACGTGTTATATGTGGGTTTATGAGCTTCGCATTCTGCAAGCATATTGTTAAAGGTTCTGTGATAAGACTTCTTCTACGCAATTCTGATAGATCTTAATAGGGATGCCTCAATTAACTCTCTTTCTCTCCGGGTGTGGAAACCTGGTTCCAGCATCCTCCCATACTACTTCGGGTGAGACCTTGGCCTGCGCAAGCAAGTCATTGCTGAAAGGTCCAGTAGTATATGGTTTTGTTGGCAAACCTTAAATCTGAACCTGGGTCAAGACCCCTCAAGCCAACAATATGTTAACTATCAAAATGTACCATCTTGATGTACGAAAGAAGTTTCTTGTTTCTTGATCACAACTCTTTTATCTCAACAATAGTGTTGTTAACTGTTAAAGTAAAAATACCATGAATAAAATTTTTTCTTAAATGGAAAAATGTAAATGATATAATTTGCATATATTCCTGAAATCTTGTCTCAACAATAAATGGGAAATTTTCTTTTAGCTATGGCATCTATAACATACAATCAAATTTTCCATTCTCTGTTTCCAGGGTTCATTCAACAATGTGCTCATAGTTAAATTTTGTGTTTGTAAGGATGAGTTGTTTGCATTTATTGTAAATTCACTGAAAAGGAGGAGAGAAAACATTTTTGGCCTTCAATACTCCTTCGATCTATGTGTTTTTTTTTCCAGGAAAATTGAATTATTAGATTCAAATCTATATAATCAAAATGCAAGATTTTGTACATCAAAGTAAAACTTTGTAACTTAGACAAATATTATATTACTAAATATACTTGTGTTCTTGACGTGACAAAATATAATAAATAAATTCTTGAAAATTGATCGTTCAATGGCTCAACGAAAGTTGCTGATCCATATCGTAACTAATGTTTGTCTTTCACATCCTTTCTGACAATGTTTTTGAAAAAATAGAGTGAAGTCGTCTTTGATGCCAATTCATGTTGTATTTTGAAAAAAAATTCTCTATGACTATCGTTCAATAGCAACTACAGTGAATCAAATAACGTTTTTTATTATTATTAAGAAATCCATGCAAGAAATAATGAGACAATTGCTACCTTCATAACAATGGAAAACAAACACATAAAAAAACGCAGCCTCAAAGAAACTATTAGCTTTTGTTAAAAATGAAACTGTAGTTATTTTAGTAGCAAACTTGTTTATATTGTTTTGTGCATGGGTTTTTCTCATCGTTTTAGGCATGATGGTTTTTTGTCCATGGTATTTTTTAGATCTGGTCAAGGTAACTACGATTATGTTCTAATCCAAGGTTAATGGATTGGGGTTTGAGAATTCTTCAGAATGTATATATATATATATATGTGTGTGTGTGTGTGTGTGTGTTGTAACATTGAAAGGAATATAATGAAAAATCAAGTTGGTAGTCTCATTTTTCGGATCCAAGGGAAAATCTCTATGTATATATGTTTTATGTTTTATGCTCTTGCTATTGTTTATTGTCATCTGCATCTTCACCATATTTTATATTGAGTTCAATTTTCCTGTTATTTTGTTGGCAACCTATTACTATTGATCCTATTGAACCAGTTGCATATGTTTCATTTGAGATAAGAAGACTATGTATTGTTGTATCTTGAGCCAATCTGTGTTTCTTGCAAGCCCGTGCAATTGATTTAACTGTGGTTTTTTCCTGGACCACTGTGCAACATTTTGCATCTCCTCATTCATAAACACCCTTGTTTATTATCACAAAATATATAATTCGAACATTGTTTCCAACAATAAACATGTCTTGGAATTGCTCTATAATATTGTTGATCATGTTCACTATGATAGTCAGTTGACCGTAGCTATCAACTAAATCAACATGGAGCAGTTGTGCCTTTGCAGGAGAGTTACGAATTTTATTAAAAAAAATTGACATTGATTTAATGCAAAAATGTCATTTGAATATATAAATATTCAGTGCAACACGAACCTAAAATTTTTTCATTTTTATCTTGCATCAATTCTTATTCAAATAATTGTTTGTTAGAGCTAGTTCTTTCCATGTTATTGTTCCAAATGACTGGACCAATCATTGCCATAAAATGAAAATGCAAGTTATCAGGTGGGAGACAAATGTACAAATAACATTTAAAAAAAATGTATTCTCCACAATGATAATTTATATATTCATGTATTATGTTTTTTGTAGCACTATTACGCAATTTTTGTGACTATGTAGTAAATGTGCATAAGATACAACAAAGAAAATGTTTTATAGGTTCCATTGAAAAACACACATATAGTTCATCTCTGGAAATCTATAATCAAGAACCACTATAGTCACATTTTTTTTCTTTGTTTTTTGTTTTTTTCCCTCCTAAAGAACTTCCACAACGAGTAATGAAACATCAATTAAAAGGTAAAACAAACCATACTATTCATAATATAGAACAAAATGCCACAATGTGAAAACAAAATATGTAAATTCCATGCCAACCATGACATAAAAAAACTATCGTTACACGAGACAAATTGAACAAATATATGCCAATGGTTCAAAGACTTACCAGAAATTGAAATTTCCATGTCTTTTGTTGCTTTTCAATATTTTTTTTCAATCTTTGCAAATGAAAGCATATATCAAAACTGCACATTTGCAAATGTCACAAATATTGTGACAAGTCAACCATGAAATTCTAGAATATGAAAATTTGGAAAATGACTCAAGTTGATAACACAGATATGGTTAGACAAATTGTATGATGATATGTCCAATAAGCATCGAAAACATGGAAAGAAAAAAAACTAGCTGAAATATTTGTCCAAAAGTGATATAGCATTGAGCTACAGTCAATTGTTACTTTTTTGTATGAAAAATTGAGGCCATTATTTTTCATAAACGAAAGTAGTATTTTTTGTTGATGAGTACTTTGCAACATGTCAACATTATAATCTCCAACAAGCACAATTGGGTAACCGTTCCATGTGTGCTCTAAAATGAATGCAATGAAGTTAATTACTTCTTCGATGTTTGAATTTGGTGCAATATATAAATTTTCAATTATAATAGTTTTTTCTTGAACATGAAATGTTGCAATAGTTGATTAAATTTTGCTTTTTGTATAAGTCAAATGATGCTCAGCCACAATATTTTTTTTGTAGTATGTCATAATTCCATGTAAATGGTATAAATGTATACAATGATATTTGCTTGACAATAATGAATTCTATGGAATTGATTTACTTTTGTTTCTTGGAAACAAAGAATGTCAGTACTCATTAGATCATAGTCAATAATGATATCTTCAAAATGCAAGGACAAACTATGTGTGTTCAATGAACATATTTTCATTTCATCAAGTGTTTTACTTTGATGTATGCTATATTCAAACACAAAAGAGGTGTTTTGTCTAAGTCTATTTAGCTCAATAGAAATTTTTCCATGTAGGTAAAATTTACTATGTGCCAATATGTTTAATAAATACAAGGATTTCATATCCTTGACACGAGAATGTGCAGTATAAACAAGTCCATGTTTCGTAACTCCTTTTGGATCGAAATCCAATTTATCCATTGTTAACCCTTGTGATCGATGTATATTTCATGCACATGCAAGTTAAACAAGAAATTTTTCTCTTGTAAAACTATTTTTGTTATTTTATTCATTATTTGTACAAGCTCTAGTAATAGGTGTCCACATAGACATTATTCCATCTTTGTACAAATGTACCAAATTTTCCTGTTGAATAGTCCCAACAACTGGATCATAAAATTCGAACCAAATTGCACCATTTTCAAATGTCGTTGATGCTCTAAAAGATCCTTCAAAACCATTCACCAACCCATCTTGAATATTGTAATTTCCACCAATTAGCTCAACAAGCATATTTTATTTAAGCACAATTGAAGATGGCAATTTCACTTTGTTATGCTTATTGCAATTTATTTTTATTAATTCAATTTTTCTATCATATGCATTTAAAACAATTGCTTCTTTATTGATAAGAGACATCATCCTTTCATTATGTTCATGTACACTCTTGTTCAAATAAAAGAGGTATGGAAAAGTTGGATCATTTGGTTCCGATCTATAGCAATGCTTGTTCAAGAGTTCAAGAATTCAAGATCATCACCAGTATGTGAACATGTTATGATTCTATTTGAAATTGATACAAATTGTTTATTTTCTTTTCGCATTACTTGTTTTATTTCATAAGCTTTCATATTTTCTTTCCAAAAGCTATAAGGAGCACTAATTCCTTTAAGATTTGGTTCTTCAAATATCCAACAATCACGTACATGTTGTGCTTGATATAGGTCACCACAAAATATTATGTCACGGTTTCCAAACGACGAAGACGGAGTATTCATAATTTCATGGAGTCGCTTGTCAATGCTATATAAAAATCGAAACCCAATTAATGAAACCTCATCTATCAACAAAAATTTAAGATATTCGTATTCTTTGCTCAATATATCGAGTGTGTTAGAAGAAAGTGGTACCATTTTATATGGTGAAAGTGACAAATGCAAAGTTGAATAAACTGTAAAACCATGTGCAATATATGAATATTTTCCAATAAATGCAAGTATTAGACCTTTTTTTTTCAAAGGGTCACTTTTTACGTATTTGTTATAAAAACACACTAGTGCATGGTAAACTGCTTGCGCAGTAAATGTCTTTCGTGTACCTTCACCTCCAGTAATGAACAGATAGAAGTGCTTAACAATGGTATTATTTTTCCATATAAATATTTGTTTGATTATTGATCGTTGTTCTTGATTTAATTTTATCATAATCTCATGATATGCCAATGTGTCCAAAATAAGGGGATGCTTAATGAATTCACTATTTTTTATATATTTAGTTTCAGTGTTTTTGAATTTCATTTTCTCTTGCAAGTCTTGTTGAATTTCATATTTTTCATCAAGACAAGGTCCATTTTCAACTTCTAAGGGCAAGTGAAGCATAAATACCTCGTAACTTTGGGATGCAATTGTTGTAGAAGCACTTTCAATATCACCCCATGGTGTGACTAGATGACAAAATTAATTTTCCGTGACATTCATAACATTTTTGTGTGAAAAGTATGCTTGAGCCCATGTTTCTTCATTTCTCTTTAAGCTATATTCAGAGTCTCTATATGGGATATAAAGTATAATTTTTTCTCTATAATGTTTTTCTCTTTCCATGTGTTCACTATATCGAATGAACCTATGACAAATGGATGATTTCTTTTTTTGATGTTGTTTTCGTGATTGAATAAGAAGAAACATATTTCCTGTTGGGGTTCCCATGTTTTGGCCAGGTTGGCAAGACCAAAAGATGATACAACATAAAACCACTTTGGAACCTCAGGATCTAGCCCTCCTGGGTTCAGAGAGGGATCTCTCTATGATATGTCAAAGGTATAACTTTGGAGTTCAGTTTGAAGGTGTTAGGCTAGGTATGAAGCACAAGGTTTGTTTTTTTTATTGTTTGTGTTTGGTTGGAGGGAATCAGGAAAGAAGGACCAATATAAGACAAGGATGAGCAAAGAGGAAGCTTAGGCAGAGACAGATAACTCAGAGAACATCAAAGCCATTGGGCTATGGAGTCAAGAAAGGACTTGCATGTAGTCAATGTCCAAGCTTTCAATTGGGCTAGTCATCTAGAGCATTTGGATCTTAAAGGAGAGAAGATGGAATGGAAAATTAAGGACAGAAAATGAAAGGAGGAGAACCATATAATTCTATATATAGATCAGGTCAGAGGTCATTTAACTCCAGGCCTGCTTGGACAAAATCTGTAGGTTTTAACCCTGAACAGAAATATCTACACACGATTCTTATAACAAAAAATAAACAATAGCAAGAGCATAAAACATAAAACAGATAAACACAGAGATTTTCCCCTGGATCCCAAATCGGGACGACCAGCTTGATTTTTCATTATATTCCTTTTAGTGTTACAACACATATATATACATGCCGAAGCATACATAAACCCCAATCCATTAACCCTGTATTAGAACATAACCGTAGTTCCCTTGACCGGATCTACAAAATACCAGGGGCCGAAAACCATCGAACCCCAAAACCATGTGCAAAACCATGCACAAAACCATGGGCGGATCCGCCTATGAGTGCGTCCGCACAAAAAACAAATTTTGGCCGAGGCGCTGCCCCAGACCCCAACGGTGGGGACTGCTTCGCCCCTCGTGACCCCCCAGCTACGCCCGACGCAACATACAGCACGTGGGGCTAATCGTGGAAAGAATATAACACATACCCAACAAAATCAGTGGAAATTACAAGGGATCTTAGAAAGGCTAGCTGGTCGTGCAAAGATCCTAGTGGACAGGGCTAACACTAATCCCCAGTGTTCCCAAACCTTCCATCTAAATCCTACCAAGAACATCTAAACATGGACTTCATCAATTCATACATCAGAGAGCAGGCAATGTCATCCACTACACTGGTTAAATCAATTGGAATCAACATTCAGATACACATATAAGCAGAAAACATTGAGGCAGGGAGAGCAGGAAATATAAGGCACCTATCAAGGGTGAATCCTATATTATACTTCTATTGCCTACCAGTAGAAATGAAATGAAATGTAGCATGCAATGAGAGCAAGTCAATCACAAATACAGAGAAAGAGGAAACATCACCAGCTGCTTTAGATCAGGATCCAAAGAAACATGCTTGTCATATTAAAAACAACACCAATCAGGTACATCATAGCTCACAGCTCGAACATTCAGTCTGAATACATCTAATCTCAGTTTATCTTACAATATACACAGAGAACTTGTCTCAAGAGGAGAATACTTGCATTCCACTGATATCTCATCAACAACCATTACAATTTTTCTTTCTGTGCTTTATAGCAAAGGGTGAGCCTAAGATCGACTGAAGGAGTAGGTGAAAATTAAATGTATCATTAAACACAACAATGGATGCAGGGCCGAAACCCATTCTGCTTGACCTGCTATGTATTTAATCTCTATCACCTTCCTTGTGAAAGAATGATTTGCTTTGAATATGATATTGACCTTTTGGCTTGTTGTACTCCAGGTGATTTGAACAAAAATGAAATAAACTGCTAGGAAGGTCTGTCTCATAAATGTTCTGGCGTTTTCAGGTCTGTTGTCTGGTGGAAAACACTTCAAGGACATGGTGCATAATAAAAGCTGTATGGACGCCATGTACTTGATGAAGAAAAAACATTATGCCGATGAAAAACCCTGATATTATCTGTTGCTGGTGCTCGGGATCCTTTGATCGATCCTCGGGGTCTGTAACTACTGCTTTGCCCTCTAAACCTCGGATTAAAAGCTCAAGATCTTCATAAGCTAGCTTTAATCTTCCTTTTTCTCTACACTGAAACATTCTCCCGCTCCATTTTCTTCTGACAGGGTAGCTCGGGTTTTAATGCTGATAGGAGATTTGCTGCAGAGTTCGCACTCTGTTCCTTTAATGAACATCTCGTCTCCACCTTCCCGGGCCTTCGTTCATAAATCCAGCCGCTGTGGATGATCTTCCTTGGATTTAGTTGTCTGGGTAGCATATAAGTTTATCATGGTGGAAATTCTTTCTTTATATCCCTGCAAGAACACGAAAACTGTGAAGAAATCCATGGACGAGGGTGGCGGGTGATATGGATGGATGAAACAGACACATTTGGTGACATGGCGGAAGAAACTACAGAGGAAACAGTGAAAACTTGCTCTGGTTGGGGTTGGCGGAACACAGAGAAAAAATGCATGAAAAATGAATGATAATCGTGAAAAGACACGAAAAGAGCTAATTATACGTAATGGGCAGGGAGGGAGTACGGAGTGTGCACGTGGAGCTGACGTGGTGAGGCGGGGTGACGAGGAACAATCAACGGGAGACAAACGAACCTGGGCCGTCCATCGAGGTGGAGATCGACGGTTGAGAACGGCAGACGGTGGGCCAACGGGTACGATGATTGGGCGTTAAGCAGTGCGCAGGTTCGATGAATGAGCGCCGTTGGATGAGGGCTCCAAGATCTGACGGTCGAGGTGAATTCCGCTGCCCGGCTTTCGTCCGGGAGATAATGCGCGAAATGGGCAGTTTTCGAAATAGTACACTCGGACACGCGTCACCCAGCGTATGGAATCGCTAGGTCCGCGGGAAATACCGTCGGCTATGGATGGGTGGTGCGGAATGAAACCACCGGTCTTCTGAAACTGTGCAGGCGGGGTGGGGACCACTGTTTCGGGTGAGCACCGCACCGTTGGATCCGGTGTTTAATGGACGGTGGAGATGGACTGCGGGGGGGCCAAGGTGTACGGGCACGGGAATTTGGAGTGACCCCCCGTAGTCAATAACAACCGTTCGATCGGGTTGTCCCACATCCCGAGGAGTCAACTACGGGGGCTCCATGGTTTGACTCTACGGATGGAGAAGAGCCTCCGCAGGGGAAAAGCTTTGGTCACGGCGTTAGGCTATATGGAGCGGAAAGGCGCGGGGCTAGCGGAGAAGGGGGCTAGGCTTAATATAAGGTTTAAAGTGGGTTTTTCAAGCCTTTCTGATGTATTTTGAGACTATGGGAGGGCAACAATAGAAGGACCAAGGTGTTTTTGAATGAAACAAAGGGTGTATGGAGGATCTGATGGGGATTTTGGGGAATTTAAGAGGGTGATAGGGAGGCTTTAACAAAGGGAGAGGGGGAAAGTGATATTTTGTAGAGGCATAAAGGGAAATAAAGGGCCTTTTGAGAAATGGATCAGCAGAGGGACTACATGTTAGGTACAGCACACAGAGGCTTCAAGGAGGATGAATTTTCAGGGGAAAGGCATTCCTTGAAGGCTCCAAAACAATCCAGCCCCCAGCTTGCTTGCCAATAATTTCACAGGGGGGCTAACAGTGGCTCCACATGGGGATGGCTGCTCCTTGGAGGAGTCAAGAATTCATAAATTGATCTCTTGATGTAGGCCAGATGCCTGTTGTCATAAGCCATCTTTCTTCTTCAATTTTAGCTGCCACAGTATGATAAAAACATCAGCAAAAATATTTCCCAACAAATCTACCTACCCAAATTACAGTTCTACATTTTTCCCTTGGGTGCATTTGAACTAGCAGACCCTTTACATCTTTTTATTTTGAAAACAAAAACAAACCTACTCTAAATCTACCCTTATTTCTCCATGAGGCCAGATTAGACTGTTGGCCTCATCCATTTCTCTACCTAATCTAATACCTGCTGGGATTAAACTGTCCAGCAGTTTCCTTCACCTACATTCTAAGACAGGAAATTTAAACACAGCCAATCCAGGATTAGACTGTCTGACTTGCTGGACAAAAACTTGTAGAAGACAAAACTGTGAAGGCATGGAATTCTGCAACTTTGAAACATTCTTCTTTCTTTCTTGTGACTCAGGTTCTGAGCATATTTGAGTCACCTCTTTTCTTTGCTTCAGCTCTGGTTTTGGGCATATTAGAGTTGGTTCTTCTTTCGCTGTTGATCCAGATTTTGAGCTTATTAGGACCAGCTATTCTGCTTCCTTTGGCTCGGATTTTGATCGGGTTTGAGCCATGCTTTTTACTTTAGAGGTTCATGTTTTGGACATGTTTGAACCTCTCCTTTTATTTTTTATTTTATTTTTTTGGAACATTTTCTCTTTTCCTGAAAGTAAAACTGCAATGGTATGTACAATGGAAATGAAACTGGAAATGAAAAATTAGCAGAAATAGTGTTTGAGCATCCTGCCATTGACAAGACCCCCAAACAACTCTGTACCATCAAGTTCTTGTAAGAAAAATGCATTAGGACCCACAGTGGCCTAGATGACAAATGGACCTTGCCACAAGCTGCCAAATTTTCCATGTTTGCCTTTGTCCTCTCTTCTCGAATCCCATCTCAGAACCTTATCTCCAACCTTGAAATCTGAACCTTTGGTTCTTTTATCAAACTGTCTCTTTATGCCTTCCTGTACTCTGACAGCTCTGCTATAAACCTGCTCTCTTGTTTGTTGCAGATGAATAGTTTCATTGATTCTCCTTACCATAGTGTTTTCCTCTGATTGGATCTCCTGGACAAGCTTGATTACTGGAACTCCAAGACTAGTAGGAAACACTGCTTCAGTCCCATAAACCAGCTGAAAGGGTGACATGCCAATGGATTTCTTTGTAGTGAGCCTGTCTGCCCATAAGGCATGTTGTTGGGCCGTTAATATGCCATTATTATTATCACTTGTGAACACTTATTCCACCCATTTCTACCATTCTTCATCACGTCATTTATTATAATTTATTATTTAAATCCATTTTATAAATGATTTATGCTCTTATGGATGAATATTATTTATCTTCCTTTATTTCTAATAAATCGATGATTATGAATTATTTTATCAATGATAGTTTTAATAAATTGGTTATAACATTATTCACCATTTTTAGCCTCCAAGGTAATTTCCAGATTGAAGATTTGATCATTAAAAGTGCCAACTCAGAAATGCGCTGGAATAAGGAGTGAGAGTTTTGCGGTTGAGATTCTGAGCAAATGAAGACGAATCTGGAAAATCCGGAACATGGGTTTTGTTCAGAACGGACCCAATTAACTTTAACAAAGAACGGTTTGCCCAAATTCGGCCTGTGTTGAGAGATTCGCAGGGTTCTTTGAGCACGATTTTCTCAGATCTGTGGTTGCGGCCGTCCTCCAAATCTCAGCTGCAAAGCCAAATTCGCCTTGTTCTTGTTGATCAAATGGTTAGAAGCAATCCAATTTTGTAATGTAAATCATGCTGTACTTATCTTTATTGTAACTTCTCTCTGATCTCTCTCTATTTAAATGAAAACAGAGATCAGAGATGGGCATGATTGGGGATGGAGAGACTTTTCTTATTGTAATTTGCAGAATTGTGCATCGGCTCTTGTTAAGAGAGTGTGAGCTGTTTGTAAACATTATTAATGCCTGATTAATAAAAGAGTTCACTGTTGTTCCATTTCTCAAGCGCTGGAGTAAAGCACAACAACGCTTCACCGGTGGTTGAGGGCCCGGCCCTGGTGGAGCGATCTACTGTTTGTATTTCTATTGGTTTATTTCTGTTGTGTGCAGTTCGTTTATTTATTGATTTATTGCTAATTGGATCAAATACAGAGTCATTATTATTCCATTCTTTACAAGAAGCATGATTCATGATTCAATTGTTATAAAATGTTGTTTTTATGTATCTAATTCCAGTTGTTGTTCCTTTTGTTTATGAATTATGATAGTTGATTGTTGCGTGGCTGTCGACAGGATTAGAGAGTAGAAGTCTAGTTTGCTTGGTTATGAATTGAATTCACTGTTTATTTTATGCTGCTATTCAATTCCTGTTCATTGCTTTTAGATTGTTGTTCCTTTCCAGTTTGCGTTTTAGGTTTCATTTCCTTTGAGTTGTTTTCACTTGCTTTGAGATCTCTAAACTGTAGAGGGCAGAGCTAATCATTCCAGGTCCCCAGATTTGGTCATCTCACATCGATTTCTAGGGGAAAGGGTTATTACTATTGCATCCCTAATCGATGTCTAGCAAGGTTGCTGTAGTGTAGTCTTTACATTTCTGTCATTTGTAATTAGATTTCTTTTCAAGCATTTATTATTTCTGCATTTGTATTTCTATACTACATCTTCACAAACATTACTCTTGAGTAAATAGCCGCCTCAGACTGAGTACACTCTTGAAACAAAAATTCGTCCCTGGGTTGACAATTAATGTGAGGTAATTAGGAGTTACAAAGACACCTTTTTATCGCTCCACATTTTGGCGCCGTTGCCGGGGAGAGTGTAGCCATTTCTAAAAGAGTAGTGTGAATCTGATGAGTGCCTGCTAGGGAAGAGTTGGATCTTAAAAACGGAAGGTAAGAACCTACGTGCGGAGCATGTAAAAGCCCTGCTCCACCATCCGCTTTCCTAACAGATTTGTTGTTGCTTTGTTGGGTAGAAATAGATGTTTGAATTTTTGTGTGAATGACTAGGGAAAAAATAGAAATTTTGAAAAATGAATCACATGATTTCATTCAAGTGGTGATGTAAGCACCACCCATTTCACTAACCGATTGACAGGAACATTTGAAGAAGGAGCCTCGAAGAAACACATGAAGAACATCTTATATTATGGTAAGAAATGGCTCACGTTTCTACTTTTGAATTTCCTATCAAAGATCTAGGAGGACTGACACAAATGCACATAATTCCCCCATCTTTACCAAATTTTCATGGTTTAGCAAATGAAGATCCAGATACATTTTTATTTGAGTTCGAAATAATTTGTAGAGGATATGATTATCGTACTAATGATCAAAGATTGAAAGTGTTTCCTCTTACTCTAAAAGGAGCAGCTCTCCGATGGTTCATGAGCCTAGGTGGGAATTGCATCCAATCATGGGAGGACATGAAGAACATATTCTTGAAGAAGTACCAAGACTATTGCAAATCCAATGAAGATATTTTCAGTATGATACAAGGGGAAGATGAAAGTTTTGAGGACTATGTAAATCGATTTCATTATAACCTTCAAAAATCAAAGCATAAGCATTTGGAAAAAGAGATCTTAAAAACACTCCTTCTTAAAGGAATCAAAGATGAATTTTTAGAACTCTTAAATCTGATAGGAAAAGGTGATGTTTTTCAGTTATCATATGATGATGTTTGTAAGTTGTGCATAAGGTATTCAAGAGGAATCTCCAAGGCTGGTAAGAATTCTAGAGATGTTTGTTCTTTCTTTTCCAAATCTGCTACAAGAATAGGAGACATAAGAGCTGAAATCAATGATTTATTTGAAATTTTTAAAGTTGATTTTATTAGCTCTCTAAGCTCAAAATTGGACGTTTTGCAGGTTCATAAAAATGAAGAATTTGATGAAGTGTTTTTCCCTCATGACCGAAAGGAGCAGTCCATAGATACTCACTCTTCCTTATCTAGGATGGAAGTAGCATATCAAAGAGATAAGGAAGCTACAACAAGGTCAACAGGTATGGTTCAAAACACTTCTTCTCCATTCTCTTACTTTCATAATCCATTATGGAATACTCATGTTCTAGGGCAGCCATGTCAATTTCAATATAACCACCAATCTTATCTACAAGTTTGGCATGGTTCACCTTATGATTGCATGACTACTCTCCCTCATCTTGTAGCACAAGCACATTCTCCATATTCTCCACCAACTCTTTCACAACATCCTGCTTGCATATCAAATTTATCCACTCAACCCAACCAAACACATCATCACAATGCTCCATTCCATACACAATTTCCTGCTCAACTAATTCCACACCCTCACCACAATAAACCAGTACAACATGCTTACAATGTTGAACTGTCAAATTTACCCACCCTTCCCACCCATTCTATCTCACATGCGCCATTAGAGAAAACTTACAATGAGATTCAGAATGTTTCAAATTCAAAAATTGTAGAAGCTATGGAAGAAAATGAGCTTACTTCTAGTTTGCATCAACAAGCCATTTTAAAAGCTCAAGAACCTCATGATATGATGGGAAATCAAGAAAATAAAGGATATATTGAAGATTGGTTTCACTCCATCACGTGTTTGCATCATCACTCTATGCTTCAACAATTTTTGATACCATTTTTTTCAAGGGAAGTTGGCTTCTCATACCCTAATTTTCATTAATATGCATTTTTCAAATTTGGGTATGTGTATACATGAAGCCTTATTTCGAAAATGGCTCCACTGGAAGTCCTCATATACGTAGTCATATTCATTTTTCAAATCAAAATAGGTTAGTATAAAACATAAAATAAATAAGGGAATAAATAAATGCATTTTGTTTTTATGTAAAACTAGTTGTTTTTTTGTTGCAACATGCTATGCAAATCAATATTGGTGATAATTTTTTAATTCATTTGTGTATGTAGATGACTTATAATGGAAATAATAGCTTTACAAACACTCATATTCATTTTTTATCACCAATTTGAAAAAATGCTTGAATATCATTTTTTTGGCTTGCGGGCTTGATGAACTTTCTGGAAAAACAGTCGGGACAGTCATGTTTTGAGGGACCAAAAATGAATATTTTTAAAACCTATTTCAACCCTAGATAGCCCTTGATGTCTACTTTCTAACCCAATTTGAATCAGTCAATTTGGATTTGAAACGAAAAAGTTAGAACCAAAACATTGACCGGATGTCTAGCGGGCAGCTCAGGAACAGAGTTGGGACAGTCAGTTTTTGGAGGCCTAAATGACCATATTTTGAAAACCTGTTTCTACCCTAGATAGCCCTTGATGTCTACTTTCTAACCCAATTTGAATCAGTCAATTTGGATTTGAAACGAAAAAGTTAGAACCAAAACATTGACCGAATGTCTAGCGGGCAGCTCAGGAACAGAGTTGGGATAGTCCGTTTTTGGAGGCCTAAATGACCATATTTTTAAGACCTGTTTCTATGGTAGATTTCCCTATGAATCTAGTTTCCAATGCAATTGGAATCACTCATTTTCGATATCGTATGGGAAAGTTATGATCAAAATACTGACTGTCTATCGTAAATCAGCAGCCTTAAAACTCTGTTTTTCCGGATGTTCCTTACAGTATTTCACCTATCAATTCTTCTTTTCTTCAAAACCTGTTTCTATTGGAGATAAATAAATTAATCTACTTTCATTTCCAATTTGAATCATTCGAATCCGACATCAAACGAAGAATCTATGCTTAAAACATTCACTGTTGTTCTAAGTGGGGTAAGCGAAAATGACTCTGTTATGCAGGTTGTTCTAAGTAAAATTGACATATCAGATCATTGAATTTTTAAAACCTGTTGCTATTGGAGATTAACCTTTGAATTAGCTCTCATTTGGCTTTGGAATCACTCAATTTGGACGAAAAACAAAGAAGTTGTGACTAACACACTGCAGGTTAGCATGATTGGCCACTGCTCTCCCGCAGGTAACAAATATATTTTACTTTGTTATTTTCTCCGTGGATTTGTTCTACAGAGTAACTACTTGTTAGTTTTTTGCATAATTCTTGGATTAGGGGAGCCCGCGCACCTCTCTTTCTCCATGATTTAATGTTTTCTTGCAGGTAGACACTCGTTTTTTGCAGGTCTTGGGAAAATAAAGAATGTCAATTTATGGACGAGTGATTTTTGAAAGAAATTTTATGAAACAAAGGAATTTCATCTAACTCATTACCCAACGGATTCGTAATAGAAGAAATGAAGAATTGATTTCAATTTGAAGATTCATGTCTTATCACTACTGCCAAAACATTTTTCGAATAAATCATTTTTTTGACATAACATCATAGCTGTTGTAACTTAATTTATTTATTTACATACTGTTTTTATTGTTTTTTTTTCTAATTTCTTTTATATTTTGTGTTTCAGGTATTGCTTCATTCAAAGTGTAACTCATCCTCAGCATCAATACCGTGAACAACTAATTTGTTTTTTTGCATGTTTGCATTGTATGACTGTCCATTTTGCTGTTCCTTTTCCAAAGGATCGGCACTTGCGTTTTTGCTGTTCCTTTTCTAAAAGAACAACACTTTTAGTTTTTGTTGTTCTTTTTTCCAAAGGAACGACATTTGCATTTTCACACTTTTTTTTTTTGTGTATTTTTTCTTTTTGGTGTGCATTTCCTTTGTTGTTCCCTACAAGGAACAACACTTTTTTTGAGTGTTTTTGTTGTTCCTTCAAAGAAGCAACACTTTGGGAGCAACTCTTCCTTCCTCTTGTGGGATTATTCCTAGTTCATCTCAACCACATTTTACTGATTCCCTTTCATGGCATGAAGTACACTACTTTTATGAGGACAAGAATTATGGATTCTATTGAGGCAAGTTAATATCATTCACGTTATGATCTTTAACATGACAGCTCCTTGATGATAGATTATTTTCAAAAGGGACACAATTATTTATATACTACTTTACTGCATTGTTTTCTGTTGAACATGATATTGATTGATCATCTTAATACCATGTTGGTTCCACCCTTCCTAGTTATAATCTTCTCTGTCTGTAATAAATGAGATTATGGGTATATTTTTCTATTGACATGTTCAACTTCTTCCACCATCCCTGCTCTTAAGGAGTGCTGAGCCTCCCTCTTTTTATCATAAAAATGTATAATAATAACAAAATTTTGTTCGCAGATGGAGGATAGGGGGTCTCATTACGAGCCAGCCTACCATGTTCATAAGGCTGTAACAAAGTGACATTCCCATTATGGCCACCACACCAGGGTTATGATCCATTGGATAGTCCAATTATCCTTGGAACAGGAGGTCTCATCACGAGCCGGCCTGATCACTTTTGCTACATCCCAGTGAATGGCAGTGTGGTTATCTGGTTACCACGCCAGCACATTGATCTCCTCTGTAGAACAACAATGTAACTCTCTAGTTATAAATTGAGGATTCTGGCTCATATGGGTTAAAAAGCAACCCTGCCGAGGCTATGGACGCCTACTGGCAGCAGCGGCTCTGCTTATGGTATTGAAGTTATATCTTATCGTCAATTATTACTATAATACCCTTTTCTTATTTTTTCTTTTTATCAGAGAAGTTATTTCCTTAACTTTTTCCCTGTTTTGAACCTTAATGCATGAGAAATTGTTTTATGATCAATCGCATCATTTTCAGCTAGCATACTATCAGTAAAGCATCTTTTTGGCATATTGTTGTTCTTTTTCTCTTTTTCATCACCTATCATCAATTCAAAGCGTCCTATCTCTTATTCATAACTATCTTTACACTCTGCTCTCATTATAATCATAACTCTCGTTGTCTTATCATTGATATGTGTACTCTGTTTCATTCACTGCTATATTGTTCATTCCCTTGCCTTGCCATTAGCACAACACCTCTCATATGCTTTATGGTCATGGAATTCCTTTTCCAAATTGGAGGGGGGAATGTATGCATTATGGGATTGCATGCGATATGATTACTGCACTCTGCCATCACTTGTTGATTTCCCAAAATATTAGTATTGCATGTATACATAAGTTTTTCTGATTGAAATTTTTGCATGCATCTTATCTATTGCTTACACTATGGATTCAAGAACATTGTATGCCAAATAGTGCTTGGTTTGCAGGAAAACAACAAGTATGGGCAGAATTCTATTCATACCATGACCACACTATTGCACTTAACAGAAGAGGCTCGCGCACGTGAACAATTCTTCAGACATGATGTGCTTACCTGGATTCCACCTTTTGCATCACTTTCAGCACCAACTCTGCCTACATCAGCTTCAACACCTGCCAGTACATATATGTCATTCCACATTTTTGGAGGTAAAACTTGAGGTAAAATAGCATAATTTTCTGATTTATTACGAATTTAGGAGAATTTACTGAAATCCATTTTGAGCATTATTTATCATCCTTCATTCCACATCTTTACCACTTCCCATTTTTCAGTGGCATATCATCTTTCAGTTTGGGGGAGTGTTGCTTTCATTCATTTCTTTCTTATGAATATGCCATTCATATTCTTTATCATCCATTGCTATTCTTATTCATTCTCAACACCTCCCTTATTCCATGTTGTTTTACACCAAGCATAGAATTCAACAGCTGGTAGCAACCACCTCAATTTTTTTCTAGCATCGCATGAGGGCATGCTAATTTTTCAGAGAGGGGGAAGAATTGCTACGCATAATGGATGTTTTCAATTTTCTTTCTCATTTAAGGCATACAATTTCATTTTTACACAATGCAGAAATTGATTTCCATAATATTTTTAAAAAAACCATGAACTCAATTCTTGTGATTTCTGGAAAACACAGACGTATCATTAATACAAACCTAGATAATTTCAAGATAAATTGGTTCATAAAATTTCGGAAATCATGCACTCTCACCTACAGCCATTTTGTTTATATCTCATGATCCGTGCATCAAAACGATCCGATTTTTGGATCATAAAGGCATTCATATATTATAAATTTACTTGCCAAATTTCAACAAAAGCTGGTTTGTAGTTTTTGAGAAAATGGTTAATGAAGTTTGATGTTACTTATATCATATTTTGCTGCAACTTCATACATATAGTTGAATGTCAATATAAAAATTGTTATGCCTTCATCAAGATTACTAAAAGTGAATATTCATTAATTAAGGAAGAATTCATTTGTTCTATCCATTTCATGAGCTAAGATGAACATATTTTTTATTGCTTGGTTAACACATGGGTTTTTGTCTTTGGGTTGCATGAGGACATGCAATATATTCAGTTTTCATTGCATGAGGACATGCAACATATTGAGTGTGGGGGTATGTTGGGCCGTTAATATGCCATTATTATTATCACTTGTGAATGCTTATTCCACCCATTTCTACCATTCTTCATCACGTCATTTATTATAATTTATTATTTAAATCCATTTTATAAATGATTTATGCTCTTATGGATGAATATTATTTATCGTCCTTTATTTCTAATAAATTGATGATTATGAATTATTTTATCAATGATGGTTTTAATAAGTTGGTTATAACATTATTCACCATTTTTAGCCTCCAAGGTAATTTCCAGATTGAAGATTTGATCATTAAAAGTGCCAACTCAGAAATGCGCTGGAATAAGGAGTGACAGTTTTGCGGTTGAGATTCTGAGCAAATGAAGATGAATCTGGCAAATCCAGAACATGGGTTTTGTCCAGGACGGACCCAATTAACTTTAGAAAAGAACGGTTTGCCCAAATTCGGCCTGTGTTGAGAGATTCGCAGAGTTCTTTGAGCACGATTTTCTCAGATCTGTTGTTGCGGCCGTCCTCCAAATCTCAGCTGCAAAGCCAAATTCGCCTTGTTCTTGTTTATCAACTGGTTGGAAACAATCCAATTTTGTAATGTAAATCATGTTGTACTTATCTTTATTTGTAACTTCTCTCCGATCTCTCTCTATTTAAATGAAAACAGAGATCAGAGATGGGGATGATTGGGGATGGAGAGACTTTTCTTATTGTAATTTGCAGAATTGTGCATCGGCTCTTGTTAAGAGAGTGTGAGCTTTTTGTAAACATTATTAATGCCTGATTAATAAAGGAGTTCATCATTGCTCCATTTCTCAAGCGTCAGAGTGCTACGCAACGCTTCACGGGTTGAGGGCCCGCCCCCGGTGGAGCGACCGTCGTTTGTATTTCTATCGTTTATTTCTCGTTGTGTGAAGTTCGTTTATATATTGAGTTAGTCATAATTAATTAAAATAAGAGTCATTGTTATTCCATTCTTTACAAGAAGCATGATTCATGATTCAATTGTTATAAAATGTTGTTTTTATGTATCTAATTCCAGTTGTTGTTCCTTTTGTTTATGAATTACGATAGTTGATTGTTGCGTGGCTGTCGACAGGATTAAAGAGTAGAAATCTAGTTTGCTTGGTTATGAATTGAATTCACTGTTTATTTTACGCTGCTATTCAATTCCTGTTCATTGTTTTTAGATTATTGTTCCTTTCCAGTTTGCGTTTTAGATTTCATTTCCTTTGAGTTGTTTTCACTTGCTTTGAGATCTCTAAACTGTAGAGGGCAGAGCTAATCATTCCAGGTCCCCAGATTTGGTCATCTCACATCGACTTCTAGGGGAAAGAGTTATTACTACTGCATCCCTAATCGATGTCTAGCAAGGTTGCCGTAGTGTAGTCTTTACATTTCTGTCATTTGTAATTAGATTTCTTTTCAAGCATTTATTATTTCTGCATTTGTATTTCTATACTACATCTTCACAAACATTACTCTTGAGTAAATAGCCGCCTCAGACTGAGTACACTCTTGAAACAAAAATTCGTCCCTGGGTTGACAATTAATGTGAGGTAATTAGGAGTTACAAAGACACCTTTTTATCGCTCCACACATGTACCAACTTTTTATGCCATGACCTTTTGTTCTCTTCCAACAGCTTCTTGATGATTGTAACCAGGCTTTTATTTGATGATTCAGCTAGGCCATTACCCTGGGGGTAATAGGCAGTTGAATGTCCAAGTGCTATTCCGTACCTGTGACAGAAATCAACCATTCTTTTGGATCCGAAAGCAGCAGCATTGTCAGTGATTATTTTCCTTGGACAGCCAAAACGAGATAGGATGAAGTCTTCTAGGAACCTAATGATAACAGAGTCAGTGGCATTCCTAGTGGGTATAGCTTCTATCCATTTAGTGAAGTAATCTGTGGCAGTCAGGATCCATTTATGCTGTCCAGAGGAGGCAGGATGAATCTCTCCTATAAAGTCTAGGCCTCATTGCATGAAGGGACCTTCTATGGTGATAGGTTGCAGAGGGAGGGGAAGGAGCTTTCTTTTGTCCTCAAATATCTGGCATTGGTGGCAGGCAAGAATCATTTTATGGACATCACTAAAGAGGGTAGGCCAGTAGTAACCAGCCCTGAGTATCTTATTTGCAGTGGCTTTCCAACTTTGGTGGCCTCCACATTCCCCGGCATGGAATTCTTGTTTGATTCTTTCGACTTCAGTTTCAGACAAACATTTCAGTAAAAGGCCATTTGGATTTTTCCAATATAGACTCTCATTCATAATGCAGTAATTTCTAGCTTTGAGTTTTACGAATCTGGCCTTTGTTTTGGACAGTTCTGGAGGGGCATTGAGGTTTGTGAGCACGTAAAGGATATCAGTATACCAAGGAGAGTTCTGAAACTTCTCCTCAACAGTGGGATGGGGCAATCCTTCCTGCTCATCTAGGGCATTTATCATGTTAATGTCACAGGCCTGCAAGTTTGATTCAGCCATTAACTGGGCCAAGCCTTGACCTTTGATCAGCTTAGTGGGTTTTATTTCAAGGTCGTATTCCAAGATGGTAGCAATCCATTTTCCCATTTTCCCATCAGGGTTTTGGGACAAGATATCCTTGACCACTATATTTGGCATGAAAGAAATGGTGTGAGAATGCAGAATGTACAGCCTAAAGTCCTTTAAGGCCTTAATCAGGGCATAGGCCTGCTTTTCCATGATGTTTTACTTTAAGGGCACATCTCTTAAGGCTTTACTATAGAAAGCTATAGGCTGTTCATTACCTTCTGAATTTTTCTACAGCAAAACTGCAGCTATTGTGTGTTGGGAAGCAAATGAAAATATCAGAAAATCTTTTGAGAAGTCAGGGTTGATAAGGACAGGGGCCTGAGTGAGAGCAAGTTTTACTGACTCAAAATATTTTTTGGCTTCAACAGTCCACTTAATTCCTGCATCTTTCTTTATCATTTCAGTCATTTTTCTAAGATGCTCTGCCAGATTAGGAATGAATATCCTGAGGAAATTGATCTTCCCTATAAAGGACTGCAAGGTAACCTCCGACGTTTCGGATGTGTAATTTGGAAGTATTCTCAACTCTCTCAGGTCTATCCCTTTATCCCTTTCTCGATATAATGTGGCCCGTGTTTACCTTTATGTGCCCAAAAACAGCTTTCTAGGATTTAAGGACAGGCCGTACCTTCTACATTTTTCAAAAACTTTTCTCAGATGTTTCAGGTGTTCTTCTTCAGTTTTAGAAAAGACAGTCAAGTCATCCAAGTAGATAACTATAAAGTGTCCAATCTCATCTGAGAAAGAGATATCCATTGCTCTCTGGAAGGTAGCTCCAGCATTCATCAGTCCAAAGGGAATTTTCACATACATGAAGGTGCCCTACGGAGTGGTAAATGTTGTTTTGAGTTGATCTTCTGGGAGTACCAGAACTTGGTTGTATCCTGAAAAACCATCAAGCAGGGAGATTCTCTTAGAGCCCACTACCTTTTGTAAGATATGTTCCATTCTATGCAAATGGTAGTTTTCTTTCAAGGAGGCTCTGTTGAGGTTTCTGAAGTCTATGCATAGTCTAATCTCACCTGTTTTCTTCCTTACAGCCACTAATTTTGACACCCAATCAGAAAACCTTACAGGAACTATTATGTCTGCATCGTACATCTTCCTGATCTCTTTCTCTACTACAGGCAACTGTTTTGGATTAATCCTTCAGAGTTTTTGACTGAAAGGCTTCTGATTTTCCTTTAGTGGTATCTTGTGTTGTATCATGTTGGTTTCATAGGCCTTTAAATCTTCGTAGCTCCATGCAAACACATCAATGAATTCCTTAAACAATTCAATGTATTTTTCCTTCATGTTTGCAGGTATAGACTTAGCCAGTTTTATCATTTTGGGTCTGTCTTTAGTGCAAATGTTGCATTCTTCTATATCTGATTCTGCATGCTCTATGGTGGGCTTCTTTGCTACATCATCGAAATCAAAGAGGTCCTCTAAGGGTGCCAGGCCTCTGGGTATATTCTTGTCTTTGGCCTGCAATACCTCAACCTCTTCGTTTTCTGCGTTTTCACTATTTTCGTTAAAATTTCCAGTTTGCTCAGAAAAAGAATTTATTGCAATGTTACAGGGTGTTTCTTGCTCATCTTGGGGATCCTCACTTGGGAAGCTATCATCAGAAGTTGAGTCTAAATCAGAAAATTCAAACTCATTCCTGCCCACCAGGAAATCTTCGATCTGTTTGTCTCCCTCAAAGACCTGCCAGTATTTTTCATTGTCTGGCACTGCAGGCCTGAATTTAGTCTCGATGATAATTTGTTGGTCAACTGGGGCCTTAGGATATGAGCTAGCTAGATAAGCTAATCCATTTGCAACTGCGTTTTGCCCCCTAGGAATGAATACTAACTCATATTCAACAAACGTTTTCAGCAAATCTAGAGTATCATTCCTGTATGCCCTAAGCCTGGGGTGTTTTGCTGAATACTCACCATTCACCTGTTTGATCACTAACTCTGAGTCTCCTCTCACAGCTATCCTACAGGCTCCTAATTTTTTTAACAGATTTAAGCCCAAGATCAGAGCCTCATATTCTGCAATGTTATTCGTGCATTTGAAATGCAGATTGACAGTGTGGCTCTCTGCGTGATCATTTTCATTGTTACGCAGCCACACTCCTGCTCCAGCACTTTGCCTAGTACAGGACCCATCAAATTTCATTTCCCACAGGGGTTCGTTGTTTACTTCGTCTTCATCCCCTCCCCTACAGTTGGATTCGCCATTATGTTGAATTGTGAGGCTTGTGCTAGGAGGGGGGTCATTTTGTGGTTCATTGTGGGCATGGAGATCAGGGAGGTGGCTAGCTTGTTGTTTTTGTTCTGTTTCTGTTTCATTCATAGTTATATTTTCAGCAGTTTTCGCATGGTCTTCTTCTTCGTATTCTTCTAGAGTAGCCATTATGTTGAAATCCATGGGCTCTACGTTTGTATCTCCATTTTCTGATTTTGGCTCTTCTGAGGATTGGTCATTGTAGAGAATGAAAGAGTCTAGATCTGTATGTATAGAGTATAGTGGTGATTTTTCAGGTTTCTCGGGGCTACTGACTAGGAATTTCATTTGAGATTCTCTATACAATCTTCTAAGTTGGAAAAATATAGGGATAGTGGCATATGAGCCATCCATCTGCATTGTTCCCTATAGTTTGGCTCCCCATGATCTTGACAATAGCATGCCATACTTTGGTGGCACATCTGCCACCACAACATCCATAACCATACACTTGGCAGGAATCTCGGTCAGGCTTACACATAAGTCTTTGATTAGGCCCAGGCATTTTACTCTACTAGAGTCAAATGAGTATAAGTCTTTGTAGGGTCTGGTGATTTCTAGGCCTAGCCTCTCCATCACTACCTTAGGCATTAGATTGTGTGATGCACCAGAGTCATGCATGGCATTATGGAGGATTTTTTCATGAATGTTGAGACTGATATAAAAAGGTGGGACTACCCCTTCCCGAAACTTTCCTTCAATTTTAGGACCAAAGAGTAGGGCAGGTTGATCATCATTTAAATTTACAGTATCGTTGTTTTCCCCTATATGTAATGCTTTCAAAATTTGGCCTTTATATGCATCTTGAGTGGACAGCTCAGATAATGGTACAGAGATTTTGATTTTTGCAATCTCACTCTCTAGATTGAAAGTGGACTGGACCTTTGAAATGCTCAATTATGTCTTATTAGCTACTGCCTTAGTAGCCGAATCAGATTGTGATTTCTCACTATGTACAAAGTTTAGAACAGTTGTATCAGGAGCACTAACTGAAGTGCTAGTACTGCTGGTTGGTTGGCCTTGCTTTCTAGAGTCCTGGTTGTCCTTCTCCTTATGTTTACCATAAATTTTAGTTGTTGTTTTGTTGTCTGCGGCGGATTCTTTAGAGGGTTTATCAGGTCTTTTCTTGATGGTTACCTCAGGAGTCTTTGTTTTGGAAGTATCTTGGCTTTTCTTGCTCCTAATTTTATATTGTTCTCGGACCTGCATCATGGCATTTTCAAATCCTAGTCTGTAATCTTCAGTTTCTAACCATTCCTCATCCCAATATGAAGGTGAGAGTTGATTTTCTTCTGAATCACAGTTAAGGACTGAGTCCCCTGATTCAAACATATTTATGGTATCCCCTTCAAACTCCTCAATGATTCCCTCATCTTCATCTAAAAAGTTTTCTTGAAATGGGGGAATGATTTGTTGATCTGACTCTCTTTGTCTGTTGGGGGCAGCATTGTTTCTTCTAATGTTTTGGTTCTGGTTTCTGTTTTGGTTGTTGTTTTCGACAACCATCCTCTTTATCATTTGTTGCAGTTCTTCCACATTCTTTGACATTTTATCGTATTTAGGGTCAGATGTGGAAGCTACATTGTCATCCCTATATGTTACCCTCTTTTTAGATTTTACTCTTGCCCTTTTTTCCATTAAGTTTGCTTCTATGGTTATAGCTCCTTTCTGCATGTCTTCCAGGGTGGTGTATTCTTTGTCTCTAAGCTCATAGGCCAGGTCAGCATCAAATCCATCAGGATACTTAGCCAGGGCCATACCTTGAGGAGGCTTCATGTGTGGAGGGAGAGCATTATAAATGTTGTTAAATCTAGTGGTGTAATTGTGAACACTCTCTCCTACATTCCTCTTAAGGGACATGTATTCTACTAGGAGCTGGCGAGGGTTTGCTCTAACCTGCCATTTGTTTATAAAGGTCTGGTATAATGCAGGGCGATCTTGAATACTGCCAGGAGGTAGATTTTTAAACCATTTCTTTACCTCACCCCCAAGCTTTGGGCAAAGATTCTCATTTTGACTGTTTCATCATCAATTTCCATATAGTCAAAAGAGTATTCCATTGTATCCACATGTGCCTGAGCTGTGATGGATTTCTTGGCAGTGAAGTGAGGGATTTTTTATTGATAGTCATTTGGCAAGGGGACAAGAGGCTGAGGTAGAACTAGAGGTGCATACCAGGCTGCCATTGTGATGTTCTGATGAGGTAAAAGATTAACCTGAGTAGCTGGTATATGGATGACAGGGATATTAAGACCAGCAGAGGCTTGTTGAGCAGATCTAGGGTGAGACAACCCCGAGTTTTGGACAAAGTGTATATCAGGTGGTGTAGATGGAGGGGTTTCTCTGTCCCTAGGGTCTGGCTGGTCTGAAACACTGAATGACCTAGTTCTAGGTAATCTGTTTTGAAGGTCTAGGTTGAAGAAAGGGTCTAATAGAGCTGCAAGATATTCTGGTGTAGAATTAGCTCTATGAATGTGGTTGGAAATGGTTGGTCTTTTAGGTGTAGGAGCTCCTTTGAGGAAACTCTCTGGATTTTCAACTATTTCCGGTGGGTCAGGGTTGGGATAAGCTCTTGTGTGGATGGTTCTGAAAGCCAGAATGTTGTTTATAAGCCAAGCAGCTTAACCCTACTTGTTACTTCTTATTTTGTTTGATATTGTCTCAGGGCTGGTCTCCCAGTGGAGTCTGATGCGAAACCAAGATGATCAGCAGGCCTACTGATCACCAGTGGAGTCTTTTAACGTTTAGGAGCTATGGAGTCGCCAGGTGGAAAGGTTTAAGGTATTTCAGGGGATACACTATCCACCACAGTGCTGATGAAATATCCCCTTTCAAGGATATCCCACTAAACACAGCAAACTCTAACCAGAGATTGACTGGGAGGGAATTTACCAGATATGTCACCTCAAAGAAGAGGATGAGATCCGGAGGATACCTGGACCTTTCCAGGCTCTGTCTAAGAGTATGGGGTAAAACACACAAGAGGTAAGTGGAATGGGAAGGATAAGTGTTTTACTACCAACCTAACCAGAGATTCTAGGTTTTCTGAGGCTTGGAGATGTATCAAGATGAAAGTACTCAGAAATTCCCCAGCGGAGTCGCCATTATGTTGGGGTTCCCATGTTTTGGCCAGGTTGGCAAGACCAAAATATGAGACAACATAAAACCACTTTGGAACCTCAGGATCTAGCCCTCTTGGGTTCAGAGAGGGATCTCTCTATGATATGTCAAAGGTATAACTTTGGAGTTCAGTTTGAAGGTATTAGGATAGGTATGAAGCACAGGGTTTGTTTGTTTGATTGTTTGTGTTTGGTTGGAGGGAATCAGGAAAGAAGGACCAATATAAGACAAGGATGAGCAAAGAGGAATCTTAGGCAGAGACAGATAACTCAAAGAACATCAAAACCATTGGGCTATGGAGTCAAGAAAGGATTTTCCTGTAGTCAACGTGAAAGCTTTCAATTGGGCTAGTCATCTAGAGCATTTGGATCTTAAAGGAGAGAAGATGGAATGGAACATTAAGGACGGAAAATGAAAGGAGGAGAACCATCTAATTTTGTTTATAGATCAGGTCAGAGGTCATTTAACTGCAGGCCTGCTTGGACAAAATCAGAGGCAATTACAAGGGATCTTAGAAAGGCTAGCTGGTCGTGCAAAGATCCTAGTGGACAGGGCTAACACTAATCCCCAGTGTTCCCAAACCTTCCAGCTAAATCCTACCAAGAACATCTAAACATGGACTTCATCAATTCATACATCAGAGAGCAGGCAATGTCATCCACTACACTGGTTAAATCAATTGAAATCAACATTCAGATACACATATAAGCAGAAAACATTGAGGCAGGGAGAGCAGGAAATATAAGGCACCTATCAAGGGTGAATCCTATATTATACTTCTGTTGCCTACCAGTAGAAATGAAATGAAATGTAGCATGCAATGAGAGCAAGTCAATCACAAATACAGAGAAAGAGGAAACATCACCTGCTGCTTTAGATCAGGATCCAAAGAAACATGCTTGTCATATTAAAAACAACACCAATCAGGTACATCATAGCCCACAGCTTGAACATTCAGTCTGAATACATCTAATCTCATTCTATCTTACAATATGCACAGAGAACTTGTCTCAAGAGGAGAATACTTGCATTTCACTGATATCTCATCAACAACCATTACAATGTTTCCTTCTGTGCTTTATAGAAAAGGGTGAGCCTAAGATCGACTGAAGGAGTAGGTGAAAATTAAATGTATCATTAAACACAACAATGGATGCAGGGCCGAAACCCATTCTGCTTGACCTGCTATGTATTTAATCTCTATCACCTTCCTTGTGAAAGAATGATCTGCTTTGGATATGATCTTGACCTTTTGGCTTGTTGTACTCCAGGTGATTTGAACAAAAATGAAATAAACTGCTAGGAAGGTCTGTCTCATAAATGTTCTGGCGTTTTCAGGTCTGTTGTCTGGTGGAAAACACTTCAAGGACATGGTGCATAATAAAATTTGTATGGACGCCATGTACTTGATGAAGAACAAACATTCTGCTGATGAAAAACCCTGATATTACCTTTTTTCGGTGCTCGGGATCCTTTGATCGATCCTTGGGGTCTGTAACTGCTGCTTTGCCCTCTAAACCTCGGATTAAAAGCTCAAGATCTTCATAAGCTAGCTTTAATCTTCCTCTTTCTCTACACTGAAACATTCTCCCGCTCCATTTTCTTCTGACAGAGTAGCTCGGGTTTTAATGGTGATGGGAGATTTGCTGCAGAGTTCGCACTCTATTCCTTTAATGAACATCTCGTCTCCACCTTCCCGGGCCTTCGTTCATAAATCCAACTGCTATGGATGATCTTCCTCGGATTTAGTTGTCTGGGTAGCATAGAAGTTTATCATGGTGGCCATTCTTTCTTTATATCCCTGCAAGAACACGAAAACTGTGAAGAAATCCATGGACGAGGGCGGCGGGTGATATGGATGGATGAAACGGACGCATTTGGTGACATGGCGGAAGAAACTCTAGAGGAAACAGTGAAAACTTGCTCTGGTTGGGGTTGACGGAACACAGAGCGAAAATGCATGAAAAATGAATGATAATCATGAAAAGACACGAAAAGAGCTAATTATACGTAATGGGCAGGGAGGGAGTACGGAGTGTGCACGTGGAGCTGACGTGGCGAGGCGAGGTGACGAGGAATGGTCAACGGGAGACAAACAAACCTGGGTCGTCCATCGGGGTGGAGATCGACGGTTGAGAACGGCAGACGGTGGGCCAACAGGTACGATGATCGGGGGTTAAGCAGTGCGCAGTTTCGATGAATGAGCGTCGTTGGATGAGGGCTCCAAGATCTGATGGCCGAGGTGAATTCCGCTGCCCGGCTTTCGTCCGGGAGATAATGCGCGAAATGGGTGGTTTTTGAAATAGTACACTCGGACACGCGTCACCCAGCGTATTGAATCGCTGGGTCCGCGGGAAATACCGCCGGCTATGGATGGGTGGTGCGGAATGAAACCATCGGTCTTCTGAAACTGCGCAGGCGGGGTGGGGACCACTGTTTTGGGTGAGCACCGCACCGTTGGATCCGGTGTTTAACAGATGGCGGAGATGGACTGCGGGGGGACCAAGGTGTACGGGCACAGGAATTTGGAGCGACCCCCCGTAGTCAATAACAACCATTCGATCGGGTTGTCCCACATCCCGAGGATTCAACTACGGGGGCTCCATGGTTTGACTCTACGAATCGAGAAGAGCCTCCACAGGGGAAAAGCTTTGGTCACGGTGTTAGGCTATATGGAGCGGAAAGGCGCGGGGCTAGCAGAGAAGGGGGCTAGGCTTAATATAAGGTTTAAAGTGGGTTTTTCAAGCCTTTCTGATGTATTTTGAGACTATGGGAGGGCAACGATAGAAGGACCAAGGTGTATTTGAATGAAACAAAGGGTGTATGGAGGATCTGATGGGGATTTTGGGGAATTTAAGAGGGTGATAGGGAGGCTTTAACAAAGGGAGAGGGGGAAAGTGATATTTTGCAGAGGCATAAAGGGCAATAAAGGGCCTTTTGAGAAGTGGATCAGCAGAGGGACTACATGTTAGGTACAGCACACAGAGGCTTCAAGGAGGATGAATTTTCAGGGGAAAGGCATTCCTTGAAGGCTCCAAAACAATCCAGCCCCCAGCTTGCTTGCCAAGAATTTCACAGGGGGGCTAAAATTTCCAAGAAAACGTTTTCAAGGAAAATAGGACATGAAATACATATATCAAAAGTTGTCATGCAAACAATATCCTCGGAATTATTGGGTTCTTTTTGTTACACCAATTTTTGGTCATCTAACCATTTACAATTAGATGATCGAAGTACACCATATAAAACCAATTTTACCATAGTAAAATTACTTTCACTATAAGAAATAATTTAATAAACCCTATTTTGTTAAGTTATTTATGGTTCAAACAGGAAGCCCCGTGAGGAATAATTAAATAAATCCTTATTTATTTGGTGTTTCTCTAGGAATAATTAATTAAACCATTTTTTAAATAATATTCCTGGTCATATTTAACCCAATTAATTAGAAATAATTAGATAAATCATTATTTATCTTATTATTCTCTAGGAATACTAAATTAAATCATTATTTAATTAATATTTCTTGTTAATTTTGACTAAACCATTTATGAATAATAAATAAATCATTGTTTGTTAAATTATTCCATGACCCCATCCTTGAAATGATAAATAAATCATTTATTTATTTATTTTTTATAAATAAAGGGATATAACCAATTTAAATTCATTTTCCCTTCAACAAAATATAATAAAATATTCCAAGCAATTAGATCTAGATCTTGGTTAATAATATTATGCACCATTATCAAGGATAACTCAATATTTTGTTATAAATAGGAGGGTTTTCTATTCATTATTTACCTTTGATCCTTTTATCATGGTATGAATTTGATCCTTTGTCATTGTCATACTTTGATCGTTTTTATTATTTTGTTTATTGAGCTCCCATAGAGTTCAACACGTCTTGGGTTTTCTACACCATTGAGAGAAAGAAACTTCTGGATATGAAGCATTGAGGACAGCCAAGAACCCATCACATTGAGGGGGACTAGTAACATCATTCTTTGTTCCCTTCCCAGGTGTTAATACATATAAAATTCTTTATATATCTTGTCTTGTCCATTGGATATTTGGAGAAACTCTTATTTCATTTTACTGTTTAGCTACTTTTACTGCATAGATCTAGGTTTTTGTTGTGTTTGTTTCAACTATCAATTGCAGATCTCAGGAAGTTAGACATCCATATTTGTTGTTATCACTATTTTTCATGTGCAGCTAAAGTGATATCTTTTCGTACACTTGTGTTAAGAATTCATTCTAACAATTGCTGACTCCACTAGGTTTTATTCAGATTCCTGTGTGACCAGCTGCTTCAGTAACTATGGTTTTTCTTCAATTATTTTTAGTCTCTTAATGTTTTTTTTTACCTTTTATGCCCTAAACCAGTAAAAAATTCTAACTTTCAAGTGTTTCTGGGTGTTTTCCAAAGGTAACAGGTATCAACCGCACCAGAGACGGCAAAATTTTCTGCAACCTGCCACCCGAGGATCCCGAAAATGAAGCTCACACTTTCAGCCCATAACCTACGAGTTCAAGCTTAGGTCACACCTTTGGGGTGAGAAACTGTGATTTCAACGGCTAACAGGTCAGTACTTGTGAGTTGCAATGTTTTGCGGGATTTTTTCTATGACTGTCAGGGTTTGCCGCAAGCACTTTTTAGGGTTGTCTGACCTCTCTCTCAGCTCATCTTAGGCTTGGATATGCTCAATTTGTCTCCGTGAAGTAGAACCAATACCCTTAGGGTTTTAGTACGCTTCCACATTTTTAGGAGGGGTTTAGCTGAGTAGGTGGTCTGAGATTTTGCAGTGTTTTCATTCATTATTTAGGGTCTGATCTATCCTTCTTTGAAATACTTTTAGATCAGTTGTTATTCCATCCAAAACCCCCTCTTGATTTTTTTTGGTCTCTCCCTTAGGGTTTCCCTTAGGGTTTTAACCTTTCGCCTCCCATTTTGTAGCAATTTTCCCTTTGGTTTCTTGTTGTTTTCTGCACCTTTTCCAACAAATATGAGGCTTTAGATCCCTATCCCTTAGACCTTAGATATTTTGGTTGCATTTTTTTTTTTGGGTCAATTTCGCCTGCCTCTTAGAATAGTTGTTTGGGAACCCTTCTTTTGGGTTGAATTTATGCATCTTTAGCTATTTATTTTTTCATTTTTATTTACAGTTATTTAGCATTTTTTTCTTTTTTATACATAGCCATCTGGGCTTAATTAAAATTAACACATGGCTTGCACACACGCACACCTAAAGCGAAGAGTGCTTGGTTTACACCACCAATCTAAGACATAAACATTGTAATTACTTTATATGCCCCTATGAGCCTTTGCTTATTACTCTTCCATCTTTTGGGCATATGTGTCTTGCCATCATTGTGGCCCCAAGGCACTTATCGCAAGGACTCCTAGGCCTTCATCCTCAGTTTTCATTAGGAATACTTACTCCAAAGCGTAGAGCTTGATTTAGTACTCCACTGAGTCCCCATACCAACTTTTATTGTGGTCCATCAGGCCCTCCCTCTGATTCTGAACCCAGTTCTACTCCACCTCATTCTGTCACCATGTCAGGCGCCAATTCAGGTGTTGGTCCTCAAGCTGTTGGTAGCCCCGGCCCTAATTCTGGAGCTCCTACTTGTGGAACCACTACCGGAATTGTTATGGATACTCCTTTTCTACCTTTTGTTCCAGGTTTAAGCCTCCTTGATTTTAGCCGGTTAATTAACAACCACATACTCCACAATTTAGGTTAGCCTGTTATGCCAACTAAAATTCCTTTAGACATCCCTAAGTTTGAAGGAAACACTAGAGAGGACCCTACTAATCACATCCGCTACTTTCACATGTGGTGTTCGTTTAATTCTATCACTGATGACTCCATCTGTCTTCGTTTATTCCTACGTACTCTCACTGGAGAAGCTGCAAAGTGGTATGTCGACCAAACTGTTGCCTCACATTCCACTTTTGCGACTCTTGGTCACGAATTTTTGTCCTACTTCCAGCTACCTCTCTGATATGATACCGGTCTCGAATTTTTGACCGCTTTCCATCAAACTTCTGCCACTCACCTTTCTGACCATGTCCAAAAATTGCGGAGAAGGAGGAGCTTGTGTCGAGCTCCTACGTTCGATGACCATGTCTATATGGATTGGTTTCTCATAATTATTTTTCCTTCTATTGGTAAAAATGTCATGTCTCACTTTCCTTGGACTAAGGAAGAATCTCTCCAAGTCGCATTGAAATATGACTTAATCTACACCCAATCGAGTTATGTTTATATCGTTTTACCAGATCGTCCCAGACCTGGTGGTGCCAACACACCGGAGGCATCTCACGTCACCGACGGTATCGTTGGATCTCTTTCACATCCATATACACATCCTCCCATGGATTACGGTTTCCCTCAGGGAGGGGATATCTCCTTTAGCACTCATCCCCCTCCTGACAACATGTATCTAGGACAAAGCACATTTTCCCCATTGCATCAATTGATGCCAGGGCCAGTTGTTGCTCAACCTGTTTACCCCAATGTTGCTCAACCTCCTTTCTATCCTTATCCACAGCTCTATGCTCTAGCCCCAACGGCATCCACATCCCAACCTCCCATGCTTTCTCAATCTCTACCATAGCAGCCACCTCCCCTTCAGAGTTAGATGTATGTGAAGCAGAGTGCGGCTAATCCTCCTAATTCCAAGAAAAAGAGGAAATGCAACCAAAATCAACTAGAGCAAGCTAATCAAGGATACCAAGGTAACCAACCAAACACACCCCAAGGGAACCAGCCTAACACTAACAACCAGCAACAGGGCGATCAGCCCAAGCAGAACAGGCCTCTTCATACGAACATGCCTTGTTATTGTTGTGGTGTACATGGCCATTATACTCATAATTGTCCCCTTTTACCCTAGATGCGCCAGTTGTGGGAAGCACAAGCAGCATCTAGAGGACAGCAAGCCACTGCTTCGGCTCCTCCAAATATTGTGCTAGTTCAACCAGCTATTTTCACTAATCCTTTCCCTCAGCAAGGATATGTGGCTACCCAAATCCCTCAAGGTCAGGCCACCCCTAAGCCTTCATAGTTTGGTACCCCTAAATACCAGATTCTCATGATGAATTCTAAATAGGTTATTCCCACTGATGTCAACCTTCAAACTCGATCGCACCAATATGGCAAGCCACATGTCTTATCTGCAACCGAGCCCCAAACCAAATTTTCCACAGAGTCCATTTCGACACCCAATGCTCCCTTACAGATCCCTAAGCCACGGGCCGAGGTTATTCCCAATATCCTCAAAGGGCCATTACGTCGAAATGCTGCTTATGCCAAATTCGTCCACACTTACAGCATAGTAGATGACTTGGCACAATCTCCTGCTGCCATGTCAATGCTGGAAGTCCTCTAGTCGTTCCCTTCACAACGTAAAGCTCTATTTTCTACTCTAGGCATTGTGGATCCTTCATATGATCATTTTATCATCTTTGATGTTGAAAAATCAGAATATCTCCCCTTACCTTCATCCATCGCCTTCCAAATACCAATGAATATTCATAACGCCCATGTATCGCGATGTATCATTGACGAGGGTGCATCCACCTGCGTGATTTCTGCCTCTATTTGGAATAAACTTGGATCACCTGACTTAGCCCCATCCACCATCACTGTGCATGCTTGGGACAGTCACCCTTCTCAGCTCCTTGGAATATACCGCAATTGTCCTGTGACTATTGCGGAAAAGACTGTTTGTATTTACATTGAAGTTATTAACGCCCCCTTGGATTACAGTATCCTCTTGGGTCGTAGCTATACCTATGTGTTGAATCCTAGAAAATCTCTGCTTCAAACATTGGGGAAAACCACCCGGTCGGGACCTTAGGACAGCTCCTTTTCCGTTTGGTATGGTGGCTCCGACTGGATTTAAAGGACCAGTTTCCTTATAACTAAATGGATTGGTTTGGATGGGTGGAAATGGGACTAAATTAACTGAAATAAAACAATCTAATTTAAACTAAATATTGATAAAGAAATTCTAACACTAACCCGGGTAATTATATGTGAATACAACTTAAGATTGTTCCAATTTAACAATAACCATGAAAATGTATTATTATTTAAATTGAAATATGCAGAAACAAATAAATATAACTCTGTTTAAGAAATTAAACAGAGTTGTATTAGCATATTGCATTCATCATTGTATACCATCTATATATACTTATGAAAGATAACGTTTCAATTATACTCAGAAATGATATATAAAAGGAAGCGTTGTGAAAACAAATATATATAAATGATAGCAATCTTTAGAACGAATATCATAAGACAAAAGAAATCAACAGTGAACAGATAGAAATACCTTATTCATCTTGAAGACTTTCAAATGAAATCTGATACTCTAATCCAGTAACTCTGATGCAAAATCAAATTCCAAGGTACAAAAATGCAACACTTCAAAGATAATTCCGCATAAAAATCACCAGATGTGATCCTTTTTAAAAATATATAAGACAATGGAGTACAAAAATGCAATCTCCAAGTCAAAAAATATTAAGATCTAGGACCCCTCTCTAAATGCATGAGAAGGGTTTAAATACTACTTAGCTACATCTAAAAATAGTCTTATTACAAAAATTAAGGATTTGTTTCAATGACCGTCCTTTTCCTAGGCTAAAATTCAGTAAAATTAAAACTAAATCTAACTATCTATGAACTTGATCTTTAAACTTGCAAGCATCTAGCATAGTTTTGAGAAGATGCGGTTGACCGACTTTAGAATTCAACTGTCCTGAAAAGACAGATTCGGCAAGCGTAGGCGCAATCTTCTCTGTAGCATTGATGATACAATTAAGCGCACTGTGCTGACTGTGTGGCTTCACCAAGTACATCCAGTATGAGTCCCAATTCAATCTTGTCAGCCCTTGGATGGATTTTTCTCTTTCTTCTGCCTTTTGCCTCCATTTTGTTTGCAGTTGATTTGCCTGTGGGAGATATCCTGGAACAGTTTCTGGGATCAAATTAGCTTTGTGTAAATTGTCATTTACACAATCAGTGAGAGTGTTTGCCGTTGTAGCCGCCTCCTCTGCTGCCTTTTCTGCCCTTCTGATTTGTGCATCCCAGTTATTGAACAATATTTCTTTATGGTTTTCATTAACAATGGGTGCACCAGCTTTTCTGCCTTCTTCTGTCTTTTGCCATGTCAGATAATCACTGATCTTTTCATTAATCAAATCATAATCATTTCATAAATCTATGACATGATTTGTGATTTTATCTCTCTCTTGGCACAAAGAATTCCATTTCAAGATTTTTTGGCAGAAAACTTCCTCTTGTTGCAGTAGTTGATTGTTCAAAGAGATAGTTTCTGAAATGAATTCTGGAAGCTTAGGATCATCTTTATGCTGATCTTGGATAATCTGTATTTGTTTTTCTTTATCAGCCAAGCTTTTTTGATGTCCTATTTTCATTTCTTGAAGTTGTTTTTGTAACTCTTCAAGTTTCAATTGTGCTTCCTTATCGGCCTGTACCTATTGCAATTGTTGTTGTAGAACTTTTACCTGTTCTTCTTTTTCATTCAACAAAAGTTGTATCTCAAATGCTTTGTCAATTGTTGCAGAAGCATAAGCTCCTGTCATTTGAGATAACTTAGCGAGATTATGAGTAGGTTCTGTGGCGGGATCTTTCCACAAAACATCTACTTGTTCTGCTTCAGTAGCAATTGCACTTTCTAACTTTCTCTTTTTTCTCTGTCTCTTCACTACTGCTTTGTATTTTGGGCTGTAGAATACATCTAGAGGAGGAATGTCCTCTACATTAAGTACAATTTCAGAGGAGGGTGTGATTGGTATGTGCTCTGTCACTGTGATTGTGCTGCTTGTTCCTGTGTTCAAAACTTTGGTTGTCTCGACAGGGGTCTGTAGATTCTGTCCTTCTACATTAATCAATTGGTTGAAGGTTTCCCATTCTTTGTCTAATTCAATGATGACTGGCTATTGTTGTACATTGGTTGGAGGAGTATTTGTCTGTTGAGAAGTCAAAATTTGTTGTTGAGTAAGTTCTTTTGATTGTGCAGAATCTTTCATGGATTCTTCCATTTTATCTTCCTTTTCATTAGACTTATTGGAATGTTCAGAAGTCTCTCTGTCAGATTTTTATTTAGATTTATCTGTACTTGAACTGCCGTTAAGACTAACACTAGGAGTTTGCTCTCTTGCGGGCTCTAAGCGTAGATTTTCCAAAGGAATAGGAGTCAGTCTTCTTTCTCTGTAAAGTTTGAATTCCTGGAATTCCTCTGGAGATAACTGCGTTTGAGTTGAATTCAAAACTTCTTTAAATGAATTTCTTGCTTGGAACATATCATCAAAAAGATCCTGTTCACCGGAAAATTCCCTTACTCTGATTGCATTGGTAAAATTCTTAACAATATCATCTGGGTCGAATAACCTTCTCGAAAATTTGAACAGCTGTAGGCATGTAATGTTGCCTATCTCTTGGAATGCATGACCAATATCGAACAGTGAAAATGTTCCACATTTTACAGGAAATTGTGGACAAATGCCTTTTTTCTTCTCTTTTAAATCTTTTGTTATACCTCCCTGGCCACAGGTCTGATAAGCAATTTCCTGAGCTACAAGTCTATCTGGAACATATAGGGGTAAAACATGGGGAGAAGCATAACTTCCAAAAACCCTAATATAAGTGAACAATTCTTCTCCAAACCATCTCGCGACGGGTAGAATGTCAACCTCTGTTTCTAGGGATAACCTTGGGGCATCCTTATTATGCAATGTTCTGTACAATGGCAGCATTATTCCATGACAAATTTGGTAAAAATGGGGGACAAACTTAGATTCCCATAGTTCTTTATGGTACACATGAATAGGCAAAGGATCGTGGATAGTCCATTGCCAACCCATCACAGGGAATTTAGAGACATAACAGATAGCATCCATGACATAAGAAGATAAATAAAAAGGCAGATAGACCCGCTGAGAAACATTTCGTTTGGACCGGTAGTGAAAAATAGCAGTGGTCAAATTATCAGATAGGATTTTGGCCCAATCTACAATTGTAGAATTAACGACCGCATTCAACAAAGGAAGCCATTCGGGTAAGATCATATTTATGTCAGGCTTTCCAAAAAGCCTGCATAACATGGCAGCAGTGAAACAATAAGGAGAGGTAAGTGAACCCGTGTTGTACATACCTTGTTTGTTTTTCTTCAATGGTTCACTTCTTTTGGTCCACTCCTTTGTGCATTCTGCCAAATTTGCATGTTCTCTGGAAAAATCTTCCATGAATTGTTTGTTGTAAGTCACCTGAGGTTCTGGAAACTTATACATTAATCTCAGATCTTCCGTGGTGAATGACCCAATTAGCTCTTGAGCTGGAGTTCTGAATTGTCTGTCTGAAATATCGGTGTTGTCCAGCACCCATTTCACCATGTCCGTATATGGGAGAATCCTTGGCCTTGCCGCTATCCTATGGAGAAATGAACAAGCCAGTTCTTTGAGGGTTGCTTCAGATGTATTACTAGAACCTGTTGTAGCCACAACTTTCATCACCACAGGATTTTCTTCTTCTAACAGATTATACATTCCTTCCCAAGTGGATATACCGGCATCCTTATTACAAGCGGTGTCTGCATACAGCGAAGCCATTTCTCTGTTTTCAGAATTCGAGCTCTTCTCCTTCTTACCCATAGTGTTTATTGAAAGCTTTGTATAGACGTTTTCTCCTTCATGCCTGTGTTTTACGAGTAAATGAGAGTAATGGCATAAGAAAGGTGATGAGACTATTTTAAATGTGAAGGCGGATGAAATATAATATTTTAATCGTGAAATGACTTTCAATCAAAACACAATCTCATTTACCATTAATTTTCAATCCAATCATTTAATTTAATCATTAAAGTGCATAACAGATTTGATATATGGGAAGATTGCCTTTGGCCAACGCGCCTACATGAATCTGCGACATTGCGATCTGCGATTTGCTGCGCAATATCGCAATATCGCAATGTCGCAATATCGCAATATCGCAAAATGAAGCCATCGTAGTTATGTAAAATAGCGCAAAAGCGAAAATTGCGCAATAGCGCAAAAGCGCATATCGCAAATCTCGCAAAAGCGCAAAATGGTAAATAGCGCAAAAGCGGAAATTGCGCAATAGCGCAAAAGTGCATATCGCAAATCTCGCAAAAGCGCAAAATGGTAAACAGCACAAAAGATATTCGTTTAACATTTCTATTTTTTGCGCTATGCGATCTGCGACCAATATGTTTATTGTATAGGCTTTTTGGGATCGCATTATCGCAAAAGCGCAAAATCGCATTTTCAGTTTTATAAAAGATATATATCATTTTGCGATGGATGCACTATTTTGTTTAAAGAACAATTTTATTCTAATCTATCATAAACTTAAGTGTTTCTTAATGTTCTTTCTAAGGGATTTCTCTAATTTTATGATAGAAATTTTTATTTAAAAAGGAAAACAAATCCTAACTGATTTTTTGGATTTTTTAACTAAGGGTCCCCATTTATTTAGTATTATTACTAATATTAAATAAAAAGGGGGGTTGTTGCTGGTCACAACACTATGCAATGTCTGTTGTCACATATGTGGTTCACTGTAAGATGTGCTTTCCCTATAACAGAAATAGCATTACCATTGATCATTTGACATATTACGAACTGAAGTCTCAAACCTCCCCTGAGTCTATCATATATTCGGTGGCCGATAAACAAGAAGTCGCACCTCTTACCAGTGTTTCACCTGGAGTCTTTAAATATTCCACCTTACTTGGAGCATTCCCTAGTCTTCCCCCTCTTATCGCCAACCTAGCTCGTCGAAATTTTGCATGATGCAATCATCTGGGACTAGCCACAAGAGGTCCAGTTAAACCAACCAGTAGCCTATGCTTCCGAAACTTGCTAGTGGCCACTCGATAGAGCCTTCAGGACCTTCTTTTCACATACCTTCACCCTCTGATGGTGTCTCTTCCACCCCTTTTCAACCAGGAAATTTTCCCCCTAGCCTTAATTAGTTGGGATCCATTCTGCCAGGCCATTACCCATCCGGTCAGATACCATTTCTAGCCCCCCCCCCCCTTTGGAGTATATTCGATGCTTGTTATGGCTATGTTGAGCCTTCCCAATTTGACCCTGGGGATCCGAGTCCAATACAGTGATCCCCAACTGACACCTCACCTGGTTAGCTCAAACCTTATATTGATTTGACCCCGGTCCAACCTGTCACTATGACCCCTCCATTTGCTTCAGTACCTCAACCACCTCAATAGGAATCGACTCATGTTGTGAAATCATCTTGTGAGGGGGGCAAAGCCAAAAAGAAGGAACCTAAGGATAAGGCTTCCCAAACAACTCCTGCTCCTCCTAAGCTGCTGAAGCGATCACCTCAGTGCGCTTTGTGTGATGTTTTTGGGCATGATACCCATAATTGTCTTGAGATTCCTCGTCTCAAACCTGTTGTCAATGAGGCATTTCCTAAATCTGATATCTTGGAGGTCCATGTTACCTTACCCGATTAAGCTAAGAAACTCAAATCGTTGCGAACAAAACATCCTTGTGCTTTATGTGATATTTATAGCCATTATTCTCACATGTATCCCTGTCTCGATGATTTATGCGACACCCTTGAGGTTGTTCACCGAATCGAGGCCGAACGTAGTGGATCCTCTACTCCTCTACTTGCGAGTTTTTCTTCCGTAGAACCGAAGGACATTTCTACACCCATTGTGATACCTCCCCCTTATGTCAAGATGACGGAACCTTCGGCCACTATCCTCTATCTTTCATCATCCATGAGATCCATGGTAGAAAACCTCTTCGGGGAATTCCTTTTTTTTTTACTGAACCTCCTTTGACGATCATATTGGGCTGAACATCGATAGATGTTTTATTTACTAGCTCTTCGTCTACCCTCTGTAGCGATGTGTATGTGAACCATATCTTTCAAGATGATGCGTCAGGTATCCCTGTCGCATCATGTGGTCTTTCTTCTTCCAGCACCCCCATCTTTCATTTTGATGAAGACATTATGGAAGAAATTACCACCCCTGAATTTTCTTGGGATGATATGCACCACCGTGTGTACTTCCTTCCGCAATAGTCTCATGGCTAGTATTTTGTGGAGTCTAAGGACTTCATCTCTGATGAAGTCGATTGGTTTAGAAATCCCATTCCTACACCCGATGTTTTCGAAGAAGGAAATATGGCCAATATCTCTCCTACCATTAAAATTAACATTTCTAATAAACCAGGGATAGAAGAAAACATTTCCTTGGGGGCACATTGCACCCGAAAGAAATTGAGGCTTACACCAAGCTATTCAAGGAATTCCATGATGTTTTCTCCTGGTCCTATTCAGAGATGCCCAGACTTGATCCTGCCATCGTTGAACACCATATCAATACATGGACCGATGCCAATCATGTCCGTCAAAATTTGAGACACATTAATCCTTCCAGACGAGAAGTTATCAAAGCTGAAATTGATAAGCTCAAGCAGGATGGTTTTATCTATCCCATTCTCAAGAAAAAAGGCACCATCCATGTTTGTATTGGCTTTCGTGACCTGAACAAATCTTGTCTCAAATAAATCTTCCCCACGCCATTTATTGACCATATCCTTAATAAGTGTATGAGGCATGGAAATTTTACCCATAGCATCCCCCATTGTAATGCATGTGTTATTTCTACCATGCATTCAGGTTTCTTTCATTGTTAATCATCATCTCATTTGTTGTCTTGTGGCGCCTTTCAGATGGATCCATCATCCACACCATATATCAGCTATGCCGATGGTGCAAGTCAATACTCGCGAAATCTAGCCCCTACAGCCTAGGCCATTTTTACCCCCATGCATTCGTTAGTCCTCTCCAACGGCGTATGCATTGGATCTGCCACCAATAGTCAGGCCGAATATGATGCAGTGATAGGTTTTTTATTCAATGCCCTTGAACATCGCATCCTTCATCTCCATGTTCATTTAGATTCCATGATACTTGTCATGTAATTGAATGGTATATATCATGTGAATCACCATGTCATTTTTAGAAGATATTTATGAGTGAATTTCTTAGTGCGTGAATTTGAAACCATTACATTCAGTCATGTACCTAGAGCCTAGAATCACTATGTAGATAGAATTGAAAACAATATTTTATGTTGGCACTTATCACATGCATTAAACCTAAGACAATAATCAAAAAAAAAATGGCGAACCATATACTTGTCATATATAAAAATATGCATATCCATCATATCTGTCTACAAAATCATAAATGTTTTGGAGTCATCTAATCTAATACATATGACATGCTCATAACATGTTGAAAAAATAAAAACTGGGGGCACCACATGCCCCTACATATAATCATTATCTGGAGGGTCTCGAGCCAATGGCTCGGCTCCTGCAACCCGCAGATCTCGCATACCCTGCCTGGCCATCACCATGTGCCGCATGACACCTCGCCACTCCAAGGGTAACTTGACACATGCCTCAATGTAACGGTCATCAAGATCATTCCAACCATGCTCTGATACCCCAGTCATCAACAGCTCGCATCTGCGGTGGACATTCTCCGACAGAGCCTCTAAGTCTCCTATATCATCTCCTCTAGCTTTGCTACACTCCGCAACCCCTGGCACTGCAGGTCATCCCGTATACTCGGTCGGTTTCGCTAGTGTTATATCTGCATACCAAAAGTAACGAATCAGTACCACATACATATTCTAAAAACTTTAAATTCACCATAAAATATAAACAACTTGTCACTTACCATCTATTCCCCATGCTCGACCAGGCAAAAGTGGCAAGTCCGGGTCACCCTGATAGCTCATCCCACTATATGGATAGTCGTCTATATACAATGGAATCTGATCCTAATGTGCAAAGAACTTAGGTCAAAACACCCGCCTGACTCCATCGCCTCCTCCTCTCCACAATAGCTGCCCCCAGTGGCACATCCTAGGCTCTCGTGGGCCCCCATCCTGGATCTGTACATGAGGATGAAGTGTGGGGATCTTCTCAAAGAAGAATGAGCACAACGTTGTACCAAAAGTGCAGCCATGGTTCACTTGTCTCTTGCATAGTGATAGTTTTCATTTCAATGATGCCAACATCATCTAGGCCCACCCATAGTAGGTCCCACTCAGTACACTCTCAACCAGCATCATTTACCCTCCAGTGATGTGGTGGAACACCTGGTTTCCCAGGATCCATAGTACTGCTGCAGCGACAACCCGATTCTCTAGCCTCTCTAGATCTCCTATTAGTAAAGTCATGCCCTTACCATGGTCATCTGGTCGGCAATGGCATTCCACAAACTCTGATATATTCCACCCCCATGGTAATACTGGTTGGATATTCCCCACCACCCCGAATGGCGGGAGACCAATCAGGAAATAGATGTAATGAATAGTCAACTCAATCTGGTGCCCCTGCACTATAAATACCTCTAGGTATAGGTCCCAATAGCTCACTATTCTGGATATAAAGGGCTCCCCTACCCTCATCAATGGGTTCTCAACCAACTTGAGAACCACACACCTCACTAGTGTGCCTCTGACCACCTAATCCCCTTGGATCTCGGAACGAAGCGCATCCAAATATCTCTCTCTCCAATTGATATTTAACTCTCCCATACCTGCACAAACACATTATATTTTCTATTCAAAGTAATAAAAACTGCATCAAAAGCATCAAGCACTAGTTCCCAACCATAAATAGGACAAAACCCAAATTTTTGGCAACTTGTATTTTCCCAGCCCTATACCTACGAGGTTGCAGTTTTTCCCTTTGAAAACTGTGACCCAGCTCATAGAACAGGGCCTAGGAAGTGTGATCTGGCTGTGATGAAGGGAAGAGTGTTTTTCCTAAGCTCTAGGCACCTAATCTAAAGTTCTAAACCATTGAAAATAAAGATTAAGGTTAGGCCACCTACCTGCAACTGACAGATCCCAATTCCAATGGTTGTTTTGTCTACTACGAATGCCACAAGATTTAGGGCCTTCTCCTCCTCTCTACATTCACCATAGCTCTAATAGAAAATGAACCAAATTGCAGGGAAATTTCCCTATTAAAAGAGAAACCCTAATTTTTCTTTCGCCAATTGTGACCAAACCGTACATATGTTTTGTTAGTCATCAGTAATTTTTGTTGATATCAAAGGATGACTAAGTTATAATCCCATATTTCTAGAAACAATATTAAAGAAACATTGTGAGTTCTAGAAATATCACTGCCTTCATCATCCTGAGTTTAATTGATTCATTAAAAACTTCATCTTTTGCCTTCTCAAAAGTTCACCATGCTGCTCTAAGAAGACCTCATTTTATCACCTCACCTACACCCTCATTCATCCCCTTTTTCTCCTCTGAAACCCATTTTTCTTTCCCCTAAAAACCCTCATAATCACCCCTTATTCATCATTTTCCTCTAAAAAATCCGTAAGCAATGTAAAAATCCCTTTTACATTGTTTGAATCTAACTTTTTTAACCTATCGGACCCTTCAAAACCTTGCAAAAACCCTGTTTTTGCATTAAACACACCCTTTTATGAGATAGGCCTTTAAAGACCCTTTCGGCTTAAAGACTTAGCCCCTTGCTCACATAAAACCACGACCCTCTGCTATATCTTAGCCCCTGCCTCTTTTACTTTATACACCCCCGCAAACTTTATAATAACCCCCCCCTAACCTTTGAGAAATTATATCTTGGCCCACTTTCCCCTGTCCTGCTTTACCTTTTCACCGAGTCACATCCACCATCGATCTGGAGCTCTGGGCCCTAATCCAATGGCTATCGTGCCCTTGCCATTCATCCCACTTTACCTTTTCACTGGGTCACATCACCATCGATCTGGAGCTCTGGGCCCTGATCCAACGGTTGTCGCAACCTCGCCCTTCATCCCGCATCAACACAACTCTGCACAACGCGACAAACATGCCCACGTCATCAAGTCGGGCCCTGCCTTCCACTAAAACTCTGCCGCAAATTAACCATGCACCATCTGTCCCTGGGCTCCACTCCCCAAACCTGCACCTTGCTCCCAGACTCACTCATCACCGTCAATCTCGCTCCTCGAGATCTAACAGACCAAACCGCATATCGCGCAGAAACTTACGATAAGGGTTAAAATTCTCAACCCACGTGAAAGGGGTGGTATTAGCCCTGACACGTGTCGATCAACCTATGGTATCACGTCTGATTGATCCAATACCACTTACCGCCCTCAACGCGCGCGATAAACCACCATGGTTTTCCAAAACCACTTTCTCCTTCCCCGTGCCAAAATTCATATTTCTTCGCCTCTGTTCGAATTTCACCAGGTTCCGCATACAGAACCTTACCCTCTACTCCATTTCTCCTCTGCAAAATGCCTCCCAACCACTCCAAACCCCAAAAATGTAGTCTTACCACTCCTCACAGGTTTTAAAGTTAACATGGTTTTTTGTTTTTGTGCAGGTTTTAATGGCGGTAATGCCCAAAAGAACATTCTGATGGTTGAGAAATGATCAAATAAACCTTAGGATGACGATCCGAGAGGTAAATTCACATAAATAGATAGGGGGTTTGCAAAACAGGTTTACCCTCGATGAAACATGATAATCGATGGTTATAAACCCTCATACCACCAAGAAGCCTCCCCTGCACGCAAAAGACAATTATAGTCAAAAGAAGCAATGAAGGAAATGAAGATTGGAAGGATTAAGGGACTAATCCTAAATCCAAAGCCACAAACACAGAGGATTAGCCACGAAGACAACGATTAAAGGATGAAAGTCAAAGGTTTAAAACAAAGAATAAATAAATAGTCAGTCCATGATTAAAGAAGAAAGGACAGTGAAATAGATTATAAAGGCTAAATCAAGGTTCAAAAGCCTAATACAGAGTTTTATGATTAAAATCAAAGACAGATTAACACAAAGACAGCTTTGAATAACTAAATCAAGAAGCATTTACTCCTCCAAAGATCAAACTGCCACCTACAACATTATTTCTTTTCATAAAGACAGTGGGAAGTTATTACACAGTCAGATATATTTTGAAGCAGCTCAATAGTTATTGCAAAGTTATTACAAAGCCTTTAAAGTCAAACATTTCACATATTCTTCCTTTGAAGATAAGATAAGAGTTATTGAAACAGAGAAGTAGTTGCAGATATTCCTGCCTAAAGCCTTGCATAGTTTTCAAGGTTAGGAATGCACTTACTCTGTAATAAATGATACTCAAACCCTATCTTGAGCTTCACCTCCTCATTTGCAGCATAAATACTGCATCTGAACTCATTGTATTGTTGGCAATTGATGACTCTTTGAAGTAATACATGGTCTCTTGGAAGTTGAAGGAAAATTGATGTCTTGGATCTTGTGAATGCCTTGATTTGTTTGTTGATGGAGGAGGCTAGATCACTAGATCCCTGAGCTTGCCTATTGGTGAAGTGCTTCTAATCTGTTATCGTTATTTCATGTTTCCATTATGTTTCCATCTTTCTTTGTTACAGTAGAGAAAAAATTTGAGGCTGAGAAATGTCTTTTGAAAGCACCTTAGTTCTCTTTGCTCTTCATTTTCTTAATGTTTTCTTATGCAAGGTCTGATTGGAGGATTCTTAACTGCCCTCAAGTTCCATCTAGCTTGTTATTTTAGAAATGATTCAATAGAGTATAACCAGGAATATTTGGTAAGTCCATGTTCATTTGTATGGCTTGAGATATTGTTTTAAGGAATGATGTTAATAGAGTGCAACCACGGAAATTAGCGATGAGTCCATGGTCCTTGAGTACAACTTGAGATATTGTTCTTAAGATCTTCTTAAAGTATTCTTACTAGAGTCTAAACCAGGGAATTCTATGGTGTGCCCTGTCCTCTAGACTACCTCAAAAGGTTGCTTTAAAGATCCCTACAGAGTTAGTCAAAAGCATATTAGATTATTTTTGTTTGATCTTAGGCTACTCTCACTGTTATCTTATATGTTGTCTTTATCTGAAAGTAGTCCTTTGATTGCCGGATTTTTTTCTGAAAGGTTTTGTTATTAAAAGTTTGTCCAAAGAATTCTATGGTTTGCCCTATCATTTGGCTTGCTTCAAACAGTTACCTTGAAATATTTATCTTGTTTAAAGTACATGATAAAGGATTCTTAATTTCCATTTGTCCTACTTTTCATTCTTATCCTTAATGTTCATCTCATTATCCTAAAAACTTTGAAGATCCACTGTCCAAGTTAGATTTTCCCTATGATACTCCCCAATCCTTTAATGAACTCATCATGACTTTCATTTGAATCCATTGACCAATGACTTAGAGATTTCCTCATTCTATATATGCTCTTTGATCATCATACCCAACCAAAACAAATCAAACAAACCTTGTACTTAATAACTAGCCTAAAAATAAACCCTTAAAAGAAAACAAGTACACATCCTTTGCAAACAAATAGAGAGATCCCTCTCTGAGTCTAGGAAGGCTAGGTCCTAGGACTCTAAAGACCGGTTCCATGTTGCCTTGTCATTTGGTATGCCAATCTGCCAAATCACGGGACCCCAACATGTTTAAAAAACCATCAACACCATTGGAAATATCTCACTGAGGTCTAAAACGGGTATCCTTTTGGTTTTGGTGATTTGATACTTCATCTGGAAGCCTTTTTTCCAAGAAGGGTCACTTTTCTGCCTCTCAAAATCAGATTTTTGCACTTGCACCACTCGTACTTGGGGCGCCACTTTGCCTTCATATGTGTCAATGCGTGTGTCTATTTTCGTCATGAGTAACCGTATTTTTCTCATGTTTTTATGGTCCTCGTCAGGCCTATTGTGTGTGGCAGCATCATCTAGTTTCCCTTGATCAGAACATCTGAGTTGAGTCATCATCGCATTCATGGATTCTATCCCAAGTCCCATTGCCTCATGTTATAGTATTCCATCCATTCCTGCATTGTCCCTCTCTTGTGTAGCCCATTTTTTCCTCCAATCCCACTAACCCCCATCCCCTCAGGAGTCGAGTTAGTCACCACCATGTCATCCATGATTTATATACTCTGACAAGGGAAGTCGTATGTTTTCTACTCACTATCCCCCATTCCGTCATCATCCCTGATGTCAGTCCATCAGTCACTCTACTATGATCCTTCATGCCTTAGTTGAGGACCCTCATTGCCTCACCTATGGCGGACCCCCTTCTGTCGACATCATCACATTCATTCTAGAAGACAGGTCTAGAGGGAAGTGTACCTTGGTTCCAACTTTCATTATTTTTCGGTGCCTCGGATCAGGAAAAGGGACTCTTCATTTCCCTTTGACTTCGTTGTTTCTCATTCGCTCCACTTCAGCATGATCGAGATTCGTATACTCAATAGTTCGATGATCCAACAAATTTCTCCAGTGATTCTCAGGTGTGTGTGAGATGTTTCAGACCTCATGAGGCGGTGTTCCTTTAGGTAGCCCCCCACATTCCCGGATGACCTCATTTTATGCTACAGCCTCAGATGCAGCTCCACAAATTTTGATGGGTTCGATTCTAGCCGGTTGTAGCGCCTATAGCATGCATGTATCACTCAGATGATCCATTCATATTTTCAGAGCCCTTTCATGTTTATCATGGCTTCTTTGGTTGTTATTATATCTCATGTACTCGGATATTATTGTATTCAGTCCTGGTTTTTGTTCGAGGGGTAGTATGTATGTGGGATCCATTCTATTTTTGGCTAGCCCATTTTATGCCAGTGTATCTTGTACTGTATAACTCAGTCCCGTTTTACTAGGTGCACCATTATTCTTTTTACTTTGTCATCTTAGTGGGCATAGGTATGCCTCCCCCGCCTCACTAAGAATAGGTACCTAAACATTAAAGGAGACTTATATCATTTTTAGGTCTTGTTGTACCAATCAGCCCCCCCCCCCCATTTGGATTTTGGACATAGTCTCTTTTCCTCTTTCACCGCTGCCCCTCCCAGCATCAGAAATACATTTAAAAAGGGCTAAATTCCACTTTCTAAAGATTATATAAGGTCTAGCCCCCTTCGCCTCCCAGCTCCGCGCCTTCCTTTTTACATATAACCAAGCACTGCCCCATTAAGTGTTTATCGCAAATCTCAAAATCGCGCCATCGCAAAAGCGCAGTTTCTCTCGCGCATTATTCCCCATCATCGCATTTTTCATTTTTGCGATATGCACTCACCACGCCCATCGCATAGCGCAGGCGCGAAATTTTGGCTATTCCATTCTTCTTTTATCGCATTTTCCCCTCTTGCAATCCTGCGACACGCGCTCCGGGTCCCACCTTTAAAGCCTTCATTCCGCTGTCTTGTCGCGTCCTTTCTTTGTAACTCCTCCAAGGGTTAGTCTTCTGAGTTTCCACGCCATCAGCACCCGCCCTCCACTCTTCGTTGTATGCCTACATGTCACGCGCGGTTTCTCCGTTGTTAACATACTCTGGTCATGTGTCACACCTTTGCGTTTTCATTTAAAGTCTCCTCCCTGCGTCGTTATATCATCCGCTCATATCTTTGCCATCACCTCCATCAGTCTCACTGTGTACACCTTCTGTGTCATCAGTTTTATTCAATAAGTTTTGGTTTTTGCAAGAACTTGTGGTGGGAACAAAATTAGCGGAAAAGATCCAGAAGTCACTATGATGTGACCTCCATTAAAGAAAGGTACTTCGATCCATGGAACTCTCCAGAGAGAAAATTAAAAGGAACGCATTTGGATAGTCGAAAACATTAATGCAGCAACAGAGTATTTATGAAGAAGCAATGAATTCAGGGTCCAGCTCGAAAGAGGTTCCGAATTTGAATTCAAAATCTGAAGATCGAAAGTACCATGTACAGGAGCAGGCACCCCAAGGTTTTATTGCCGCAGGTCTCCCTCCTCCAGAAAAAGGCCGAGCGTTCTCATATTTTATTATTTATATCTTGTGTATAGATAGATTCCAGCATTCATTCCAGAAATAAATTGTAAAGTACAAACATTTATATTCAGTCGTTTCATAGTGTGGGCGCGAACATTTTCCGCCATTTGATTCAAAATAAGTTATTAAATGCTTTCTATCTACCGCCTCCTCTAGAATTCTCTATCTCTTCTATAAAAGCTAGAAAGAAATACATTGTAAGGGTTCCAGATTTCTGTCAGCAAATGGTGCAGCGAGAAGACTTCTGTATTCGTCTTGTAATATTTCTGTATGAAGTTTCAGAGCCCGTAGGGTCTCAGTGAGGAGGGGTTATAGCTGTATTGAGGATTCTGGTCTTTGGTATCTCACAGTATGTAACTTTTCTTATGTGTTAATACATTATCTCTTTTCATGCAAATTATCTTCTTGTATCATGTTCTAGAATGCGAGTGGCTCACTAGTTTGCAGTAAGGATTCATCTTAAGTGGTTCCCTTTCTGGAATTAGTCAAGCGCTTTAAATAGGCCTAGAAGTGATATGTTGTTCCATGTTCACTCTTTCATATTTTCTGCTATATTAGTGGCTTAAGGATTCGTAAATCGGTGCGCCCTTCTGCCAGTAATATCTTCTTATGTTTCGTCATTGCACTCACTTCCTTATATTTGATTTCTGTGATATATTATTTGAATCGGCCCTCTTTACAGTAAGTGGTCTCTTAAATGTCTGATGTGTTCATGCTGAAGTGTTACATGATGTTTTTACATTATTCTAATCTTTGTATCAGTTTCTGAGAGAGAATGGTCCCATTCAAAATCCAATTTCCTTGTTTTTAACAAGAGATAGTAGAGAGGCATTTGGACTGACAACCCAAGCTATATTACGTGTCTCCCTGCTATATAAGATTTCCTAGGCACTGGTCTATGGCAACTCTAGGTTGTCTCTAGGGGGGTGACAAAATCATCCACAACATCTTTCTGGCGCCGTTGCCGGGGATCGAATTCAAGAATATCAGTTTCCCTGGGTCTCGACAAAGTTATTTTCACTCTCTAATCAGGTGAGCATAGAGAGTTGAAGAGTTGCATATCTCTCACCTTGGCGACTCCACTGGTCTTTATTCGATAAATTTTTATTGGTAGTCCTGGCTCCTCGTAGGCCGCATTTGAGGTCAGATACAGCCCAACTGAAAACACCTTACGTGTCTGACCCAGAGAAGATCATTCATAAAGGAGTTTGGAAGGAGAGGAAATCAGCCCGTGCTGAAAATTTCGAGTGTTCTGTTGAAAATTATCCGCCCTCTTCTTCTCAAGAAGTTAGAACAGAAAATCCCGAGTTTTGTTTAGAGACTCCATGTAGAGGAAGCGCCTGGATTGAAGGAGAATCTCCTCCTCCTCTCGAGGCTGAAGAAATTAAAGAGGTCACAGAAGTAGCTGATGTTAACTGTGAATTATTCCCATCTACACCTCAGGCTTCTGTGCAATATATTCCCATTGTTATTCATACTCCGCTTCCTCCTACTCCTCTCCCTTAATTTGTTGCTCAGACTATTGTACAACCCCCACCTCCCCCAATGGCCAATGTTCCTTCTTTCCTATTGTCATCTGCAGATTGATGCCAGAGACATCTCGGCATCTTCAAGCCAAGCAGAACTTGAATGTTACACATTTGGATGTGGTCTTGAGGTTGTTTGTGCAGTCTTTAGAAGGTGAAGCCAGAAAATGGTTTAATACATTGGCAAACCGTTCAATAACCACCTGGGATGTTATGGAGAATACTTTTCTTAGGAAGTGGGGAGAGAAGAAAGACCATCGTCAATGTCTCACTGAATTTAATACTATGAAGAAGAAACAGAATGAAGGAGTGGCAGAATTCATCAAAAGATTCAACAAGTTATATCTGAGCCTGCCTCCCAAGATGAAGCCTCATGAAGCTGCTGCCAAGATAATTTTCATAGCAGCCTTTGACTGTGATTTTGGTTTTGCATTGAGAGAAAGAAAACCTGCCAATTTAGATGATGCGCAAGCAGACGCTCTGGAATTAGAAGCGAACTTTGCCTCCACTGGGAAACTGAAAGGGAAAATTGAACAAGATACCAGAAGGAAGGGCAAAGAAGAGATTTTTGTTTTCAATCAGGAAAAAGATTCAGAAAAATTGGATGAAATAAGTAAAATGGTAAAGAAGATGGTTAAGATGGAACTGGAGATGAAGAATGCAGCTCCAAGAACTGTTATAATGCTCCAAACAGAGGATACAATCCCCAGTATAGAAGGCCACCATTGCAGATCCTTCCCAGAGAAGCAAAGGAATCACAGGACCAGGTGCCTCATCCCTTGTACCTGGAAGGGCCAGCAGATGACCCCACTGGAGACACAGCTTATGGATTAGAAATTTCAAATATGGCTCTTTCAAATAATGATGATATGGAGTGCCCGTTGCATGATGAAGAAGAGGAAGCAAAGATCGATCATTACTGTAAGCAGTTTGCTGATTTCATGGAAGCCCAATTCAACGTCAAATATGATCTCAGATCCTCGAGGAAGAGGACCAGAACTCAGGAGCAAGAGGAAGAACCACCTCAGAAAGAAGCATCTGCTCAGAAGGAATCAGCAACAAAGAAGAGCGCGGAGAAAGGTAAGAGTCCTCTAAATACTTCCTTGAAGTCTAATATTCAGATTCCTTCTTCCTCAAAATTAGTCAATCCTCCTAATACCGAGCCAATATCAAAAGAGATTAGGTCTTCAGTTGAAAATAAGGAGTCAAAAGAAGTAGTTATGGAAAAGCCCACATCGGCTTTCAATTTGCAAAAAGAACTTGAAAAGATTAAGATTCCTGTCCCATTGACTGAGTTATTAAAACAGCCTGTATATCAGTCCCAAGTTACTTCTTTTATACTTCCTCCCGAAATACCAATCGTGCCTGATAGTTTAAATCTTCAAGAAGAAAGACCCATGGTATTCTTTGGCCCACACGTCGAGGAGATAGATCCTTCTACTCCTCCCTTTTATGTATCCCTAGTCGTACATGACCTGCTATTACATAATTGCATGTTAGATTCTGGGGCTTCCCATAATCTTATGCCCTTATCTGTCATGGAGCAACTAGGACTGCAGATTACAAGGCCATATAAGGATTTATATTCATTTGATTCTAAAAGGGTTAAATGTTTGGGAATGATAAAAGATTTAGTGGTCAATTTAGCTCAAATCCCAGCAAAAAGTGTGGTCATGGACATTGTGGTTGTTGATATCCCAGCCCGCTTTAGCATGCTGTTGTCAAGGTCCTGGGGTACAAAGATTGGGGGATCAATTAAATTGGATTTAACATATGCTACTGTCCCAGTTTTTGGAGGGCAAGAGAGGAGGTTGTACAGAGAGACTAGATTTGTTAAAATGGTAACTAAGGCTGACTGCTCAGATAATTCTCCAGTTTATAACAAAGAGGGATACTTTTCATGTTTAATGTTAGAAGAAAATAAGAATTATGCTCGTGAACCCCTTTTTGGCCAAACTCAAGCTGAGCAGCCTAGAGGAAGTCAGGAATCAGAAATATGGACTTTGCATTTTGATGGGGCAAATTCCAGGGAAGGTAATGGAGTTGGAGTATTGTTGATTTCTCCTACAGGGAAGTGGGTACCACTGTCCTTTAAACTGGAATATGAAGCTACAAACAATGTAGCTGAATATGAGGCACTATTACTGGGGCTGCAAACAGCTAGGAACATGGGCATCCAATGCCTGAAGGTGTTTGGAGACTCTGAACTGGTGGTCAGACAGATTAAAAATGAATGTCAAACTAAGCATCCACGGCTTAGAGCATACAGAAATGAAGTATGGGACATGATAGAAAACTTCTTCTCAGCATTCAACATACAGTTCATGCCCCGGGAGCAAAACAGAATAGTTGATTCTCTTGCTGTAGCTGCCAGTACTTTCCGTCCTCCTCAGAACCCGCTTTTAAGATATGAAGTGGAGGTACAGTATAGACCATCCATTCCAGACAATATTAAGCATTGGCAGGTATTCGAAGATGACGAACAGATGAAAAGATTTATGGAGACTGTGGGAGAATTCTCCAATATGGAGATTGATGATAACGAAGAGGAAGAAGTTGAAAATATTTCAGAAAATAAATGGGAAGAGAATATAGTAGGAAGTAGAGTGCTGCAGCTGAAGGGTAATGTGATACCTAGAGGGTTGGTACCTCTAGAAATGTTATTTAATAAAGACGATGTTCCGATGCAGCCAAACAAAGTAGTAGAAGAAGATCAAGTGGGAGATTTGAATCTGGGTACTCCTACTGATCCCAAAATGATCAAATTATCTAAGAAAGTCCCAGAAGATTATAAAGAAAAATATTTGAAGTTATTTCAATCTTATAAATATGTTTTTGCTTGGTCCTATCAGGACCTAAAAACTTTTGATGTAAATATAATGCAACACAAGATTCCACTGAGGGAAGATGCAAAGCCATACAAGCAGAAGCTCAGGCAGATTAATCCTTTGCTTCTTCCATCCATTGAAAAGGAAATTAAAAAATTGTTGAAGGCCAAGATAATCGTGCCACTAAGGTACTCAGAATGGATAGCGAACCTTGTTCCTGTTCGAAAGAAGAATGGAGAAATAAGGCTGTGTGTGGATTTCAGGAACCTGAACAGGGCGTGTCTCAAAGATAATTATCCACTACCTAAGATGGACCACATCCTGCAGAAAGTAGTGGGAGCATCCAGAATGTTAATGATGGATGGATTTTCGGGCTACAATCAAGTAGCCGTGCTCCCAGAAGACCAGAAGAAGACTGCATTTACTACACCATGGGGAACCTTTATGTATGCTAGGATGCCATTCGGATTAATTAATGCAGGAGCTACTTTTCAGAGGGCAATGGACATAGCCTTTGTTGGAGAACAGACAAGTTCTTGGTAGTTTACCTTGATGATATCACAGTATTCTCAAAGAATGATGATGAGCATATTGAGCATTTGAGAAGAACTTTTGAAAAATGCAGAAGGTATGGCCTATCCCTCAATCCCCAAAAGTCTCTATTTGCATTAGATGAGGGAAAGCTCTTAGGACACATTGTGACTAAAGATGGTGTGAAAATTGATCCTAAGAGAGTTGAAGTGATAAACAACATTCCTTTGCCAAGGAATAAAAAGGAAGTACAGGTATTTTTGGGCCGAATTAATTTCTTGAGAAGATTCATTCCTAACTATGCTGAGATAGTTAGGCATATAACCAATATGTTGAAAAAGGACAATGAAGTTAAGTGGTCCCAGGAGTCTAGAGATGCATTTACAAGGATAAAACAGGCTTTTGCTGAATCTCCTGTGCTAGTAGGGCCAGATTACAAAAAGCGGTTCATGATATTCTCATTTGCTTCCCCTCATACGATTGCTGGAGTGTTATTGCAGAAAAATGAAAAGGGATATGAACAGCCCATAGCATTCTTCAGTCAAGTGCTGTATGATGCTGAATTGAAATATAATATATTGGAGAAGCAGGCATATGCCCTTGTAAAGTCCCTTAAAGCTTTCAGAGTTTATATTTTTCAATCTCACATTACTGCTTATGTTCCCACAGCAGCTGTAAAAGATATTCTGGTTCAGGGAGACAGCGAAGGTAGAAGGGGAAGATGGATTGCAAAAATTCAAGAGTATGATTTGGATGTAAGGCCTACTAAATTGATCAAAGGACAGGGACTTGCCAAAATGCTATCTGAATCAAATCATCAATCCTTGGGCATCAATCTGTCTGTGATGGCAAATGAAGAATCATAAAAAGAAGAAGAGCAGCATGGACTAGAGATGGCTACCCAAAAGATACATCTGAAATATCTAACTAGTCCTTGGTACAAAGAAATAGTTGAATATCTTTTAACTCTAAGCTGCCCTCCAAGTTGTGATAAGAAAAAATACAGAGCTGTAAGGATGAAATCTCAGAAATATGTCATTACTAATGGGCAGCTCTATTGGAGAGACCCTCTAGGTATACTGCTGTTATGCCTCACATAAAATGAAGTGCAGAATGTAATGAAAGAATTTCATGAGGGCATATGTGGAGGACATTACAACTGGAGGGCTACCACTCACAAAATCTTGAAGGCTGGTTTTTACTGGCCAAAATTACATTCAGATACTTTTGCTTGGGTCAGATCGTGTGACAAATGCCAAAGATTTGCAGAAAGGCAGAAATTAGCAGCGTTGCCCTTGATCCCTATTCATGTAAATGAACCATTCCAGAAATGGGGATTAGATTTTATAGGAGAGATACATCCCCCATCAAGTGGCCAACATAAATGGATATTGACAGCCACAGACTATTTCACAAAATGGGTGGAAGCCATACCTACCAGAAATGCTACAGATGTTGTAATTATGAATTTTATAGAAGATAATATCATATCTAGGTTCGGCTGCCCTGCCAGAATCGTAACTGACAATGCACAAGCTTTCAAGTCTGCCAAGTTTGTAAAGTTTTGCCAGAGATATAACATCATCCTGACTCATTCTACAGCATACTATCCACAGGGAAACGGTCTAGCAGAGTCATCCAATAAAACCCTGGTGAGAGCCCTGAAGAAGACAATCGCTGAGAATCAGAAAAACTGGGACTCTCAATTAAAGTTTGCTCTATGGGCGAATAGGATAACCAGCAAAAGAGCAACAGGAAAATCACCCTATGAGCTGGTATATGGGCGGGCTGCTGTGTTTCCTCTACAATTAGCATTGCCGGTGGCACGTTTTATGCAGGAAAACCAGGAAGAACCAGATGAGATGATTAGAAGAATTAATCAGCTGGTAGAGTTGGAAGAAATAAGGAATCAGGTAGATCAGAGATTAATAGAATATCAGGAAAAAATGAAGAAGGTCTTTGATCAGCACGCAAAGGATAGGAATTTTCAAGTTGGAGACCTGGTTCTTAGATGGGATCTTCGCAGAGCCGAAAAGGGCAAGCATGCCAAATTCGACCCACTGTGGTTCGGTCCATTCAAAATAGTAAACCTAGGAAGAAATAATACTTTCATATTAGAAAACCTACAGGGAGATCTATTGGACGCCCTCGTGAATGGACAATTCCTTAAACACTACTTTTAGTACTAACTCAGGCAGAGCAGGCCTGATTTATTTATGTATATAATTTAAGCAAAGGTGATTTCAATTTTGAAGTGTAAATAATGTAAATAAGCTAATAAGTTTTGAAGAGAATGCAAGGGGGCCTGAGGTCTGCGAGTTCTCGGCATGCCCGAGGACGAACATGCCGTCCCCAGTTGGAGCCGATGTTGTACCAATCAGCCCCCCCCCCATTTGAATTTTGGACATAGTCTCTTTTCCTCTTTCACCTCTGCCCCTCCCAGCATCAGAAATACATTTAAAAAGGGCTAAAGTCCACTTTCTACAGATTATATAAGGTCTAGCCCCCTTCGCCTCCCAGCTCCGCGCCTTCCTTTTTACGTATAATCAAGCACTTCCCCATTAAGTGTTTATCGCAAATCTCAAAATCGTGCCATCGCAAAAGCGCAATTTCTCTCGCGCATTATCCGCCATCATCGCATTTTTCATTTTTGCGATATGCGCTCACCACGCCCATCGCATAGCGCAGGCGCGAAATTTTGGCTATTCCATTCTTCTTTATCGCATTTTCCCCTTTTGCGATCCTGCGACACGCGCTCCGGGTAAAACCTTTAAAGCCTTCATTCCGCTATCTTGTCGCGTCCTTTCTTTGTAACTCCTCCAAGGGTTAGTCTTCTGAGTTTCCACGCCATCAGCACTCGCCCTCCACTCTTCGTTGTATGCCTACATGTCACGCGCGGTTTCTCCGTTGTTCACATACTCTGGTCATGTGTCACACCTTTGCATTTTCACTTAAAGTCTCCCCCCCGCGTCGTTATATCACCCGCTCATATCTTTTCCATCACCTCCATCACTCTCACTGTGTCCACCTTCTGTGTCATCAGTTTATTCAATAAGTTTTGGTTTTTGCAGGAACTTGCGGTGGGAAAAAAATTAGCAGAAAAGATCCAGAAGTCACTATGATGTGACCTCCATTAAAGAAAGGTACTTCGATCCATGGAACTCTCCAGAGAGAAAATTAAAAGGAACGCATTTGGACAGTCGAAAACATTAATGCAGCAACAGAGTATTTATGAAGAAGCAGTGAATTCCGGGTCCAGCTCGAAAGAGGTTCCGAATTTGAATTCAAAATCTGAAGATCGAAAGTACCATGTACAGGAGCAGGCGCCCCAAGGTTTTAATTGCTGCAGGTCTCCCTCCTCCAGAAAAAGGCCGAACGTTCTCATATTTTATTATTTATATCTTGTGTATAGATAGATTCCAGCATTCATTCCAGAAATAAATTGTAAAGTACAAACATTTATTTTCAGTCATTTCATAGTGTGGACGCGAACATTTTCCGCCATTTGATTCAAAATAAGTTATTAAATGCTTTCTATCTACCGCCTCCTCTAGAATTCTCTATCTCTTCTATAAAAGCTAGAAAGAAAGACATTGTAAGGGTTCCAGATTTCTGTCAGCAAATGGTGCAGCGAGAAGACTTCTGTATTCATCTTGTAATATTTCTGTATGAAGTTTCAGAGCCCGTAGGGTCTCAGTGAGGAGGGGTTATAACTGTATTGAGGATTCTGGTCTTTGGTATCTCACAGTATGTAACTTTTCTTATGTGTTAATACATTATCTGTTTTCATGCAAATTGTCTTCTTGTATCATGTTCTAGAATGCGAGTGGCTCACTAGTTTGCAGTAAGGATTCATCTTAAGTGGTGCCCTTTCTGGAATTAGTTAAGCGCTTTAAATAGGCCTAGAAGTGATATGTTGTTCCATGTTCACTCTTTCATATTTTCTGCTATATTAGTGGCTTAAGGATTCGTAAATTGGTGCGCCCTTCTGCCAGTAATATCTTCTTATGTTTCCTCATTGCACTCACTTCCTGATATTTGATTTCTGTGATATATTATTTGAATCGGCCCTCTTTACAGTAAGCGGTCTCTTAACTGTCTGATGTGTTCATGCTGAAGTGTTACATGATGTTTTTACATTATTCTAATATTTGTATCAGTTTCTAAGAGAGAATGGTCCCATTCAAAATCCAATTTCCTTGTTTTTAACAAGAGATAGTAGAGAGGCATTTGGACTAACAACCCAAGCTATATTACGTGTCTCCCTGCTATATAAGATGTCCTAGGCACTGGTCTATGGCAACTCTAGGCTGTCTCTAGGGGGGTGACAAAATCATCCACAACAGGTCTCACCCCCTCAAATCATTGTCCTCTCTCACTTCACTCAGTCTATGTATATCTATGTCTATGACTCCCCTTCGGTGTCAAGTGATTGTGTCCTTACAACGTACTTCAGTCACACGATTAGCTCCTAATGCTCGCATGGATCAAAGTACACCATGTAAGACCAATTTTACCATAGTAAAATTTGTTTCACTATAAGAAATAATTTAATAAACCATATTTTGTTAAGTTATTTTCGGTTCAAACGGGAAACCCCATGAGGAATTTTTAAATAAATCCTTATTTATTTGGTGTTCCTCTAGGAATAATTAATTAAACCATTGTTTAAATAATATTCTCGGTCATATTTAACCCAATTAATGAGAAATAATTAGATAAATCATTATTTATCTCATTATTCTCTATGAATAATTAATTATATCATTATTTAATTAATATTCCTTGTTAAATTTGACTAATCATTTAGGAATAATAAAATAAATCACTATTTATTAAATTATTCCTTAACCCCGTCCTTGAAATGATAAATAAATCATTTATTTATTTATTATTTCTAAATAAATGGATTTAACCAATTTAAATTTGTTTTCCCTCCAACAAAATATAATAAAATATTCCAAGCAGTTAGATCAAGATCTTGGTTAATAATAGTGTTACACCATTTTTTGGTCATCTAACCTACTATCATTAGATGGACCCAAGTACACCATGTAAGACCAATTTTACCCTAAGTAAAATTGCTTTCACTATGTAAAATAACTTAATAAACCACATTTATTAGGTTGTTTATGGTCTAAACAGAAAACCCCAAAAGGAAATATTAAAAAAATCTATTTTGTTTGATTTTCCTCATGGAATAATTAATTAAACCATAATTTAATTATTATTCCTAGTCATGTTTAACCCAAAAACAAAGAAATTAATTAGATAAACCTTTATTTATCTTATTATTTTCTAGGAATAATTATTTAAATCCTATTTAGATAATATTCCTTGTTAAATATGACCAAATCACCCACAAATAATTAAATAAATCATTATTTATTTGATTATCCTTCAACCACTTCCTTAAAAAGATAAATAAATCAATTATTTATTTATTATTAACAAATAAAGGGATTTGACCCAAGTCAAATACTTTTTCCCTCCAACAAATATAATAAAATATTCCATAAAAGGTGGATCTAAATTTGGTTAACATTATTTTAATCATGCACCAAGATCTAGAATGACCCAATATTTTGTTATAAATAGGAGGGTTTTTCCTACCATTCTTCACCTTTTGTTGCCTATTAGATCACTCTGGATCTATACACTTGGTCACATTCTACATTATTTGTTGTGTGAACTCCCTTTGAGTTCTATCTTTGTCTGGGTTTTCTACACCAACAAGAGAGAGAGATTCTAGATCTGAAGTGTTGAGGACTTCCAAGAACCCATCCCAGTGAGGAGAATTGGATACGCCTTCTTGTTTTCCTCCCAGGTGCCCTTAATACAAAAATTCTTTCAAAAATTATTCTTGTCTTGTCTATTGGAAATATGGAGCAAACCCTCCTTTTTACTGCTTAATGTCTTTCTATGCATAGATCTGGTTTTTTGCAGCTCTTGTCTTGATCCACTACCTACAGATCTGAAGATATTGGCAGCCACTTTTGATGTTAGGGCTATTAGTTATGTGTAGCTAAAGTGGTCTTTTTTCGTACGCATCGACAAAAGATTCATACTAACAACTGGCGACTCCACACGAGTTTTCAATTACGACCGTTGTCGTTTTTCATATTCCTGCATATCCAGCTACTTCAGACCCTAGGGTTTCTTTTCATCTTTTGGTTTTTCCTATTTTTATGTTTTTTTTCACCTATAAAACCCTAAAACATCAAAATTTCTAACTTTCGCGTGTTTCTGGCCCTATTGCGCAGGTGACAGACATCAGCCGCAACTGAGAAGGCAACTTTTTCGGAAATCTGCTGCCGAGACACCCGGAGCTTCAGGTCGCACTTTTCAGCCCAGAAACTATGACCTGGACTCCAGGTCACACTTTTTAGCCCATTAACTGCGACCTGGGAAGCGGAAAACAGCCCAAAAACTGCTACCTGAGCGAAAAACAGGTCAAAAACTGCGACCTGGACTTTTTTTCTGGAATTTTTCTGAAATTTTTTTGGGTTTTGTCTGAACCTCTGTCAGGGTTGTCTGACCTTCGTCTCCGCCCGTTTAGACCTATTCTTGCTCTGTTTTACTCAACTAAGTGGGAATCTAGCCCCCTAGGGCCTCAGTACCCTCCACTTTTTGTGGAAGAGTTTTAGCTGCTGTAAGTGTCTAAATTTTTAGAGTTTTCAGCCATTCCTTTTTCAGATTTGATCCCTCCTTTTCAGATCCCTTTAAATCAGCTCCTCTCCCTTTCAAATCACCTCCTATAGTTTTGTTTGGACCTGCCTTTAGGGCCTCCTTCTTGTCCCTTCTGCCTTTAGCTGATTTCCTCCCTTTTTTACAGCCACCTTGCCTCTGCCTCTTGGGCTGTGTTCTGCACCTCTTTCCAGCAGCTTTTCCCTTTAGATCCATGTCCCTTTCGACCCTAGATCTATTGGCCTCTTTTTAGTGTGTTTTGACTAGATTTTTTCTCTCTTTTAGATTAGTTTTGAGAGACCCGCCTTCTTGGGTTGGATCGATGCACTAGTAGCTGTTAATTTTCTGTTATTTCAGCATTATATATTGTTTTTTACAGCATTATTTTCAGTTATGTAGCACACTTTTTCTCTTTCTCTCAAAACGAAAAGGGTTTAAAAATTAAAATCAACGCACGCCACACACTCACCCTAAGCGAAGAAGAGCCTGGTTTACACTGCCAGGCAAAGACTTTAAAATCAATTGACACTGCACCTATCTACCCTTGTTTCAACATTGTAATCCCTTGATTCTGCACCTCCCTTCCTTTGTTGATCGTTCTTCTTCCCCTTGTGTCGTGTTTGTGTTGTCACCATTGCGCCCCCAAAGTGCACATCCTGGAGACTTCTTGGCCTTCACCCTCAGTTTCCGGTCAGTCAACCTACTCCTTCCCGCCATCGTCGAGTTAGTCCTCCTTCGATTCCGCACTCCGACTCCTCTTCTAATTCAAAGGGTTCTCCTTTTACTTCTGGTTCTCCCCCTGTCATTTTCACTATGTCTGGTCTAAGGCCTAATGCTAGCGGTAATCCCAGCCCTAATGCCAGGACTGCTACTAGCGGAACCGCCATAGGAACTCCCTCGGCTGCGCCCTTGCTCCCCTTCATGGCAGGCCTCAGCCTCTCCGATTTGGACCGGTTGACAAATGACCCTATACACCATGACGCTAGTTGGCCTGCTATGCCGACAAAGCTCCCTTCTGACATCCCAAAGTTTGAAGGCCTTGCTGGAGAAGATCCTTCAAATCATGTTTGATCTTTCCACATGTGGTGTTCATCTACCTCCATTACTGATGACTCTTTCCGTCTTCAGTTATTCCAACAAACGCTTACAGGCGTGGCTTCTAAGTGGTATGTTGATTAGACCACTTCCTCTCATACCACCTTTGCGACTCTTGCCCGAGCTTTTTTATCTTACTTCCAGCTTCCCCTTCGTTATGACACTGGTATCGAACTTTTGACTTCTTTCTGTCAATCATCTGCAACCCGCCTATCCGATCATGTCCAGGAATGGCGAAGAAGAAAGAGCCTATGTCAATCCCATACTTTCCAAGACCGTGTCTACATGGACTGGTTCCTTAGATCTCTCTTGCCTCCTATCGGGAAAGATGTCGCGTCGCATTTTCCCCAAACCGAAGAAGCTGCCCTCCAACTGGCGTTAAAATATGACTTGATCTACGCTCAGACAGGTTATGTTTATACCGTTCTACCTGATCTCCCCACACCCGGTGGTGTCAATGCACAGGGGGCACCTGATGTCGCCGACGGTATCGTTGGAGCTCTCTCTCATCCATATGCCCAACCTCCCATGGGTTATGGTTTTCCTGGGGGAGGGGGCAGCACCTCCCGCACTTGTCCCCCTCCTGGTAGCACATATCTAGGATACAACATACCTCCTTTTTTGGCCCAACCTCCTGCTCACCATAATGTTACCCAACCCCCTTATTATTCGTATCCGTAGTTTGGTGCTCCAGCTCCTCCAGCATCAGCACCTCCGCCTCCCTTTCCTTCTCAACCCCTGCAACAGCAGTCACCGCCCCCTCAAGCGCAGGTGGATGCACAGCAGGGATTCGTGGCTACCCAACCACCTGACGGACAGGTAGCCACTCAACCTTCCCCTTCTGGTTCCTCCAATTACCAGATCCTCATGATGAACTCTGATCCACCTCTAACCGTCGACCTTAACCTTCAAACTCGGTCTCGCCAGTACCCCACACCTTCCGCTCAGTCTGCCCCCGAGTCCCCTTCTTCAGGTTCTACAGAGCCTCTTTCGACATCCAATGGTCCCTTGCATATCCCTCATCCCAAATTTGAGGTTCATACCAAGATTCCTAAGGGACCATTACACCGAAATGCTGCTTCTGGTCGAGCTGCTCATTCATATAGCATAGTAGATGATTTGGCGCAGTATCCTGCTGTCATTTCCACATTGGAACTCCTCCGGTCGTGCCCTTCCCAAAAAAAGGCTTTTCTCTCTGCCATGGGTGTTGTAGATCCTGCTGATGACCAAATGATTGTTTTCGACGCCCATCAATCAGAACATCCTCCTCTTCCTGCTTCCGTCGCCTTCCAAATCCCAGTCAAAATCCGGAACGCTAACATTTCACGGTGTATAATTGATGAGGGGGCATCCACCTGCGTGATGTCTGCTTCGGTTTGGAAGCAACTCAGATCTCCTAAGTTGGCCCCTTCCACGATCACCCTTTGAGCATGGGATGGCCATGCCTCCCAGCCCATTGGCCTCTTCCGTAATTGTCCTATCACTCTTGCGGGCAAGACTGTTTGCATTGACGTCGAAGTCATTGACGCCCCTCTAGATTACAACATTCTCTTGGGGCGGAGCTACACCTATGCTATGTCTGTTGTCCCATCCGAGGTTTTCCGCAAGATGTCTTTCTTTCATAATGGAAAGATAGTCACCATTGACCAGTTGACATATCATGAGCCAAAATCTCAGACCTCACCTGAGACGACCGTCTCTTTTGTAGCCAACAAGCAAACCGTCGATTCCTTGACCAGTGTCTCTCCTGGCATCTACAAAGACTCCTCTTTTCTTGGAACCTTCCCTGGTCTTCCTCCTCCTCCTATCTCTGACCCCAGCTCATCGAATGTTTGCATGATGCAATCGTCTCGGGCTGCTCTCAAGCAACCTGCTTCGGCTAGTCAGCAACCGCGCTCTCCGCAACCTGCTCCTAGCCCTTCACCTGTAGCTGGTATTCATGAGCCTCTTTACCCTCCTCGAATGGTTCCTCCAAGCCTTATCCATTTAGGAGCCGTCCCACCTGGCCATTACCCCTCTGGTCAGATACCATTCCTAGCTCCCCCACCAGGAGTGTACACGGTACCGGTCATGGCCACCCTCTCTCTTCCTAACCTGACCCTTGGGATTCCTGTCTGGTACCATGATCCTCCAGTCGCAACCCTGCCTGGTCAACCAAAACCTTATATTGCTTTGACCCCGGTTCAACCGGTCCCCATGACTTCTCCCGCTGTAACAGTGCCTCAGTCACCTCAACAGGAACCACCTCCTGTTGCGACCGCTTCGGGTAAGAAGGGCAACACTCGCAAGGGGGCATCAAAGGACAAGGCTGCCCCAACAAACCCAGCCCCTCCTCGACCTCCACAGCATACCATCCAGTGTGCTTTGTGTGATGTTGTCGGTCACGCCACCCATACCTGTCCTAAATTGCTTCATCTCAAACCCATGGTTAATGTCGCATTCCCTGAGTCCATGGTCCCGGAAGCCTCTATTCCTTCTGCAACCATGACCAAGAACCCCAAGACTATTAACACCAACCACTCCTGTGCTTTGTGTGATCTCCATGGCCATTACACCCACCTTTGTCCCCGCCTCGAGGACTTCCGCACCTCTCTTGCCGCGGTCTGCCAATTCGAGGCCAAGCGCAATGAGTCCACCTCTCCCATATTTGCGCATTTTGCTTTGGCAAAACTACCAAACATGACTGCTCCCATTGACATTCCCCCTCCTGATGTCGAGATGACGGAGCCTTCGTCCAACATTTTCTTCCTATCATCATCCATGAGACTCTTGGGGAACATTCCCTCTGAACCCTCCCCTATTGTTTCGCTTGACCCTACTTCAGCAATCACCTTGGGCTCAACATCGATAGATCCTTTATCTACTTACTCTTCTGTCACCCCTTGTGACGATGCGCATGTGAACCTCTCTTCTCATGATGATGAGTTGGGTAGCTTCGCCGCGTCAGGTGGTCTTTCTTCCACCAGTAACCCCATCTTCTATCACGATGACTACATTATGGAAGAAATCCCCACCCCTGACTTTATCTATTCCCCCTTGCACCACATACACCTTGTGGCCATTACACTGAAACCCAATGTTTGGGTAAGGGGGCACCCACATTTGAGAGACCAAGAGAAGCAATTCTCCACAACTCTCCTAGTGTATATGGTCATGTCGACTTTAGTACCATTATTCTTCCACCTTTCAAAGAACCTCTAGAGTCCCATATCACTTCAAATCACTCTAGGGATGATACCCCTTATCGTTCCCTCATCTTCCATCAGCAACCCAATCTCTTAGACATGGTTGTTGACCAACCTATGGGTTTTCTAGGAGAGCATCAGTTCATTATCTCCAAATCCTCTCTTTGGGATAGTGACACCAGGTATGCCACCCCGAAAACTTAAAGTCCATTTGCTTCATATATGCAGTACTAAAAGAGATTGGTAATCCTCCATTTCCTTTCTCAAACCGCATAAACTATAACGGACAACAGTCATGTACACCACATCATTAAAATGCTTACTTTTTCAAATACATTTTGGCATGACCACACCATGCTTGGGGGCACCTATGCCCCTCACCATAACCCTCCTCAATATACCTCTTCACTTGCAACACTCATACTAGGGCACCATTTGGCCTCCATACTTATCCATGCTCGTGTTGATGTTCATCGTGAGTTACCATCTTGTACTCATGTTTTCATGGTCCCCCATTGGACCTTTACTGTGTGGTAGCACCATCAAGTCGCCCTTGTTTAGAGCATCCAAGTTGAGTCATCACCGCATTCATGGAGTCTACCCCGAGTCCCTTTGTACCCCGCTATAGTCCTCCATCCTTCATTACTTGGTCCCTCTCTTGTGTCGCACATTATGGCCTTCAGTCCCACTATCCCCTATCCCCCATGATATTGTGTCAGTCGTTGCCACGTCATTCATGCCCTTTATGCTCTAACAAGGGAAGTCGTCCATTCGCTACTCAGTCCCCTCCATTTCATCATCATCATTGGTATTAGTCTATCAGTCGCTCTACTATTTTCTCTCGTGCCTTAGTTGATGATCTCTCACTTATGGCAGACTCCTCATTTGACATCAGCTCCTTCATTCCGTAAGATGTGGTCTAGAGGGCTGTACCTTGTTCCAGCTCACTCTTGTTCCGACACTCTATCGCAAAGTGGATTTTTATTTCCTTCACTGATTTGAGCTTCTCCCTCCGCACCATCCGCTCTTCAGATCAGATCCTCTGATCCCTAATGGTCTGATACAGCAACGTTTGAGGTGTGAGATCTCTCAGCCCTCATGAGGGGGTGGCCCTGCAGGTAGCCCCCCACATGCCCGGATGACCTCTTCATTGCAGCCCTCGATGTCGCTCCATATATTTGATGATGTCGGCCTTAGCCGCTTGCACCGCCTCTTTGATTTGCATGTATCAGTCAGATTTTGTGAGCCCTTCCCCACTTATAGGGGGCATTTGGGTTGTATTTATATCTCATGTACTCAGATATTATTGTATAAGTCCTGGCTGTTATCCCAGGCACAGCATGTATGTGGGATCCCTCATTGTATTTTTATCTGGCTCATGTTTATGCCGGTTTTACTTTATGGTTTGGTCCCTTGTTTACTGGACACACTATTCTTTTGTACTTTGTCTCGGCGGGCATAGGTATGCCTCCCCTGCCGCCTTTATTACAGGTACCCTCTCATAAAAAGATACTTGTTGCACCTACAAGTCTCATCTCCTCAGGGTCTAGTTCTTCAGCACATTAGTCTACCTTACATTTCTCTCTCTGACTTCCCTTTTGATGTCTGGTGATTGAGTTCTTACAACGTACTTCGGTCATACGATTTGCTCCTAACACTTGCACGCTGGGGGGAAATCTGTTACACCATTTTTTGGTCATCTAACCTACTATCATTAGATGGACCCAAGTACACCATGTAAGACCAATTTTACCCTAAGTAAAATTGCTTTCACTATGAAAAATAACTTAATAAACCACATTTATTAGGTTGTTTATGGTCTAAACAGGAAACCCCAAAAGGAAATATTAAACAAACCTATATTTGTTTGATTGTCTTCATGGAATAATTAATTAAACCATAATTTAATTATTATTCCTAATCATGTTTAACCCAAAACAAAGAAATTAATTAGATAAACCTTTATTTATCTTATTATTTTCTAAGAATAATTATTTAAATCCTATTTATATAATATTCCTTGTTAAATATGACCAAATCACCCACAAATAATTAAATAAATCATTATTTATTTGATTATCCTTCAACCACTTCCTTAAAAAGATAAATAAATCAATTATTTATTTATTATTAACAAATAAAGGGATTTGACCCAAGTCAAATACTTTTTCCCTCCAACAAATATAATAAAATATTCCATAAAAGGTGGATCTAAATTTGGTTAAAATTATTTTAATCATGCACCAAGATCTAGAATGACCCAATATTTTGTTATAAATAGGAGGGTTTTTCCTACCATTCTTCACCTTTTGTTGCCTATTAGATCACTCTGGATCTATACACTTGGTCACATTCTACATTATTTGTTGTGTGAACTCCCTTTGAGTTCTATCTTTGTCTGGGTTTTCTACACCAACAAGAGAGAGAGATTCTAGATCTGAAGTGTTGAGGACTTCCAAGAACCCATCCCAGTGAGGAGAATTGGATACGCCTTCTTGTTTTCCTCCCAGGTGCCCTTAATACAAAAATTCTTTCAAAAATTATTCTTGTCTTGTCCATTGGAAATATGGAGCAAACCCTCCTTTTTACTGCTTAATGTCTTTCTATGCATAGATCTGGTTTTTTGCAGCTCTTGTCTTGGTCAACTAACTACAGATCTGAAGATATTGGCAGCCACTTTTGATGTTAGGGCTATTATTTATGCGTAGCTAAAGTGGTCTTTTTTCGTACGCATCGACAAAAGATTCATACTAACAAATAGTATGCACCATTATCAACGATAACTCAATATTTTATTGCAAATAGGAGGGTTTTCCATTCATTATTTACCTTTGATCACTTTATCATGGTCGGCCTTTGATCCTTTTTCATTGTCATACTTTGATCGCTTTTATTATTTTGTGTATTGAGCTCCCATAGAGTTCAACACATCTTGGGTTTTCTACACCATCGAGATAGAGAAACTTCTGGATCTAAAGCGTTGAGGACAGCCAAGAACCCAACCCATTGAGGGAGACTAGTAACATCATTCTTTGTTCCCTTCCCAGGTGTTAATACATATAAAATTCTTCATATATCTTGTCTTGTCCATTGGATATTTAGAGAAACTCTTATTTCATTTTACTGTTTAGCTACTTTTACTGCATAGATCTGGGTTTTTGTTGAATTTGCTTCGATTATCGATTGCAGATCTAAGGAAGTTAGACAACCATCTTTGTTGTTAGGGCTCTTTTTCATGTGCAACTAAAGTGATATCTTTTCATACACTTGCATTAAGAAATCATTCTAACACTTGTTTTAACAATATAGGTATTTTTGAAACATATGTGTCTTTTTCAATTGGATCAGTGTTAATGCAAATTCTTTTTATAGAAGATGAATACAAGGAAATGAAAGAGAAATGTGAATTGCTTGTCGATTTGACATTCGTTGCATATTTAGCAATGTGCTTCCAATATTACGAACATTTTCAATTTTCTCCACAAGAAATGCAATTTTCTCATATTTGTTTGAATGCAGTTGTCATGGACCAATCCATTTTTGTCATATAAGAACTACAGTATGTTGCTGCAACATAGGCATCTAAAATAAATTGAGCATATGTATTTTCTTGCCACAATGAAGGAATTTTTTTTGCAAATGAATTTATCCACACATCGCCAGGATTTCTTTTGAGTAGTACAATTGTCCGAATGATACAAAATCGTAACAACATGATGTATTCTTGTTTTGTAATTCCAAGATCCTCTAAAAACATTGCAAATGTTATGTTTCTTGAATAAGATTTGGTTTTCAAAATAAATGAAAGTATCTTTTGCATTATTTGGTTTTCATCATTTTCATTGCTCAATGGATGCAAAATACAAGTTCCATCAATTGGCGGGATAAGAAAACCAAATATAAAAATAGAATTTTTATGTTTTTTTCAAGTTTCTGTGTGATGATGGATTTGAAATTGAGTCATTTGATTCAACAAAATTGTTGAATCACAAGTCAAATATTGATCAATGAAACCTATGACATCAAAATCATGGAATTGTTGATATATTGGTGCATTTTGAATCTAAAGAAATGCATGGTCATGCTCTGTACCTCTACTTTGGAATTCTGTAATAAAGAAATAATCTTGCACTTGACCAAATAATTCATTGTTTTTTATTATCAAGGAACGTTGTGACGATATTCTATGCCTATAATATCAACTGCATATGAATGGCTGACATTTGATCAACATGACAAATCATCCATCATCAAAGTTTTTTGTATCATTTTTTATTGACTCGCTACTTTGTATTTTTAGTGCATTTATCAATGGTTACCAAAGATGCTCAACACTAGTGAATGCCACAAAGAAAGCTGGTGGACCAAGCTATTGAATCATTGTAAATATGTCTTTTTTTAAATTTTCAAAATAGTCATTCGATGTGCGAGTGATTCAGAAGCATTTATATGCAATTGGTGATTTTAATAATTTCTAAAGGTTGCTTTTATTTTTATCGTCTTTAGCAACTAGTTTTTTTCCTTTCATCTCTCCTTTTTTAATATAAATACAAGTGGAGTTAGAAACTTGGCTTATCAAAATACGGTTTTCTTTAAAAAAATATGTTTATAATGTGTTTTGAAAAGTAACGAGACATGTGCAACATTTTCCTGGTTGTGAAATTTTTTGATACGAAAAGTGACTGATAGCAATACTAGGGCGACTTGATCCAAAGAACAATGTCAGGAAGTTAATTTCTTCAGAAAATTTTCCTTGAAAAATTCCTAGGGGAAAAAATCTTTTAGAAGGTGCAATTTATATTATTCGTGTATAAAGATCATGGATAAGTTGTACCTCTAAATAACCATGTACAAGTGTTTCAGTTTCTCTCTCTAGATCATCATATGCATTTGGTGAGTCCAGTTCCTTCATTTCTGGATTACGTCTGATGATCTCGCCTACTTTGATCAAAATGCTTTTTTCCATTCATACTTAATTAATATGTGCTCGCTCTTGTATATAGATATGTTATGCAAATCATGTATTGAAAACATCACTTTTTTCAGTCAAATATTTCCAGACAAATAGGCATTCTTGTATTCCAATTTATTTTTATCATAATCCCCATTGTCATATTGTCATCAATATCTCAAGGTAGAGTTGTCTAAATTCTATCTAGACTAGGAGGAGCATTTATAATTGTCCATGTTAATCCAATTTGTGATCTTTTATAACAAAGTTGTCTTATTTTCACAAAATCCATCCTTGGTGCCACTAATCTCTCTTCCAAATATGTCAATTGTGCAATGGACATCAAATTTCTGTTCCATCGAATATGAAGAGGTGATGAAAATGTCGGAACTTTCTCATTGAGTATTGCATTATTACAAAATTTTTATATTTGTTCATTGATTTTAAGGACTTTAAAGTTTGAAGGAGGAATCAGATAACAAATAGTGGATAATATTTCCTTGTCAATAGATTACATGTCCTTCACAAAGGAAAATCTTTCAAAAATGCAACATGCATATGTAGGTGTGCCTTGGATTGATTGCAAATATGCCTCAATTGCTTTATTCGACTTTACATGTTTATTTTTTTCTTTTTGTATTATAGCACCTTGTGCTCATATTGCAGATTTCAGTTGATGTAAATGAGTGTACCGTTTAATATATTGTTAATTTTGAACAACTAGGTCCAAACTCCATGTTGTGATGCTAAGATGAAGATTCCAATATTTTTATTGGACTCCTCTTTCGTAAAGGTGCAAGATCGATATAAATATCATTGATCCGATGAGTAGAACATTTATTTTGAATTTATTCAAAATATGTGCAGGTCGGCCTGAAGGTTTGGAGCCCCAGCAGTTGTGTCACGCACCCTCATTGATGGATATAAATTGGTCACTGTTGGAGGACATTTTCACTCATCACATCCTCACACATCTCTCTCATCATCTGATTGGTTCGATCACCTTGGAAGCTCTTCTCTTCACACATGGGAAATTTCATCAAGGAGAAAATTCTATTTTTGGCCTAGGGTTTCTACCGCGGCATTGACCAGCATTGAAATTGGTCAACGCATGGTCAAATTGACTTGAAACTCTCCCAATATTTTGATTTCCTCAATCCGCATTTTTTGGCACAATTCCCGAGGCTGGACTTTGACTTGGCTGTGTTGACCTTTCTGTTGTTGTTGTTTGTGTTGACTGTTGACTAACAGCGTTGACTTTCGTTGAATTTTTGGGTTGACTGATATGGTTGTCCTAGAGGGTTGTGTGACACTTCTGGTTGGTTGACCATATTGAGACTTTGTTGGTTGAAGCATCTTGTTGACCATCGTAACGCACCAACACACTCATATATTTTGGCTTGTCTTTTATCGATCTACTGGTATCTTCTATCAGCATTTTACTTTCTTGTTTATGTGATTTTTGAATGATATTGGGATCAAAAGTAAATTTTCATCAAGCATAGAACATCTACAAAATTTACATGGTATCAGAGCTGAGGTGAAGACAAATCCCTAGTTTGTAGCAATCATCGAAGAAGAGCATGGGTTCCTCAAACTACAATGGCTTTAAGGCTAATGATAAATTGACTGGGAAGGAATACTTCCATGCCTGGAAGAGGACATTGGATCTTATATTGGAAGACCAAGATGTCATGGACTATGTGCAGGGTAAAATCCAAGAGCCTCCATCCACTACAATTGCTACTTCCAAATCAAAGTAAAAGAAGGGGGAAATCAAAGCAAAGCTGATGATAAGGGACTCAATTCATAAGAGTCTAGTTTCCTACATCTCTGAGCTAGGCACATCAAAGGATATGTATGATAAGTTGGCCAACATTTTAAAGGCCAAAAATGCAACTCAAGTCCTATTCTTCAAGAACCAATTGAAGAATCTGAAGAAAGGCAGGGATGAGTCTGTTCAATCATATTTCTGAAGCTGAACGAAATCAGGAATAATATTCTGGCTATTGGGGAGACAATAGTTGATCGAGAGATACTTGGAGGTCTCTCATGTGAATGGCATGTATTCAACACTACCATTCTCAATAACAATGTGATACTTGATTTTGACGAAGTACTATCGATATGCGTACAAGAAAAGATAAGGATGAAGGAATATGAAAATGAAGGAAATGTTTCCTTCGCTACTCATACTAAGAAGAAGAACTTTGGTGGTCCAAAGAACAATGGAAGAGTAGGGACCCAAGGAAATAAAGGCAAGTGTTACACTTGTCACAAGCCAGGTCACTATGCTATAGAATGCCCTTTCAAGAAGGATTCTCCTGATGATGATGACAACAACAACAACAAGAGGAATGGAAATCAAAGGAACAACAGGTTCAAGGGGAAGAGGAAGGCTTCCTCCGGTGAAAATGGGAAACCTTTCAAAAGGTCGAGAAATTCCAGGTATGAGGATTCAAATGTTGTTGATAAAAGAAAGGAATTCATTCTTACATCTGCCCTCTCTCCTGCATCTCCACCGAACACTATGGATGTTTGGTTGATACATAGTGGTGCCTCAAGGCACATCACTAGGTTAAAGGAAGCACTTTCTGATATGGTTGAGAAAGATGTTAATATAAAAATTGTCCTTAGAGATAATGCCACATATCCCATGAAAGGGACAAGGACTATAACCCTCCACTTGTCTCAAGGTCAAGTCCTCTGTTTGCAAGATGTACTATACATACCTGATTTGAAGAAGAACCTTGTGTCTATATCGGCCATGGAAGACAAAGGTTTCAATGTAGCATTCGTTGATGGGAAGGTGTGTTTCTGGAAGAATAGTTTCAAGGAAGCTATTACGATTGGGTTTAGAGTTGATACACTCTACCAGGTTGGAGGAATTCCACTGGGAGTGACGACGTGTGATACTGTCCGAAAAACTGAACTATGGCACCAGAGGTTTGGACACCTTCACTAAAAAGCCCTTCCCGAAGCAAGGAAGGTGGTGACAGGGATGCAAGAGTTCACAAATGATCATGAAGGTGTATGTCAAGGTTGTGCCGAAGGAAAGAATACGAGGGGACCCTTTCCCTCAAGTGTCACAAAGACATCTGATGTCTTACAATTGATACATTTTGAACTGTCTGGGATGATGCCCGTGACATCCTTGGGAGGATGTTCTTATTATATGACATTCATAAATGACTTCTCTCACAAAATCTGGATATACTTCTTGAAAAAGAAGGATGAGGCTTTAATGTGGTTTTGTACCTTTAAAGCATTGGTGGAAAATCTGATAAGGAAGAAGATCAAGATATTGAGGACCGATAATGGCACTAAATATGAGACGAACGAGTTCAAGAAATTTTGCAAAGAAGCTGGCATCAAGAGGGATACCACAACTGTCTATACTCCTTAGCAAAATGGCCTTGTTGAACGAAAGAATAGGACCATTGTGGAAGTTGTCTATGCCATGATATGTGACCAACGTCTATCGAAGTTTCTGTGGGGAGAAACTGCGACCACTATTGTGTACATACAAAATCGATGCCTTCATTCTACTCTGGACTCCAAAAATCCCAAAAAGGTTTTCTCTTTTAAGAAACCTGACGTCTTACATTTTAGAGTTTTTGGATGTCATGTTTATTTTCATGTGTCGAAGGAGAAGAGGAGAAAGATGGATGCTTCTAGGAAGAAGGGAATGTTTGTGGGCCACAACGAAACTTCGAAGGTCTATAGAGTCTCTGTGCCTAGTCAAAAGGAAGTGGAGATATGCCACAATGTTACCTTTGACAAAGATGCTTCCCTGAGGAAAGTAGTCAATCTTCCAAGATATGAGGAAGATCATGAAGCAAGGCCTGGAAATAAAGAAAAACCAAAGGATGGAATGATGCCCGTTGTTGAAGGACTGATGGACCCGATTGATCCACCTCCTTCAATGAGGAAAATACCATCATGGCTTAGGGACACTCTCGAGGATGTCGAGAATCATATGGCCCCAAGGGGGACATTCCGTGAAAGTAAGAAGCCGAATAGATACCAAGGTTATCTAGCAGCCATGAGTACTATTGTAAAATCTGAGCCTGGATCTTTTGTGGAAGTCGTAAAGCATCAATTCTGGAAGGATTCTATGCACAAATAATATGAGTCCACTATGAAGAATGATTTCTAGGTTTTGGATCCAAGACTGGAGTACAAAGCGGTTGTCACCTCGAAATGGCTCTATAAGATCAAGCATGGATCTGATGGAAGTGTTGAAAAGTTCAAGGCAAGATTCGTTGCCCGTGGCTTCTCTCAAAAGGAAGGCATAGACTATGATGACATATTTGCACCTGTGGCCCGATATACCACCATCCAATATGTTGTATCTTAAGAGAAAATCCCTCAGTTGTGAAAGGAATCAGCGCTTAAGAAATTTTAAAAGTGTGTCACAGAAATGATTTTATCATGAGGTATTTGTTCTATCCGTTTGGAGACTACTTTTCTAAAACCCTTAATGATCTGGAATAATAAAATATTTCATAATGCCATTCACTGTTGATATCTGAATGAAAATAATAACTACAGGGAAAATAAAATTAATATGTTGTAAACACAGAATCTACCACTTTTAAGTTTCAGGGGAAATTCATGGAGAGAGAGGAAACTCGAAATAATATGTTGTAAACATAGAATCTATTACTTTAAAGTTTCATCAAGATTTTGTGAAGAGAGGGGAAACTCAAAATAACATGTTGTAAACTTAAGTTTCAGAGAGAATTTTTGAAGGGAGAAGAGATGGAGTGAAGGAGCGCAAATTAAGGTTATTTAACTCTTACTCACAGATGTAATTAAGAGACTAGTTGCTACATTACTTCACTTCATTCAAAGAAGAAGGGACACAAAATGGCACAAGAAACATGAATCACCATCAACAATTGCAGGAATCTTACTGCTTCTTCATTCACCTATCAGAAAAAGAAGTACAAAATGTAATCCCCAAGAGGTCCAGAACTTAGAACCCCTCTTCACTTTTTCTCCCTTCCTTAAATACAAACCAAAGCAGTTTGTAACTTCTCGAACTTCTTGAAACTCCTAAACTGCCTAAATTGTTAAACTACTTATTACATTGCAATCAAGGGCACCATTGTAGCTTCAATCTTAACAAACAAAACAAAATACACTTGGAATATAATCCCTTTGCTGAATCTGATTTGTGGTTGATGTGTCTCCTTCCATTTCGAATGCATTGTCCTAATAGTCTGCATAAATGCATCTCCACCCGACTATGCCCATGCTTTTGTGTTTCAAACGATGTCATCATGCCACTTTCTACCCGACTCTGCCTCTTCTACGCATGCCTATTGTGTTTAGTCTTCTCTTCCCCTTTTCTCTGTGTTGGGTCACCTACTCGAGTCTCTTTTCCTGCGTTCAAACTTTTCTCCATTATCAAGGAATTTCACCGGCTTTACGTTATAATCCTCCTTCTTTCCTCCAATGTGATTTAACACAGGAATGCCTTACCTCCGGATTTGAATACGTTTGGAGTTTTATTTTGAAACCACATCACATCCCATTCCATTATTTTTAACTTTTACTAAGCACTTATCTTTTAAATCTTGCGATGTGCACTTATGCGATCGGGCCCCACCGCATCATGAAACTTCATTTTAAACATTACCATGGACATATGTGTGGAACAGTGGTTGTAGGGTCCCACAATATGGTGACCAATCACAGTGCATCGCATATCGGCAAACTTAACATATAACTTAAATGGTAAAAAATACAAACGCCAATGCGAATTTGCGACGTAATCTCCATCTTAGATATTCGCCAAATCAAATGACCACGTTGTACCATCTCACACTGCCATCTCTCGTTCTTGTCGCATCACAACCAAAATATTTTACCTTGCGAAGTCTTAATGCTAAACTTCAAACCCGCCGATGTGCGATATGCGCTAGATCATTGTGCCAACACATGTCTCCTCCCTTTATCACATCGCAACTTTCAATTCTTACCGCATCGCAAGTTGTTTTTTTTAACTTGCGAAGTCCTTAACACATAAACTCAATAATCGCCGATGTGAATTTGTGTTGTGCCGACACGTGGCCCTTATCCTCATCACATCGCAAGATATATTGTTTGACTTGTGATGTCATCTCAATCGTCACTCTTCCCCTTCAGATCTGTGATTCGATCCTCGCCGTTCGATTGCCTCCTTTGGAAATATTCTAAGTTTTTTGTCTCAGTCGATTTCTCTGCTTTCTACCATCGCCGCTCTACAACTCTGTTATCCTTCCTAAGATTTATTCAATATTTAAAAGTGTTGATCTCTCTTGAGCTTGCGAATGAGCCCGATTCGACCTTTGTCTGGTGTGAAATGTTCTAAACGTGCCCATCGGTCTACCTCTTGAACTGTTCTACGCGTGAATAAGCCTGACTTGAGCCCTCTTGCACACTTTTCTCTCTGTTGCTCCTTTGTCTTAGATTACACCTCCAATTTTTTTTTTCCTTGATTTTGGTTTTGGTGCACCTGTGATGATGAATCCTCATTGAGCTTGTGGTTATCCTTTCGAGCATATTAAAGGTATTTTTGAAATTTTAACAATTGTTCCTCAATAACCTTGAACTGCTCAAAACCTCTATTGACTTTTAGCTGAGTCAAATTAAGCTACAACATTTGGCTCCAATTGGGGACAACACTTTGGTAAAAAAGTGTCGAGAACTCATAGATCAGTAGCCTTTATTGGGTATGGAGTCAAATAGAACTTATAGATCAGTAGCCTTTATTGGGCATGGAGTCAAATAGCACTTGTAGAACAATAGCCTTCATTGGGCATGGAGTCAATCCCAAATGTGAGTTTATCCAGTATGAAATCCTCCTGAATCCTGCTACACTTTAGACTTATTACTTCATTCTTAAACTGAAAATACCGAAATGAAAATACTACAACTAAATATGCTCAACTTCTGAGCTTATTTGTGCGCTACTCCTATCTATATTCATGGTTGAACTTAACTAGGTGAAGCCAGCCTTCCAATGGCACCAACATAACATCTGTGTGTTAGACTTAATGCCCCCATAATGTGGAAATTTGAAAATCAAAACAGGGATTTACACTAAAAATTTTCCAGATACAGAGCTTTGCACGTACCCTTGCATAAATGCTTGTTTCTGAAAAAAGAAAGTTGTCATATAGTCAACCACTGGATCATAGAACTGATGAGACAAATATTCAGCTGCTTCCTTTTCCTTAACATCTTGTTGATGTAGACTTCTTTGAACAAGGATTGTTCCTCAAAACTGCTCAGAACCTCTCTTGACTTTTAGCTGAGTCAAATTAGGCTAGAACATCTGGCTCCAATTGGGGACAGCACTTTGGTAACAAAGTGTCGAGAACTCGTAGATCAGTAGCCTTTATTGGGCATGGAGTCAAATAGAACTTATAGATCAGTAGCCTTTATTGGGCATGGAGTCAAATAGCACTTGTAGAACAATAGCCTTCATTGGGCATGGAGTCAATCCCAAATGTGAGTTGATCTAGTATTAAATCCTCCTGAATTCTGCTACACTTTGGACTTCTTCCTTTATTCTTAAACTAAAAATACCGAAATGAAAATACTACAACTAAATATGCTCAAATTCTGAGCTTATTTGTGCGCTACTCCTATCTATATACATGGTTGAACTTAATTAGGTGAAGCCAGCTTTCCAATGGCACCAACATAACATCTGTGTTTTAGACTTAATGCCCCCATACTGTGGAAATTTGAAAATCAAAACAGGGATGTACAATGAAAATTTTCTAGATACAGAGCTTTGCACATACCCTTGCATAAATGCTTGTTGCTGAAAAAAGAAATTTGTCATATAGTCAGCCACTAGATCATAGAACTGATGAGACAAATATTTGGCTGCTTCCTTTTCTTGAACATCTTGTTGATGTAGACTTCTTTGAACATGGCAACTTCCTTCACTATTTGACTCCTCAATTTGAGGTTATATGTGAGAAGATTTATTTTTGTTTTCTGCTGATAACCATTTAGGCCGGAAAGATAAATCTAAGGTTTTTTCCTCATAATGCTGATGTTCTTCATATAATGCCAATTCTTGACAAAAATATTCTTCATCCTGCAAACACACCTGAGAAGCTCTGCTAGTTTCTCCTCTATTCAAAAAATCATTAAAATTATGAAAATTGTAATGATCTTCCAGGCTTTCAGTGTGTAGTTCAATTGTTGCAACGAATTTCTGACTAGAATCCTTAGAATGCTTGAATTCTTGTGTTTCATCAATACTGTTGGGTATGTGTTATATTCTTTCCACGATTAGCCCCACGCGCTGTATGTTGCGTCGGGCATAGCTGGGGGGTCACGAGGGGCGAAGCAGTCCCCACCATTGGGGTCCGAGGCAGCGCCCCGGCCAAAATTTGTTTTTTGTGCGGACCCACTCATAGGCAGATCCGCCCATGGTTTTGTGCATGGTTTTGCACATGGTTTTGGGGTTCGATGGTTTTCGGCCCCCGGTATTTTGTAGATCCTAAGCCAAGGAACTATGGTTATGTTCTAATCCAGGGTTAATGGATTAGGGTTTATGGATGCTTCTAAGATGTATATATGTGTTGTAACACTAAAAGGAACATAATGAAAAATCAAGCTGGTCGTCCCGATTTGGGATCCAGGGGAAAATCTCTGTGTTTATCTGTTTTATGTTTTATGCTCTTGCTATTGTTTATTTTCTGTTATAAGAATCGTGTGTAGATATTTTTGTTCAGGGTTAAAACCTACAAATACAAGAATCCCCTGAACGATTTTTAAAATCCTTTTTCATCTCTAATTTCATTCCCTTGTAAATAAATTCCAATGTTTTCTTCACATACCCTCTTGTCTTCAACAAAACTTGTTCTTTCAACATGACAGGAGAAATTTCTACAAGCCCACGCATTATCTTTGATTTCCTGTGCATAAGGAAACGTCGGCTCTAGAGTGCAAGGCTTTCTCTCCTTGATATAAAAATCCAATACAGTAGAAAGAGCCCTCAAATATTAAACCATAGATGCAACTTCAGGAGGTCGAATCTCTTTTGGCATGTTGAAATAAATTTTTTGAAACCTCCTATTAAACTCAGTGATTGATTCATTGCTCTGCCTCTAGATAGAATATAATTCCAAAAGTTTTTTTTCATATGACTTACGCTCGCCCCAATATCTAAGAAATATATCTTGAAAACCTTGCCAGGAACTAATTGAACTTGCTTCCAAACACTGGAACCATTGCTGAGCACCATGATTTAATGGATGAAAAAACATCCTTAAAGCCACGTCTTCATAAATAATTTGAAATTTGTCCAGAAAGTGCTCAAATTCCAAGATATTTTGTTCAGCTGAAATATCTTCCTCCTCTCCAAAAAAACTTGGCAAAAATTTGAATCCTTTTGAAGGATATTGATGGAGGATTGTGGGAAGTACCAAGGGTTTGAAAATCACCTTGGTTCCAAAGTGGAAAGAAGCAGATTTCTTATGAGGTAGATTTCTATCATCCAAAGATGATGAATCCTCACCTTTTTCCCAGACTGCGATAGATTACCCTCAGGAATAGTAATGCAACAATCATCTCTCCTTTCATATTTAGGAGATAAAGTTGTGTCAAGATCAATAATAAAATAGGAAGAATAATCTTCTTTCTCCAATAAAGAATGTACATTTTGGGCCTTACAATCTTATGAGAAAATAAATCAGGAAACAATCTTCTCGATATGTAAGGGAAAATAGACCATCAAACTGATAGTAAAAAATAAAACTTCCTTTAAAATATTCCAACTCTGATATCTATATCTTCCATGGTGCTTTCTCATTTTCTTGCCCGCAGACTTCCTCATTTAATGAAACCTTCATTAGTGGATTCGACAGGTGAATAATACACAACCAAAATTGTATCTAAATCTTGTTCACCATCAAGAAGTAGATATCAATACCCAGGGAAAAATAACTTCTTGTCTTCGTCCCTGGCAACGGCGCCAAAAAATGTTGTATCTTAAGAGACAATCCCTCAGTGGTGAAAGGAATCAATTCTTAAGACATTTTAAAAGTGTGTCACAGAAATGATGTTATCATGAGGTCTTTTTTTTATCCCTCTAGAGACTAGTTTTCTAAAACCCTTAATAATCTGGAATAATAAAATATTTCATAACGCCATTCATTGTTGATATCTGAATGAAAAGAAGAACTGCAGGGGAAACTCAAAGTAATATTTTGTAAACACAGAATCTACCACTTTTAAGTTTCAGAGGAAATTCATGGAGAGAGAGGAAACTCGAAATAATATGTTGTAAACAGGGAATCTATTACTTTAATGTTTCATCAGGAGTATGTGAAGAGAGGGGAAACTCAAAATAACATGTTGTAAACACAGAATCTATTACTTTTAAGTTTCAAAGAGAATTTTTGAAGGGAGAAGATATGGAGTGAAGGAGCACAAATTAAGGTTATTTAATTCTTAGTCACAAATGTAATTAAGAGATCGGCTGCTACATTACTTCACTTCATTCAAAGAAGAAGGGACATAAAATGGCATAAGAAACACGAATCACCATCAATAGTTGCAGGAAAATTACTGCTTCTTCATTTACCCATCAGAAGAAGAAGTACAAAACGTAATCCCAAAGAGGTCCAGAACTCAAAACTCCTCTTCACTTTCTCCCTTCCTTAAATACAAACAGAAGCAGTTTGTAACTGCTCGAGCTTCTTGAAACTCCTAAACTGCCTAAATTGTTAAACTACTTATTACATTACAATCGAGGGCACCATTGTAGCTTCGATCTTAACAAAGAAAATAAAATATACTTGGAATATAATCCCTTTGCTAAGTCTAATTTGTTGTTGATGTGTCTCCTTCCATTTTAGTTGTGTTGTCCTAACAGTCTGCATAAATGCATCTCCACCAGACTCTGCCCATGCTTTTGCGTTTCGAACACTGTCATCATGCCACCTGCTACCCGACTCTACCTCTTTTGTGCGTGCCTGTTGTGTTTAGTCTTCTCTTTTTTTTTTCTCTATGTCGGGTCACTTACTTGAGTCTCTATGCCCGCTTTCAAACTTTCCTCTATTATCAAGGCATTTCACTGGCTTTACGTTATAATCCTCCTTCTTTCCTCCGATGTGATTTAACACAAGTTTACCTTACCTCCAGATTTGAAGACCTTTGGAGTCTGCTTTTGAAACCACATTACATCCTCCCAGCATCGCACTTTGTATGCCATTGTTTTTAACTTTTCCTTGGCACTTATCTTTTAAATCTTGTGATGTGCGCTTATGCGATTGGGCCCCACCACATCATGAAACTGCATTTTAAACATTACCGTGGACATATACGCGGAACAATGGTTGTAGGGTCCCACAATATGGTGACCAATCACGGTGCATGGCATATCAGCGAACTTAACATATAACTTAAATGGTAAACAATACAAATGCTGATGTGAATTTGTGAGGTAATCTCCATCGTAGATCTTCACCAGATCCAACGGCCCCGCTGTACTGTCTCTAACTTCCATCTCTCGTTCTTGTCGCTTCGCAACCAAAATATTTTACCTTGTGAAGTCTTAATGCTAAACTCTAAACCCGCCGATGTGTGATATGAGTTGTATCATTGTGATAACACGTGGCTCCTCCCTTTAAAGCATCAAAATTTTCAATTCTTACCGCATCGCAAGTTGTTTTGTTTAACTTGAGAAGTCCTTAACACATAAACTCAATAATCGCCGATGCGAATTTGCATTGTGCCGACATGTGGCCCTTCTCCTCACACATCTCTCTGTAGAAATTATATACATTAAGCATGCATATGTCCTAGATTCCCCTAATTTCACAATATTTAACTTCTTTCAAAATACAAAATCATTCCACTGTTAATATTTTGCGGAAAATTAATTGCACACACATGTGAAGCATAAATAAATAAAAAATCGCACATAACATAGTTGTTTAACGGGAAAGCCGGAAGCTGAAAACCCCAACTATAATATATTATGTATCATGGAGATCATGTAACAATCCTCATAGAAATATTAGTACATCAAGCTCTCAGTACAATACAATCGTCACACACTAATTAGGAAAAATCTGCAAATCCATGCCGTCTTGCCCTCCTGCTAATTTTGCCTCCAACTGTATCCCTTCTAAGAGTAGCTCTTGAATGAATTCGAATTACCCTTGCATTGACGCACAATCCTCATTGGAAACTCCAATGTGTGTGTGATGCAATCAATGCATCACTATAGTCACAACAGATAGTCCATCTTTCCCTTTCACCTATCTCTCCACTGGGTCTCCACTGGAACTGCCATGCATTGTAGTTAACTATTGTATTGTTCAATTGATTAATGATTTATTATTTGTGAATTAATTAAATAATTAATTCACTCCACTCTCACTAGTGTATCATTCAGTTATACTAGATACAACTAGCTCAACTAAGTCTAACCGAGTTAAATTGAATACAACTCCATAAACTACTCTTCTGACTCTGTCATAACTTTGCCACTTGAGTTCTAACTGAGTCCTCCATGCATGAACCTCCAGTTGCCCTTGGGAATTGCATAATTCCCTCAGTCCACTGATTTTCCAAATCTGTGCACTGAATCAAAGTGCTCCAAGAGAATAAGTTGTTTTTTAGAGTCTGATTATTATTAAGAGCTAATAATAATCGACATACATATATTTTTAGATCGATGATCTATAAATAGACTTCGCCCAATATTCTAAAAATAACATTTCATCTATTTTTCCAACTTGATCAACCATCCACAAATAGCATCCTGCAACTTCTGAAATATGATCACCATGTCTAAAAATAGACTTGCGCCAATAGTAACTGTGGGCCCACTGAGTGAAGGTGACTAATTTTCACTAAGCTCGTCATCTTGTTGAATCTGAACACTCCCTCTCAACAAGATAGGGATTATTCTTCACTGCGATCCTACCTCTATGGTATTCGAATTTTCTCCTGGTGAGCGCCTTCGTCAGAATATCTGCATCCTGATCTTCCGTAGGAATGTACTGAAGCAACATGATCTTCCACTGCACACAATATTTGATATGATGATACCGGATATCAATATGTTTAGATCTATCATGAAACACAGGATTAATCGAGAGTTTAATGCAACTCTGATTATCACAATGTATCACTATAGGATCTAAATGTGAACCAAACAAACCAACCAGGATCTTCCTCATACGGATAGCCTCACATGTAGCTTGACTTTCTGCCATGTATTCGCCTGGCAGGCGAGTGCACGGATATTTGTTTTCATTGTACCAAGAAGCATCATAGATCCGATGCGAAATCCCTGCGATGTGCTCTTTTCTTTTGTTGGGCTTCTGCCCAATGCGCATCAGAGTGAAGCCATGCAACTTCACCTCATACTTCTGTCTGTACCATAAACCATACTCAGATGTGCCCCTGAGATATCTCAGGACATGCTTTCTTGCCTTCCAAAAGAGCTTGGTAGGCTTAACCATCGCTTGTGAAAGATGGTTCACCGCATAGCATATGTCTGGTCTTGTATTGACTAAATACATGAGTGAACCCACCAACTGTCGATAAACGGTGGCATCCACTACCTCTGCCGATGTAGCATCCTCTTTCTTCCAATTTCCTGGAAGAGGAGTGTCGATAGGCTTGTAGCCTTGCATGTGAAACTTCTCCAGTATCTCCTGGGCATACTTTCCTTGAGACACAAACAGTTCACCTTCCCGCTGCCATATTTCCAATCCAAGGAAATAATGAAGGAGGCCCAAATCCTTCATCTCAAACTCCTTTGAAAGATCTTCCTTGCATGATTGTATCAACTGCTCATCACCTATTAGTATTAAATCATCAACATAAAGAACAATGATTAAAATCCTACCCTCCACCACAATCTGGTACAGGTTTGCATCCGCCTCACTCTTGGTGAAGCCAAATCCAGTGAAATAGTTGTCGATCCAAGTGTACCAAACATGTGGTGCTTGTTTCAGCCCATACAGCGCTCTTTTGAGCCTACACACATGCGACTCACTGTTGAAGATCTCAAATCCTTCAGGCTGCTCAATGTACACCTCTTCCTCAATGATCCCATTAAGGAACGCAGTCTTCACATCCATTTGATGAATGTGCCAACCCATCTGTGCTGAGAGAGCAAGGATGGTCCGCATGGAATAATACCGTGTGACAGGTGCAAAGGTTTCTTCATAGTCAATCCCCTCGATCTATGAGAAGTCCCAGGCAACAAATCTTGCCTTATACTTCTCGACGCTCCCATTAGCAGCTTGCTTTACCTTGTAGATCCATCTTGATCCTACAACTGATTTTCCCACCGGTCTTGGAACAATCTCCCAAGCATTGTTTCTGACAATGGAGTCATACTCCTCCACCATGGCATCTACCCATGAGGGCTCCTGCACTGCTTCTTCGAAAGAAGATGGCTCTGTCATGATATACTTGCTCATAAGAGACATGTATCCAGTAAATCGGTCAGGTGATTGTCTCTGTCTGCGCTGTGATGTAGGGACTCCTACATTCTGTGCCGCATCAAGATTCAATCTCTCAGCTTCTATGGTACACTTTCTGCCTTGTCCGATGTTTGGTTCTGCATGAGTGGACTCCTCCACTCCATGAATCTCCTCCTGTGGCTAATCCACATCTAGAGGCTCATCTTTGGGAAACAGAAGTTCATCCTATGCATGCAAGTGTAGCTCCCTCTCAAGCGACAACTTCATGGATTTCACCTCATTGAATTTTATATCCCGTCGCACCACAGTCATCCGACTGTCTAGAAAATACACACGATAATTATGGGGTGTTTCTGTGTACCCCACAAACATCCCAACTTCTGCAGTCAGCTCCAGCTTCTTCCTAGCGTCCTTTGTCACATGAATGTAAACAGATGAGCCAAAAATATTCAAATGATAAATATCAGGCTTCTTACCAGTAAAAGCTTCTTCAGGTGTACTCATGCCAAGTACTCTATGAGGACAACAGTTTTGCACATAAACCACCGTGTTGCATGCTTCCGCCCACAAGTGCATCGGTAGGCCCTGGTCATACAGCATCACTCATGCAGCACCCACAATCGTTCTGTTCTTTCTCTCCGTGACCCCATTCTTCTGTGGGCTATGAGGCGCTATGAGTTCTCTTAGAATTCCTTCTTTGCTACAGAAGTCTTTGAATTTTCCCGAGATGTATCCACCACCATCATCACTCCGTAGAGCTTTCACTTGCTTCCCTGACTCCTTCTCCACCAATGCCTTGAACTCACAGAACTTTGAGAATGTTTCACTCTTCTTCTTCATGAATAATATCCAGCATCTACGAGAATAGTCATCAAAAAATATAACATAATACATGTTTTTTGCTGTTGAAGCAACCGAGAAAGGTCCACACACGTCTGTGTGAATTCTCTCCAGGATCACCGAAGCACGGTTCTCCTTCTCATGAAAGGTGGTCTTCACAAACTTACCCATAGTACATCCCTTGCACTGATCTGACTACGCAAGATTACCCTTGGGAATTCCATTAGAAATCTGCTGCAAAATCTTCAAAGCGCCATGGTGAAGATGGCCCAATCTCATGTGCCATAATTCACCCTCATCCCGGCTCACCACTTCTTTTGCTTTTCCCACCATTGAAATGCAGCCATCTACCTCCAATTTTTAGAGATTCTTAATTCGAACCCCTATCTTCTTGGTTTGACCCATTTTTTTATGTCGAAGGAAGGCTTTTCCCTCACTGAAAACAACATCATAACCTTTATCTTCCAGCATTGCGACCGAGACCAAGTTCTTCTTCAGAATTAGAACATGCATAACATTCCTCAATAAGAATGGATTACCAGGCTCCCTCTCAAAGGTAATGGTCCCAATTCCAGTCGCACTGTACCGACCATCGTCACCCATTTCTATATGCATCTGGAGGTCCTTCTCCTCCAAGTCACTAAACAACTCTTTGTCTCCCGTCATATGGAAAGACGCACCACTATCAAGATACCACACTGATCCCATACAGCTTGAAACCAAGCATGCTATCAAAGAGAAATCAAGTTCAAATTGTGAGGCTAAGGCATTTCCAGCTGCAGCTCCAGCAACCTTCTTGTTCCTCTTCTTCTGTGGACAGTTAGTGGTGAAATTGCCATGTTCGTGACAGTGAAAACACTTCACTTTGGAAAAATCCTTCTTCTTGCCTTTAGCTTCAAATTTTGAAGGAAATTTCTTTCCCTTCCCTTTCCTTGCTTTGGCAGCCAAAGAAAAATTCTCTTCATCTTCATTCTTTGATGAAGAGCCATCCTTGGTACCCCGCCTTATCTCCTCCTGCACAAGATCCGACCAAAGTCGCTCCCATCCTGGCAGTTTCTCCCGTCCATTGACAGAGTCTTCGTAGCTATGCCAACTCTTCGTAAGCCCAAGGAGAGCCAAGCTCACCAATTCTTCATCATTAAAATTAACCCCCACACTTCCCAGTTCATCCTTGCAGTAGAAAAACTTCGTGAGGTATTTTGGAATACTGTCGCCCTTCTCCATTTTTATTTTTCCGAGCTTGTCTTTAAGCGCCAACTTCCTCTGGTCACTTCTGCTTTGGAACAAATCTGTCAAAGCCTTCCACAACAAGATTGGAGTGGCTTTCCCATGAAGGCTAGACACTATATGGTCCTTCACACCTTCCAATAGAACTCTTCTCGTCTTTGTTGTCTTCTTTTTCCATGCATCAAGTAATGTAGCATCGCTAGATCCCGGCTAAGGAACATCGCTATCGATGAACTCCTTCAGTCCATTATCCTCCAGCACTGCCTCCATCCTGTCCTTCCAGGCTATGTAATTAGAGCTCCCATCAAGGGCATACTCCAATCGTAACCCATTGGAAGCCATTTCAATGTATACTCAACTTCTACACCAAGAATCTTCTGTAGCAAATTCGAATTGTCCACCAGCACAAACTCACCAATTCTTCACAATTGAAATATTCAAGAATTAACAATGCTCCAATACCATGTATAAATTATATACATTAAGCTTGCATATGTCCTATATTCCCCTAATCTCACAATATTTAACTTCTTGCAAAATATAGAATCATTCCACTGTTAATATTTTGCGGAAAATTAATTGCACACACATGTGAAGCATAAATAAAAACAATCGCACATAACACAGTTGTTTAACGGGAAAACCTGAAGCTGAAAACCCCAACTATCATATATTATGTATCATGGATATCATGTAATAATCCTCATACAAAGCTTAGTACATCAAGCTCTCAGTACAATACAATCGTCACACACTAATCAGGAAAAATCTGCAAATCCATGCACCGATCTTTGCCCTCCTGCTAGCCTGCCTCCACTACACAATCCCTGCTCAAGAATAGCTCTGAATGAATTCGAATTACCCTTTCCTTGACTGCGTAATCCTCATTGGCAACTCCAATGTGTGTGTGATGCAATCAATGCATCACTATAGTCACAACAGATAGTCTATCTTGCCCTTTCACTTATCTCTCCACTGGGTCTCCACTGGAACTGCCATGCACTGTAGTTAACTACTGTATTTTTCAGTTGATTAATGAGTTATTATTTGTGAATTAATTAACTAATTAATTCACTCCACTCTCACTATTGTATCATTCAGTTATACTAGATACAACTAGCTCAACTGAGTTAAACTGAATACAACTCCATAAACTACTCTTCCAACTCTATCATAACTCTGCCACTTGAGTTCTAACTGATTCCTCCATGCATGAGATCCATTAAACCCTTGGGAATTGCGTAATTCCCTCAGTCCACTGATGTGCCACATCTGTGCACTGAAACTAAGTTCTCCAAGAGAATAAGTTGATGTTTAGAGTCTGATTATTATTAAGAGCTAATAATAATCGGCATGCATCTCTTCTTAGATCAGCGATCTATAAATAGACTTCGCCCAATATTCTAAAAAATAGAATTTCATCTATTTTTTCAACTTGATCAACCATCCACAAATAGCATCCTGCAACTTCTGAAATATGATCACCATGTCTAAAAATAGACATAGTCTAAGAATAGACTTGTGCCAAAAATAGCCTGCAGGCCCACTTAGTGAAGGCGACTCTTTTCACTATGCTCATCATCTTGTTGAATCTCAACACTCTCTCATCATCTGATTGGTTCGATCACCTTGTATGATCTTCTCTTCACACGTGGGAAATTTCAGCAAGGAGAAAAAAAAATTTCATCCTAGGGTTTCTACCGCAGCATTGACCAGCATTGACTTTGGTCAACACATGGTAAAATTGACCTGAAACTCACCCAATCTTTCGAATTCCTCAATCCGCATTTTTTGGCACAATTCACGAGGCTGGACGTTGACTTTTACTTGGTTGCATTGACCTTGCTGTTGCTGTTTGCGTATACTGTTGACTTACAGCGTTGACTTTTGGGGTTGACTAATTTGGTTGTCCTAGAGAGTTGTGTGACACTTCTGGTTGGCTGACCATATTGAGACTTTGCTGGTTGAAGAATCCTGTTGACCATCGTAACACACCAACACACATATATTTTGGCTTGTCTTATGTCGATCTACTGGTATGTTCTATCATCATTTTACTTTTCTGTTTATGTGATTGCTGACTGATATTGGGATAAAAAGTAAAGTTGCATCAAGCATAAAACATCTACAAAATTTACATATATGCATCGGAGAAAGAAATACAAACTTCTTTGTTATATTGTATCTTCATTGAAAAGGGAATATTGTTCTCATTTGATGATGTGAAATCCTTTGACACTTCAACAAAATTTTACTTTTTTTATGTTTTATTCTCATTTGACAAATTTTTTAACTCACTAGAACATCTAGTAATCATAGATTCTTTGCTGACAAGATAACTACGAGGTGAACCTGAGAATAGTTTGCACTCTTGTCTCTCCAGGATTCTTTGGAGCATTTGTGGTGTCTTGTCATTTCCATTAATATATTCAACACCCTTAACTTCCATAATTGCAAGTAAATGTGAGTACGATGTAGATATTGGTATATGAATCAGGTACAAGACTTTGGAACAAGTTTTTGTTGAATATAATCTAAAAGAAATATATTTTGTTTCTATATTCCAAATATATATGTTGACACCAAGGATTTCACATATCCACTGTATTTCAAAACCTTTACCTTATATATGCCCATTTTCATATGGCATTGATAATTTTATAATGTAAGCTTACCAATCATTTCGAAATTGTTATTGTTGAATGTTTCTAGCATTCAGGTGTTGTTGTAAACAATTCAAAGATTTATCATCGTTGAAAATAAAACAATTGTAAAAAGTTTGTGTAATTATTTTTCTCATATTAGACATATCAAACCACAATGAGAGTGTGCAAATAAACCCAAACTAAGTGTCATGGCAGTCATTGAAATTTTGTCGATAGATCAAGAAGCCTTGTTCACATAACATTCGCTCAATTGACTGTATGTCAAAATGTCCAATTGAGAATTGATATGGACAAATGCATAGGCCAATTGAGCTATTTATTGAACCTATATTATCTACTATCCTATGTAAAAAAAATGGCTCACAATGTCCACATGTAGTATTTTCATTATGTAGAAAAATAATATATTGATAACCATCAATGTCTGAATTGAATCATAAATATTCTTGACCATTTGTAAATAGCCAAACGTTCACTAGAACTGACAACCACTTGGAAAACCACTTGATACAAAATGCATCCCCCCATAAGCTAATTGTAGATGAAGCACAAATATAAGACGGTGTAGACAATCCTTCCAAGTACAATTCATGATTACTAACGTGATGGATATTCTGAAGGCATTCTGGGGACATTTTTGTATGCAATGAATGCAAAGTAGTATCATTTCCATGAGATAAGCAACGTAGAAAGTGCTTTATAATACCATGTCGTATTTTAGCTGAACTATAGTGAAAGTGGAGAAAAAAAATGTGTCAAATAAACAGTCACCAGGATAATAGAGGAAGTTCTCTAATCTATGTAAATTGAATCTAGATAACTTGTGATCAATTTCTTGAATTTTTGTACCTTTCAACACACAAAAATTTCCATTGCCATAAAGTATATTGACACAATGTGACAATGACTTATAGCATTAAGAGCATACACTATGTTCAATTTTCAATCACCACACATGATACTAGAAAATTTCTACACCTCATATATTATCTAGTCTATATTGGCTTTGTTGTTATCCTTTTTCCCTGTTTTTTTGTTTCACAATACTCTGAAAACTAGTACCTACCACTGCGACAAAGGAGTAGACAAAATGGAAATAAGAAACCTTGAAGATTGAAATCTTTGAAATTGAAACATAATTTAAAACTAAAGGCATTTATACAATTTAAAATAATAACAAAAAAAACGGTATTATCATTTTAACAAATTTCAAAACACAAATATTTAATTTGAAAAAATCCAAAAAACGATTCACCAATTAATGTAAATTATTTTTAGAATATATAAGTTAAATAGAATCCAAATATTACTTAAAAAAATAAATAAATAAAATACAATATAGCTTCGTATAATAAACAACTTTAATTTCAAATAACTAGCATAAAGCTACTTAAAATAATAATCATATTCCCCAGATGTGGGTGATTAGACTTGCAAGGTTGGAAAGAAACATGGATCCTCCACAGATACCCAGTTGGCCTCACCTCGAGGCTACACCTGCCTCCAGTGTGAGAGCCATAAATTCACCTTGCTGGGTTTTGGCCGCATTCATTCCATGGAACCTGATGCATTCAATCTGGTGTACTGTGCATTCATTCCTTCCTCGACCGAAACAACGCATTCTCTAGCCTTTTATGGCCAATGGAACTGACTCCGTCCCGCATTCAATCCGCACCTCCCTTTGTTTTTCTCTCCGGCTTACTCTACAAGATACTGCATTCAGCTATGCTTGCCCCAGTTTTGCTTCTACCATTCACGTTGATGCTCCTCCACCCACTGTTCATCTGTCTCCCTCTACACATTCATTACCTCCTTTGCATCTCTAGCATTCCATCGAATTTATGCCTCGTTGCCACCGCATGCGCTGTCGTAGGGGATGAGGTAGAGGTTCTCCCTCCCACCCTCCAATTCCAGCCATGGCGAAGTGCACGATGGCCTTCTCAGTGGCTATGGACGCGCTGAGGTCTCTGACCCCCAGATGCTCTCGGCCATCTCTCAATTCATATTTCGGAGCTTCAACAAAGCCATTTCGGCTCTGGTTCAAGGAAGCGGACTCGAAAATCCACTCTTTCTCGCTCATCCTCCCCGCTACCTAGGAAAATGGTGGCTTTTTCAGTCAAAATCATGGAGGAAGCTTCTGATAGTGGGCGTAGCATCTCTGCTGAAGGAGCTCGTCCAATTGACAATGCAGAGGACATAGGCGCTCGATCCACCTCCACTCCAGAGCTAGATCCCCAACTCTCCAAGAAGGGGGACACACTCTCTGATTGTAGGTGCTACAATGTGGAAGAACCTCCTCGTATGCAGTACCATGATGTAAAGGACCAGCAACTATAGAGCCATGGCTCTCTTTTTTCCAGTATTTTCATCTTTATCTATAGTTTCTATCTTTATTTTTCTTCTGCACAACAAACTCAGTTTTTTTGATGCACTATTAATAGTTGGTTTCTCCATGAAGGGCAGTTATTTCTATGACTTGTTGAATTATCTATGCGTTGGCTTCCCCCGTAGGGGCAGCCCCATTTTTGAACTTTTGAATTACCTCCTTCTAACAGGAGTTGGCTAATCTAGCAACCTTTGTCACGAAGATTGAATGTACTCTTTTTGTACCATATAATAGATATTAGCCTTATGCAGATAAATAAATTAAAAAAACAAAAACAAAAATCATATTCAATAGTTTATTGAAATAATAAACATATGTAAATTCTTATCACTATAAAACTATCAATTGCATCGCATCTAAGTTACTAAGATATTCTTGCATTATAAATACAATATGCCATCGAACAAAATGTAAAGTATTTGAGTTCCTAACATAATGCAATATTTGTTTTTTTTTAAAGCTTATTGAAATTGGATATAGTTCGAACTAATTAAATATATATATATATATATATAGTCTTAATAGATCAAAATTATATTCTTTTCACATATGCACATGATAGAAACTGAACAAAATATCATAGCTAATGTGTCCATACTCAGGAACAAAACCCAAACATAATTGGTGGCCAAAAAAAAATGCATGGAGACAATGGAAAAAATGGAACCTAGAAAAAATAAAAACTGATGTTTCTATGTATCAAGAAGCACCAAATAAAAAGTTGCAAGTGTTTTAATCAATTAAACACAACACATATTGTTGTTCTTTAAACACAAAAAAACCTATGCAGATTATTTTTCCATAAAAATTCTAGTTTCTTTGCTGCATCTATGATTTTATATTACTTTTACCTAGATTCTCTCTCTATGATTCATGACACAATATAACAAATCACATTAGTTATATATATTGTGTCTTCATGTGTTTCCTATAAATAGCTCAAAATGTATTTTTGATCATCCATTGATCATTAAGAAAGTGATATACTTAGAATAAAACTACATGGGAACCATCAACAATTTATGCAAGCTAGAATAATATTTATAGTACCATAGCAATGGGTTTATGCAAACTATACAACGCTTGTGTACAGAGACAAACTAACATTGCATTCAATGATATTATAGATACACACACACACACATATAATCTACTTTATGCGAATAATGATGACCAAAAAATGGATCATGTGGTTTTGTATACTATCATTTGCTAGCCATTGGAAACATTAACTATTTTTTTATAAGTAAAACAAAACATTCTAGTCACATTTGGCTAGAAAAGCACAAATAAAGAAAAAATCATTGGCCAATTGTAATCATAGGACTATAATTACATTAAATTGTAAATCAAAGTGACTAACACAACTTTGTATCATAATGTTTGATAGCCACAGAAAGAAATATTTAGGAATTATTTAACATGCCATTTATAACACAAAACATTCTAAGTGCACATGACTACAAAAAGTGAAAATAAAAACCATTTCCCAATCCTAATCATAGTTCTATAACTACATCAAATTACATATGCACTTCAGTAAATGTTTCAATTTGAGTAAAAGATACTGGACCAAAATTTTCCAAAAATGCAATAATTTAAGCTTATATAGTCACCCATATTGGAATAAAGATTCCAAGCACACATACACAATGGAAACATATATGAGACCTAGAGATAAATTTAATAACTGCTAATTATAGCATTGTAATATACCAAAATTCTTTCTCACATGAGACATAGGTAATCAACAAATGTATCATTTAAAGCACACAAAAAAAATTATTGAATATTTCCCTTTAACAATCATCCACTGTTCTCCTTATTTGAACAAATATATTGCACACAACAATGCAAACATTTGCACCATTCAAAACTGCAACTAATCCACTTGTAACGAAAATTGCGTCCAAAAAAATCATTGTTTTTCGTCTTTTCTGTTTTATTTGCAGAATCCAATATTTGATCATTAGTCTCCTCCTCCTTTATAAGTTGTTGCAACGAATTTGAAAATTGCACAACTACACAATCCATGACTCAAAATCACTCACAATTGCATAACACTATTTTGGAACAAATACCATTCAAACTAGCAAACATTACATGAATCCAATATATCATCGAGTCAAATACTCATTAAACAATCTAAATAACAATGTTCTCTAATTTTTTTATTATTATCAACCAAAATAAATAATATCAGGGAAAAGCATTCTAAAAACTAATTTTGTTAGTTGCAAATGTTCAAGTGTAAACAAATTAGACACTAAACTTCAAACTACGCCAAACATTGATTGTTATGAAACGAGCTCCAAAAATAGAAGAAAAGAGAGATCAACGCCTTAGAAATCAAACACTTCGAGGGGGAAACCTCCAATACATTACATAAATGAAAAATTCTTGTATGATACAAATGACAAAACCTCCTTGTATATATAGGATTCCATGGGGTCACAATATAATCCAAGCCGACCTAACAATAATAATGTAAGGGCACAATAATAACAATATTGGGGTTACAGGGGTACAACAATAACAATAAGGGGGTTACACTAACAAGAATAAGGGACTATACTAGTAATATAGGGACCTAACATGCCCCTCTCCTTCAAGAAAGTCTTGTCCTCAACGCTTGAGTATCTTCGGATGCTTTCGTATAAAATTCGCATCCTCCCATGTAGAATCTTCAGTGGGTAAGTTCTTCCACTTGATGAGAAACTCTGAAATTGATCAATTTTTTACTTGTCGAGTTCTTGTTTCTGTCACTGCTTCAAGTTCCAATATGATTTTTCCTTCCTCATCAAGTTCTGGCAATATTGTTTGAACTAGAAGTTTGTCCCCTATAACCTTCTTTAAGCATGAAACATGGAAAACTAGATGCACTCACAAAGAAGTAGGAAGATCCAATTTGTATTCCATAGTACCAATCTTCAACAACACCTTGTAAGGACCATAGTAAATTATTTAGTATCCTTCTTAGCTTGCTTGAGGGACATTTTTTTGTATGATTGTATTCGTAAAAATGCCTAGTCTCCTACATCAAAACTTCTCTCACTGCGATGTTGATCTGCCTGTTGTTTCATTCGATTTTGTGCCGAATTTAGGTTATCCTTTAAGAGTTGGAGAACTTCTTGTTGATGCTCGATGTGATCTTCCACTACTTGAACCTTAGAATTTTCTCTTAAAGATGATGTGATGGACGGTGGATGATATCCATAAAGTGCCATAAATGGGGTCATTTTGACTGCAATGGAAGGAAGTGTTATACCACCATTCAGTAAGAGGTAACCACTTGACCCATTGTGTTTTCTTATCAGATACAAAACAACTAAGATATCCTTCCAAACATTTATTCACTATCTCAATTTTACCATCGGATTGAGGATGATAAGATGAGCTATGAGCTAGTTGAGTACCCAAACAAGAAAATAATTCTGTCCAAAAATTTCTAGTAAAAATGGGATCTCTGTCACTTACAATAATCCTTGGGTTTCCATGTAGCTTTTTAATTGTTTCCATAAATGCAGTAGCAATTGTACTTGCTTTAAATGGATGAGATAATGCACAAAAGTGTGTGTATTTGGTAAGTCTATCAACTACCACCATGATGATGCTCTTTCCTTTGGACTTAGGTAAACCTGTGATAAAATCCATTGAAATCATCTCCCAACGTTGACTTGGAATGGATAAAGGTTGTAGAAGACACGGGGTCTTAATTGTCTCAACTTTATTTTGTTGGAAAACCAAACATTCTGCCACAAAATTTTGAATATCCAATTTAAGGCCATCCCAAAAAAAATATTTCTTCAGCCTGCAGTAATTTTTTAAAAATCCTGAGTGTCCCCCTAAAGGAGAAGTGTGCAATTCCAAAATAATCTTTTGTTTTAGTTGGGAATTCCTACAAATATATAAGCGATTTTTTTACCATGAGGAATCATTTTTCCAACTAAACGTATCCAATATACTAGGATCTTGCTACAACTTTTGAATGAGTGTCCACACTTCTTCGTCCTTCTCCCATTCATCCCTTACTTCGGTTATCCAATCTGTTTGGATAATAGAAATGGAACAAGGCAATGCTTCCACCTCTTCATCCTTTCTTGAGAGTGCATCTGCAACAACATTTAGCTTCCATTTTTTGTATATGATTTCAAAGTCATAACCCAACATATTTGTGACCCATTTTTGCTACTCTTCTGAAGATAGTATTTGTTCCAAAAAGTGTTTAAGACTATCATGATCAGTTTTTACCTTGAAGTGTATTCCAAATAGGTAAGGTCGCCATTTCTTTAGTGCATGTAGTATTGCCAAATAAAAAATGTAATTCTATTGTTTCGAAGAGAATTTTGAAAAGAAGATTGTCAAAAACAGTTTATTAACTGTTTTATAAATCAATTTTATAACTAATTATGTAGATGACTTGTGAGGAGAAAAGATAAAGCCCATAAATTGAATGGGGTGGGGGTTCCGAGTTTTGGACCTTTGGAGAACTGCAATTTTGTACTGAATTTTCTGAAAATTAATGAAAGAAGATCAACTTTCTTACACCTGTTGATGTTGATGTGTTTTTCTAGTTTCATTATGTGTTTATTCTTCTGTGAATGAAGTGAAGTAATGTAGCTGCGGATCTATTTTTACAGTTTGTAAATAAGAGTTAAATTTCCTTAATGTGCGCTCCTTCACTCCAACTACTTTCTCTCTATAAATTTCTTTCCATGATTTAAAGTGATAGATTATATTATACAACATATCATTTTAAGTTTCCATTCCATTTTGTTCCTTCCATTTCAAGTAATATCAGCAGATTATGGCATTGTGAAATCTTTCGTTATATCAGATCATTGAGGGTTATAAATATTAATTTCCAAAGGTACTTAACAAAGACCATCTGATATCTTAATATTGTGACATACATTTATAAATGTCTCAAACACTAATTCCTTACCACAGCCAAGGGATTGTTTCTTCAGGTACAACATTTTTTGGCGCCATTGCCGAGGAACGAAGAAGCGAAGTTCATTTCCCTGGGTTTTCTTTCTATTTTCTATGGTTGTTCAGTGAGGTGGAAATATTTGGTTGTGTTAACTCTTTTCATAATTCTGGCTTTCAAAAGGCCACACATGAGGTCTCATAGTCCCTTATTCTTGATGGTGAAAAAGACTTAGATATAAAATTTGGTTTTTTATTATTCACCTAGTGACTCCACTGATGAAGGTTTCCTTAGATGAAGAATCTTGCTGGCAAGAAAATGAGAAAGCATCGTGGAAAAAACATGTATCAGAGGTTCAGGTTTTTAAAGGAGGTTCTATTTTTTACTATCATTTTAGTGGTCTATTTTCCCTTATATATCAAGAATATTGTTTCTTGCTTTATTTTCTCAGAAGATTATAAGGCCCAAAATGTACATCCTTTATTGGAAAAATATGATTTTTCTTCTTCTTTTATTATAGATCTTGACACAACTTTATCTCCTATATATGAGAGGAGAGATGATTGTTGTATTACAATTCTGAAATATAATCACGCACAATCTGGGCATAAAGGAGATGATTCATCATATTTGGATGATAATATTTTGCCTCACAAGTAATTGACTGTTTTTCAGCTCAAAAACAAAGAAATCTTTAAACCCCTGAAGCTGCCCACCATTCTCCATCAGTATCCTTCTAAAGGATTCAAATCCTTGCCAAGTTTCTCTGGAGAGGAGGATATTTCAACTGAACTACATATCTTGAAAATTGAGTACTTTCTAGACAAATTTGCAATTATTTATGAAGACGTGGCTTTAAGGATGTTTTTTCATTCATTAAAGCAAGATGCTCAGCAATGGTTCCAGTGTTTGGAAGCAAGTTCAATTAGTTCATGGCAAGGTTTTCAAGATATCTTTATTAGATATTGGGGCAAGCGTAAGTCATATGAAAAACACCTTTTGGAATTATATTCTATCTAGAGGCAGAGCAATGAATCGATCATTGAGTTTAATAGGAGGTTTCAAAAAATTTATTTTAGCATGCCAAAAGAAATTCAACCTCCTAAAGCAGCAACTATGGTTTACTATTTGAGGGCTCTTTCTATTGTCTTGGCTTTTTATCTCAAGGAGAGAAAGCCTTGCACTCTGAAGCTGACGTTTCTTTATGCATGGGAAATTGAAGATAATGTGTGGGCTTGTAGAAATTTTTCCTGTCATGTTGAAAGAACAAGTTTTGCTGAAGGCAAGAGGGCCTGTCAAGAAAACATTGGAATTTCTTTACAAGGGAATGCAAATCCAGAGATGAACAAGAAATTTCAAAAAGTGTCAAAGGACTCCTGTATTGCTGAAGCACAAGAATCTAATTGGTCTGAAGATTCGGGTCAAAAATTCATTGCAACAACTGAACTACATGATAAAATCTTGGAAGATCATTACAATTTTCATAATTTTAATGATTTTGTGAATAGAGGGGAAACTAGTGGAGCTTCTCAGATATGTTTGCAGGAGGAGGAAGTGCTTTGTAAAGAATTGACATTATACAAAGAACATCAGCATTATGGGGAACAAACCTTGGATTTCTTTTCATTCTAAATTCCTGCCTACAGAAAATGGCAATCAATTTCCTCGCACACAATTCCAAATTAAGGAGTCAAACAGTGAAGGAAGTTGCCCTATTCAAAGAAATCTACATTAGCAAAATGTTCAAGAAAAAGAGGTAGCTGAAATTTTGTCTCATCAGTTCTATGATTCAGTGGCTGAGTATATGAAAAATTTCCTTGATCAACAACAAGCTTTTACGCAAGGGTATGTACAAAGTTTTGTATATGGAAAATTTTCATGGTACATTTCCATTTTGTTTTTTAAATTTCAGCAATATGAAGGTATTAAATCTCACAAGCAGATGTTAGGTTGGTGCCATTGGAAGGTTGACTTCACCTGATTAAGTTCAGCCCTGCATATATATAGGAGTTGTACATAAATAAGCTTAGGAGTTGAGCATTCCTAGTAGCAGTATTTCTAGTTTAGCATTTTTCAGTTCACGAATAAAGATCCTGGAAGAGAGAGGTTTCATAGAAGTTTGAAATTTTTAGAGATTTTGGATTGGGAGAAGATTCAGTTTGACTTGACTCCATGCCCAATAAAGGCTATTGATATACAAGTTCTCCTTGAATCCATGCCCAATAAAGGCTACTGATATACAAGTTCTCAGCACTTTGCTACTAAAGTGTTGTCCCCAATTAGAGCCAGATGTTGTAGCACAATTTGACTCAGCTAAAAGTCAAGAGAGGTTCTAAGCAATTAAAGGTTGTTGAGGAAAAATTATTAAAAAATTAAGAAGAGCTGCAGCATGTTCAAGAAGATAAACACAAGCTCAACATATGTTGCTAAATGATTCTCATCTCCTGTCTTGGATGTGTTTCATGGCTCAATGTGACAGCAAATTAAAAAGTACAAGCATGAAAGTTTGAGTCTTCGTGGAGGTGGAAAAAGTCTGAGGTAAGGAGATGCTTCATTGAAAAATTCTGGTTTCCTAAAAAAATACAAATTCCCTAGTTGAGGATGGGTTACCTCATTTTCAGTCACAAGTTGATCCATCCCCTTGCTTTTTCTATGAATGATACTTGTCACCGAAGCTGGAGGGAATATTATGCCTTATCATATTTTGGAGAATGTTGTTCTGCAGCATATCAATAAAAAGACGACTAGAAAAACAGAGGAATTGCTTGAAATAAATGATATCGGAAACGTTCCTTGAAAGAATGAAAATATGCTTATGCCAATATGAATTGAATTGTGCCAAGATGAAGAACTGGAAACAAATGACTGCACATCTAGGAAAACGCAGACATTCCCAGCATAGGATTTTCGATTTCAAATTGTGGGCAAACGAAGAACAATTTCAAGAATCTGCGAAATGGTTTTTTTTTCAGAATGACTCCAATTGACTTAATCGCGAGAATTGTCCAAAAATTTGAAATGGTTTCAGGAGTTTTGCGGGTTCCTTCAAACACCAATTTTATTAAAAAAATGTTGTGCAAATTGGGGATGACTCTACTGGAATTCGATTTGTCTGATCGCAATTTCCGTCTCAGAAGAAGACCTGAATGATGAATATTATTGTTATTATTGGTTTTTTGATGTAGGCAGTTATACTATGAGTTATACTGTGTCAGAGTAATTTGGCAATATGGAAGGCCTTTTATAGCTAACAAAAGTAGCAACTCCTGTGGCATTTCTATGCATATTTCTATAGAAAAACATAAACTCATGCATCGGTCACGTCCAGATGAGTAGTGTCAACTTCCATTATTCTCAACCAAATATGATTGAGTATGAAATGAATGGAATGGTATTTTTTACAAGAAAAATCAAAATGTTGGTGGAAAGAATTATACAGGCAAGAAGATTTGGAGCTTGACAAAGTGAAACGCAACTATCTTATTTTGACTGCAAATAAGAAACTAGATAAATAGAGAATTATGTTGGTTGATAATGAAGATTCATACATGAATTTAGATAAAGTGATTCAATGAGCCCAACAATAATTTCAGCTTGAATTAGAAGAACAAAGCAAGTTTACTATTGACATTGTTTTAGATGCTCCAAAACCGAGAATATTGTTTTACAGGCTATAATGTTGCAGGTATGAGGAAGAATAGATCAATGGCTTAGATATCTTGTGCACATATCCAACAGTAATGCGGAAGCACAAATTGCATGGAACTTATGAGATATAGTGCCCCCGTAGAGTGGTTGGATCAAAACCAATGTTCGTAGATCGATGGTTATATTTTAATGCGATATCATTGATCCTCATTTCTGGAAACTACCGAAGGTGCCTCCACAAGTGTTTTATGGTTTTGGGAAATTTATGTGTAGACAGAACAATGGGACCCACACTCTATTAATATTCATTATCTCTACAGTGGTACATTGAAAATGTGATCCTCCTGCATTAATCTATTTTATGTATTAGGAGTCTAGTTAAATGCTTGTGTTCAAATGCATAAAGCTTATAAAAAAAAAAAGCCTTTAACTATATTATATATATTATTATTAATAATATATATAATGTTAAATAAAAAATGTAATTCTATTGTTTCGAAGAGAATTTTGAAAGGAAGATTGTCAAAAACAGTTTATTAACTGTTTTATAAATCAATTTTATAATTGATTATGTAGATGACTCGTGAGGAGAAAAGATAAAGCCCATAAATTGAATGGGGTGGGGGTTCCGAGTTTTGGACCTTTGGAGAACTGCAATTTTGTACTGAATTTTCTGAAAATTAATGAAAGAAGATCAACTTTATTACACCTGTTGATGTTCATGTGTTTTTCCAGTTTCATTATGTATTTATTCTTCTGTGAATGAAGTGAAGTAATGTAGTTGCGGATCTCTTTTTATAGTTTGTAAGTAAGATTTAAATTTCCTTAATGTGCGCTCCTTCACTCCAACTACTTTCTATCTATAAATTTATTTCCGTGATTTAAAGCGATAGATTCTGTTATAGCATATCATTTTAAGTTTCCATTCCATTTTATTCCTTCCATTTCAAGTAATATTAGCAGATTATGGCATTGTGAAATCTTTCGTTATATCAGATCATTGAGGGTTATAAACATTAATTTCCAAAGGTACTTAACAAAGACCATCTGATATCTTAATATTGTGACATACATTTATAAATGTCTCGAGCACTGATTCCTTACCACAGCCAAGGGATTGTTTCTTGAGGTACAACAACAATAATGGGAAATTTACCTTTAATAGTGAGCTTAATGAGCTCCCTATAATCCGGACACATGCACCATGATCCATCCTTCTTATGCGCCAATACTACTGGATCATAGAAAGAACTTTGACTAAGTTGAAGTATACCAGCCCCTAACATTTCTGCAATCATATGTTCAATTTTTCTCTTTTGGACATAAGGATATCTGTAAGGCCTGATGTTTGGAGGAAAACTTCCTGGAATCAAATGAATAACATGATCATGATCACCAATAGGTGGGAGTCCTTTGGGAGTTTCAAACACCTTGGAATGATTGTCTAATACTTTTTGTATATTTAGAGAAATAGATGATTTTGATGTTGGAACTTCTAGTGAGCATAATTGTGCAATTACGCCTCGTTGCTCTTTCTTCAGAAGCTTTGTCATGACATTAGAGCTTATTATCTTTTCTGGCTTCCCTGTGATACCCCGTAATTCGATTCCTTTCCTTCCGAAAAAAAAAATTCAAGAAAATTTCTTGAAAATTGAAAGCAATCGTCCCCAAAGATTGTGACCATTGTACTCCTAGTACAACATCAACACCTCCCATTCGAATGGAGAGAATTGGACTATTCAATACATATTCCCCCATGGTTAGCTTGATATTATGGCATTTTCCAGACCAATTTATAGTTCCTCCATTTGCAACCATCACTTGACATTTTTGTGTTGGGTATAGGAAACAATTCAATTCCTTGGCTATCTTACAATGGGTACTACCTGAATCAATCAACACTATTACCTTTTTCTTCTTGATATTTCCTTCTATCTTTAGAGTTTGAGGAGTGGTAATTCATGCCAATGCATTACACGATATGGTCGGACTCGTTTCTTCTTCTTCTATGGTTGGTTCCTAGTGTATATCCTCTTCTTTTGAAGTTTCTTGTTCATTTTCTTCCTCCTCTTCACAATCTATGTAAAATAATTTCTTCTCAGCACACTTAATACCTTTAGTGTATTTGCTATTACAACTATAGCAAAGCCCTTTTGCTCTTTTTTCTTCCAATTGTTGTGGTGTCAACCTTGTAGGTTGTGGAATTCTAGGAGCAGAAACACTTCCATCTTTATAGATGTGAGTGGTAGGCTTCCTTGTTGCCATAATTTTACATTCAATTTTTCTTGCCAATCTAAATGCCTTCTCCATTGAATCAGGTTCCCAAATGTGAACTTCATGTTGGATGTTAACGTTTAAAGTCCCTATGAAGACATCAATCATGTGTTCCTCTGGAATATCAGTTACCCTTATATTCAATTTTTGGAAATCCTCAATGTGCTCCACCACTGAACCATTTTGTTTGAGATTTATCAATTGCCTAAATAAGGTGTTGCTCTTTGTATCCTCATAATGTGCTATCATTTCCTCTATAAAAATTGACGAAATGACATTTTTTTTACAGGAGCAAAGCCATTGATACCATACAAATGTATTTTGTTCTAAATGTAAAGTTGCAATGTGTACCTTTTGTGTGTTTTGCACATTATTGAGATCAAAATATTGCTCCATCTGTATTATCCATGTTACGGGATCCTTGCAATCAAACTTCCTCATATCCATCTTTGGAATATGGTGGTTCTTCCATCCAACATTAGAGTTTATGAAATCACGATTAACATTTATTTTTTTCTCATCGTGAGTTTCCTCTACTATCTTTTTGCCTTTAGAAACATTTCTTGTATCAACTTTTTCAAACCTTCCATGTCTGCTTTTAGATCATTCTTCATGTTTTCCATTTTTTCATCGATCTTAGCTTCCATGTCATCCATTTTAGATTCCATGCCATCCATCTTAGCTTCCATGCCATTCTTCAAACCATCCATCTTAGATTCCACACACTTCTTCAAACCATCCATCTTAGTTTCCACGCCTTTGCTCAAAACTTCCATTTCATTTTTTGTTGCTCTTTGCAAGAGCGAAATTTGTTGCACTTGCTTTTGTAATTTTGAAATGTCATGTTGCCATTCTTCGTTTTCATGAGTCATAATAGAGCCTTCTAAAGGCTTAATGGGCGTTGAATTCTTTTTGGGGGGAATTTTAGAACCCAATACTGATATATATTGTACAATATGCCATTGGAATCAATTCAAACTGATTTTTCACACAAGAATTATGCAGTTGGAAAAAAATACACACCTTTTTCTTCCTTTTGAGGAGCTCTATATTGAAACTGAATTATCTCTCTGATTTTCAATCTTCAATATCTAAAATTTGGCCCTGTAGTAGCCCTCTGAAGCTTATTTCAAATGACATAGGTCTGAACTTATTTGGATTCTTCAAGATAACATTATGCCCAATATCCCACAATGACCTAATTATGGACTGGTTCAGTAGAGCTCACTTGTACGGCATGCCACGTGTCATTGTTTCCCCCTTCAACTCTGAAATTGATACACAAGAAACTACAGTATGTTTACTTGTGGCCACTTTTCACATATTCCAATCTGATGCTCATAAAGAGAGTTATGACGATTTTCCCAAGGTCACCTCTTTGAGGTGAAATTCGGGAGCCTGAAAAAACCCTAAATTCAATAGATCATATCTCCGAAAATATTGTGAACCAAGATCTGAAAGTTTTACAAGAAGTACCTCAGGATTTCGACTTCACTCTGTAAAAATTTCAGCTTCTTAAACCTTGTAGAAACAAATTTATAGCGAAAATTCCACAATGACCTATTTAGGTGAAATTCGGGAGCCTAAAAAAAGCCTAACTTCCACAGATCATATCTCCGAAAATATTGCGAAAAAAGATCTGAAATTTTTCCACGACGTTCCTCGGGATTTCGGCTTCGCTCTGTAGAAATTTCAACTTCTGAACCTTTGTAGAAAAAAAAATTGTAGCGAAAATTCCACGATGGCCTGTTTGGAGCAGCGAAACCCTAGTATCCAAAGCCCTGATACCAAATGTTATGAAACCAGCTCCAAAAATAGAAGAAAAGAGAGATCAATGCCTTAGAAATTAGCCATTTCGAGGGGGAAACCTCCAATACATTACATAAATGAACAATTCTTGGATGATACAATTGAAAAAACCTCCTTCTATATATAGGAGTCCATGGGGTCACAATATAATCCAAGTCGACCTAACAATAATAATGTAAGGGCACAATAATAACAATATTGGGTTTACAGGGGTACAACAATAAAAATAAGGGGGTTACTCTAACAAGAATAAGGGACTATACTAGTAATATAGGGACCTAACATTGACTAACAAAGAAATTCAAATCTAGGTATCTTAAACTATTAAAACAACCTTATAATTGTCTTCAACTGTTCAGATAGTAAATGCTCTTAAATACCACCATTTCAAATAACAAAGGTTATAAGTTTCTTTAATTCCTTCTAGTTCTCATTTGTCTGTTATTGCTTCTCACTTTTCACTTAGCAATTTGTATCCATGACTTATTATTTTCATTGCTCAAATCAATTACATCTTTTTTTTCAACAGTGCTTGTTCATTGAATATCAAGCAATGCATCATGATTTACAAAAAAATCAACAAATATAAATAATAAAATGTTTATATATATATATATATATATATATATATATATATATAAATATATAATACAACAAAATGTATTTTTTAACCACAAGATTATTGTTATTTTGATGTTTATTTACATTTATTTATTTATTTATTTATTTATTTGTTTGTTTAATTTTTGTCTTCCCTTAAGTAAAATATAGATGAAACAACATGACAATAATGTCCAAAAATACTAGTTGAATAAGCAATTCTAACATTCAAGGAATTTAAAAACAATTTAATACTTTCTTTATTTATATATAAAAACAATAAATTTTTATAGTAAAGCGGTTTAGCATTATGTAGAAAACTAAAAAAAAAAAACACAACATTATTGAAATTTTAATATATGTTTTTTTTAATGAAAAATATATATATATGTGTGTGTGTGAGAGAGAGAGAGAGAGAGATTAATTTTAAATTTAATTAATTATTCAATATTCCAAATACTTGATATACAAAATATATGAATAAAATTAAATTTAAATTCAAATAAACTTTAATTCACATTCACATCATTGTAAACTAAGTCTCTTTTACTTTTATAAAGTGTAGTTAAAACAATTAAAACACTCATTTAAACTTTAATTTATTTTGCAAACTTCCACAACCTTAACTTCTGTTCAATTTGTCAGCGCCTCTGCCAACTTGCATGTGTTATTATAGCTAGAGCCCATTTGGTTGGGTACTGTCAATGGTTATGAGTGTCCAGAGATACCATACAAACGACAACACCGACTTCTGACCTTATAGCCACACCCGACTTCCGACTTCATTTCAATAGGGACCACAAAACAAATAGGTTCATATAGTTGGGTTGGGCCTGTTTATAGAGCCGAATAGGTCACAGAGTCTCATAACACCATTCAAAAGACAATCCCGACCTCAGATTTGATAGCCATGCCGACCTCGCACTTGCTTCTGGCATCTTCCACAAAAAAAGCATATATATATATATATATATATATTGTTGGCCTTTTTATAAATTTTTTTTCATATAACATATTATTTAATAAAATTAATTTAAAAGATCTTTTTTTTTATCAATAAAAAAAAAATCAATAAATTATTCTTATAAGATAAAATGTTTAAAATACATAAACATGTTATCCCTTCTTTGAAGAAAAAAATAATGTGAATATGGTTATTTATATTTACTTCTTCCAATGATACAAATCAATCAACAATAACCAATATTTTTTTTTTGGTCTAACCTACGGCGAATTAAACATTGAATCTCTTGTTTTACTCATGACTTCGGAACAAGGTGATCACCAATTGAGCAACACCCCGTGGGCCATATAAATTATTATAAAAATAATTTCCAAAAATTTGTATTTTCAATTTATATTGAACGACAAAAATAAATTAGTAACACAACATTTTAATCTCAAATAATATCAACATTAATGTATACGTCAATAATTTTGATAAAAATAATATTTAAATCAAACAAATTTTGCAACCTGGGTTGAACTTTCCTGACCTCACACCTGCTCACATGAAGCATTGAAGTTGGAGCCGAATTGGTCAAGGAGTATTAGTAGTCTTGAGTGTCTAGAGACACCATCCAAACGAAAATTCTTATCCTCGACCTCACAGTCAGGGGCGACCTCCGACTTGCTTTAAGTAGGGGCCACAAAATAACTATGACCATATAACCATCCGTGCTTATAAACGCAACATCCGACCTCACAGCCAGACTCATCTCCAACTTTCCTGTACGGAGGCCCACATAAGAAACATACGTGTCTATAATATATTATTTTGTTTTTCCATTTAAAAAATTATTAATAAATGTAATTCTAAACACTCTATATTTTTTCATTAGAAGAGTTTTGAGGTCTAAAATTGGCTTCCTAAGGAAATTATAAAATAATTTTGGAAATAATAAAATAAGATTAGATTACATCATGAAATTTTAGAGGGAAAAAAGAAAAAACTACTTTTTTAACTCCTATTTTCAACTTATCTCCCTATGGGTTTACTCAAATTTTGAGTGGGAACACTCGTTGGATGCATAATTTGATTCATCATCCAAGGAGTACCCATGTTTCATACTTTCGATGGACCCTACCGTACGAAAAATGAGAAATACATGGAAAACGTGACTGCAATCACATTTTTTCATGTAGGAGGGTTCATCGAAAGTATGCAACATGGGCACTCCTTGGATGAGGAATTAAATTTTGCATCCAACAAGTACTCCCACTCGAAATTTGAGTAAAACCTTAGGGAGATAAGTTCAAAATACGAGTTGAAAAGTAGTTTTATTATTTTATTATTTTTTAATCTTTTTTACTTTTTTACTCCAAAAGTGGTGAATCATCCCCCATGGTTAACATCATTATCTTTAATCCTCTTGGTTCTTATAAAGTTTATTTTGGTTGTACATTTTTCTTAGGAGGCCCATTTTAGACCTCGAAATTTCTCTAATGGTCAATAAAAAGATAACTTCGACATTATTTTTATAAGACAAATTCATCTAAAGAAATTCTACAAAAAATATTATTATTATTTCTATCTAAAAGTTTAACATACCAAACCAAAAACCACGTACAAATCAAAACAAATTTGTATTAAAATGTTTAAAATAAATCCTCCTCCTAGCTCTCATCTAAAGAAAAAATAATGTGAATATGGTTCATAAATTATAATAGTCAAAAAACAATTAACTTAAATGCCAACTCCAACTTCAACACTGCTCCAACCCCGACATTTTCCAAGATGGATCGAAGGTCAACATTTTCCTTATGATTCTTTTCCACATACACTATAATTTCCCGACCATGAACTTGAGACTGACGTCGACTATAGATTTCCTCCAACTCCAAAGAAACCCAAAAAATCTAAGATAGAGACCCATGTTATTACTCCAAATTTGATTTTTTTTAAACATACTCTTACCACCATGACTCAAGCATGTTCATCTATACATAAAATTTAGCAAGAACGTACATTAGAAAATCCCACCATTGGAAACTCAAAATACTGGTACCATTGGTCTCAAAAGTTCTCCAATACCCTTGAAAGCTTAATTTTTCCGTCAATTCTTTTATGCCCTTGTTTTCCTAGTTTGAAATTATCTCAGATTAAACTATAACTTATATTCCAACAAAATTAGCGTTTTGAAAAACAAATTAATAGCACCAAATGTGTCCTATGACAATGAGATGAGCATAAGATCCATCAAAAACTAGCATACTCATAACGAAGTTCTAAACTGCAAATTAAAAAATGTAATGAAGCTCATCTATCTATTTTTTCATATATTTATTGCTCAAGGGCCTTGTCAAAATGCAAAAGTCACTCAACTTTCGACACCTCAAAATATAGAAACTTAAAATGGTTCATCTATGCGTCGAGCCTGACTCAAGTCGACATTATTTCCTTCACCACCTATATATTTATGCCAATATACCTCTGACTCCTTGACTATTCAAACCACCACGATATCGAGTCTGCATCGACACCTTATCCATGAGTCTGCAAAAATGGAAACATGCACCCACTCCCAACATCACAAATTTTAGAACCTAATAATTAACATATCCTTGTGATTATTCATCGCACCCCACTGAGCTTAGATTTATTTTCTTCTGGAGCCACATTTTTATGTCAATGTAACTCCAACATCTTGACCATCTAAAACAACACGATAATAACTTTGAGCCACTACCTTTTTCACAACTCTTCTGAAAATCCAAACATTCCTATACTCCCGACTTTGCAACACAAAATAAATTCCGCGAAAACTTCTTTGTAATAGCTACAGGAAAACATGAAATAGTGCCCATCAGACAATTTAAAACCATATCACATTCACGCGATGTCAGAACTCTTGCTCATAGGACTTCCACAAACTCAAATGTGGGCCTCCCTCTGACCTACTCGTCCTCAGTTACTACTACTTTATGCCTACAACATTGCATCAAAACCATTCAAACTTGACCCTGCAATGTATTTAACACTTCTGTAAACAAGTAAAATCACCCATTAAACCACAATTTTCTCGAAGGGAGAAGTAAAAACTCACCAGGTTCTCGTCACTAGAATCCAACAACCCGCTTGCCCGAATAATTGTTACACTCTAAATTCTAAAGTGTAACATGCAAATTATATGAAACACTGCACCATTAGAACTCCAAAAAATGAACCACGACAATTAAACCACAAAAAAAATTCCAAACACTCACTTGTTAAACACTCATCTAGAAGGTTGGAAATCCTGCCTCGTGAAAGTTCACTTTTCCAACATTCTTGTTACACGGTATTTTGTAGCATTCTCTATTCCCTATTTGTAGTGTTGTCCTTTGTTTAATTCATGCCAAAAATGTCGCAAAGCGACAAAATTTGTGACAACATATCAATCATGGATTATATCTTGCTCAAAACATCCTTGAAGAACAAAAAGAGAAATGCCTTGAAGCCTTTCTGTAAAAGCTTGTGAAAACCCTAATCTGCAAGCCCAACATGTTTCTCTCCTATATAGCCTCGCGCTTTTCACCCTGTGTGTAACTTGTAAACAACATTGGCAGCACGGGAATTAAAGTGAAAAGTCACATTGGTCCTCTTTAGGCAGGTTATCCAAAAATGGAGTAGAAGCTTATTCCTCTAGAAGTCTTGAGAACAGAAGTCTGGTATCCATTAGCTGAAGATTGAGTTGAATTCTCCCATTTTATGTCCTTGATCCTACCTTTAAGGACTTTCCCCTTAATATATGTACCTTCCTCCTTCTTTTGTGGATCCTTAACCTCTCCAGCTTTCCTATAAAGGAATTCCATGCCTTCCCCAAATGGTTGGTCATTGCTGGTTGTCTTTCTAGTGCTTGAATGTGCCTAAATATTGTCAAAATTCCAAGGAGAAGGAGTGCTTGAAGTCTTTGGCTTGGACTTGGGAACCCATCCCAAATGAGGCCTCCAAAATCAAGGCACTGATTGTATGTTACCCTCTTTAATTTATCAATAATACAAAGCATGTTTTACTTTCCATAATCTTGTTAATTATTACTTGCTTAGTATGATGCTCCTTAATTTGTCATATGCTTTACAATAGAATGAAATATACTATGTTTTTTTCATTTTTCATTGTTTGATCTCTCTCACAGGTATTTGTGCACAAAGGAATAGTGAGGAGCGATCTTGGAAGTGAGGAGTTCAGGATTAACATTGACAAGCAATTGCATAGAAGCGAGGTAGGCCATCTTCCTCTCTCATGTCATTATGATTCAAGCAAGGAGATTTTGCTTGCTTTTGTCTCATTTGTTACCAGACCCAATCATTAGGCTAGAGGGATCATTTCTATCTGTAGAAGGGATTGTCTGGATAATAGATTGGCGACTCCGTTGGGGAGACTATTTCCTTTTTAGTCCTCCTTTTGAATTTTTCCTTCTCGTTTAGTTTGGCCAACCATTGAATGAACCTTTGTTTGGATTGATTTTCAGTTTGTACTCTGCTTTGAAGGTGTCCTAGGGTATCAGATCTATATTTTCTTCTTGATATTTTCTTATCAGTTATGGTCGTGTTGCGAGCGCATATTTTATTGAAAACAGTCGCACTGCACACCTCTCGTGTCAACTGGCTGCCCACGTTGGTCTTTGAATGTGGAGATTTTTAGAGTCTCTACTAGAAAATCTAGTGTCTTTTGATCCTTAAGTATTTTTCTCTGTTTTTTCTGTATCAAGTTTTGATTTATTTCTTTCAGTTTCTTGGTGGAATGCAAAAATTTGTCCCATACTTGAAGTGGTAAGTTGATATTTTTGATTGAGTCTTTCGCATTTGAGTCGATTGAAAGATATGTTTACTACTTGTATGATTAGAAAAATACTGAATTTCTGTCAATGAAACAATAGTGGTTATTTTGCATTCATAATAAATGATGCTTTCATTTAGTTATTTTTCATTTCAAAAAAATATTTTCGTTAAGTGCATGAGATTACTTGCATGGAAAATTTATTTTTTGGAATTCATTATTGAAAATAGATCACATTTTTTGGTAATTGAAAACTAAATAAGTGCATCTAAGTGCATTAGATCATTTATAATGAAAATAAAGTGAAATTTCATATAAGTGGATCTTAGTAAATGTGAAAATCTTTTGACTTTTGAAAAGTTGCAATTGGGATAGTGAAAGTGAAAATCGTCTTTTTAAATTTTAGAATTGCACTTTTGAAAAGTGAAAAGAGGAAAGCTAGTTAAGGGAATTGTGTTTGCTACATTATTTTTTGATGCATCATTATTTGAAATCCCTTCCCTTATTAATTTAGCTTACATTTAATGGAAAATGTCATTTTCTCATATTGTTGCATCTTAGGCATTCACGTTACGTCGCTTTGAGCCCCAAAATTAAAACTTAATTCCAAATTAAAATTAAAATTTACCTCAATTAACCTAAGAAGCATTTGGAACTTAACACAAACATCTAGAGGTGTAGGCTAGAAACATGTTTCGGCGTCATAAAATGTAAGAATTTTCTCTACTTCTTATGTTGCATCCCGGGGGTGATATCTCGTTCCACGTACAAAAGTATATATGACCATTCTTCAGTACTCTCGGGTATATTAGAGGCACTCCACGTATGAAAGTATATAGGAACGATCTCATCGAATGGTTACGCATCAGATAACATTACTACAGATATGCACTCCCATGTACTGACGCATATATTTTGGGAGTCCCCACTAGGTTGTTATCATGCCAAAGGTAACCCAATCGGCTGCCTCGTAAACGTGATACACTTAACAAAAAATTTGGGGAGATCGTGTACCCATACTTCTTGATTCTCTAGGAAGTATTTTGCAGTTCACGGATACTTGGTAAACCCTTTTGCCTAGATTACTCTTTTTTATTTTTGTTTTTTATTAAATTATAAAATTTATTGCCCACGGTATAACATCCTACCCTGAAATTACTCCTTGAACTCATTATGACTGGTTAATTTAAAATTTGTTTTAAAAGCCCAAAGTACTTACTTGTATACTTTTTTTATTTTGTGAAAGAGACATCGTGGCAGAACCTCCATGTCCTTGGTCACACCACGCGCAACGTTCACCTACCACCTCGCCTTCACTTTCTGAGGTCGATAGGTCTCCTTAAAGAGTCTAAAGTGAGATTCCTTGTATTATATCTGAACCTCTTGAGAACCAGGGTGTTGAACATGGTGTTGTTATAAGTATCCAACCCCTTTTGTCCTGAACAACTCCATTGAGACGATTACTTCGTCCCTGGCCTCTCCTCTGGATAGTCCTGAGCCTACTTCTAGGTTCTTAATTTTTCCTTAGAATTCGCTCTTTGATCCTAAAGATGACCCTGTCTACTTATCACCCCTGCACCATTATAGTCCTTTCTATACTCCCAATTTTTTGTTGTTCCCTTCTACTCGTGCATCTCAAATTCCGGTTTGAGAATTTTTTTCGTCCACCATGGAAACTAATGGTGATGATGCTCCATTTAAAGACACTCCTCAGAGTACTCCTTTGGAGACATCTGCAACTCATATCCCAAAAGTTGGCCCTGAAGCACAATTTCCTCCTGAGGGCTTTCCTTATGTCTCATATGATATGGGAAGTGGGTCCACTGCAACCATTGGTCATAGTGTAACTTCAGTCCACTAGGTTACAATTATCTCGGTGACCTTGTCTCGGGCAATTCTAGTGTGACTTCGTTGTATCACAACCCTATATGGTCAACTGGTGTCACTCCTACAATTGGTTCTTTTGGTCCAAACATGTCAATACCTACTACCCAACCTACAATGACTGTAGGTCATATATAGGTTACTCTTGGTGATGCCGGGGTAAAACCCACAGTCCCCACTTTACTGTGCATATAAATGAATCCCAAGTTTCATTCCTTTACAACTCTCAATCTGGAAAACTCACACTGTTTCAGTTGTTGGACTGGAAATTTAAATAAATAAATCTGGGAGTTTTTAATATCTCAAATCTGAGATTTGAGATATTAATTTAACACTCTCTTATGGTAATAAAACCACACTCCTCAACCCAGATTATAATCAACATTCTAATCCATGCATTATACACCCAATATAATGGTCAACATACTCTCATTAACCCGAATGCTATAATTCGGACCCACAATTCCTTGAGATGTATATATCGACCTCATAAATATTCGCATCAACATTCAAGACTTTGGAATAAACCCATTATATAATCACTATATAAATGATGGCCATGCTATATATTCAACCTCCACTATTTGGTAAACATTAGAATTGGAACACATAATCAAACCACCAATAATATTATATTGACATTCTCCAAGTCAAGGGCTATAAAAATTAATATAAACCCTGATCCCATTTAACATTGAATCTCAACTACTAACACCATATATTCGGGCCCCACAACCTCACTAACATACCTTTGCGTTAAATTTTGAAGGGATCTGATGGTCCATGACCCATCGCGCTCCAAAGCCCAGATGAACGCTCGTCGACGGTTATCGCGTTATGTAAACGCTTGGGCTTTACCACATCAAAACCATGCGATCAAGGTGGGTCTCGGTAGTTAAACTACCCTTCGCATCCAACGGCTGATCCTACATTGCGCCAACTTTGATGATCCAACGGTTGTAATGAGGTTTCACGTTTTTTTTCCTTCCGAGGGTTAACACTCAGAAAAAATGCGATATAAATGGTTTTTGAAAACCACTTATAACCACATGTCAGACAAAGACATATATCGCGTTTTTTTGAGAAATTTATCTTACCACTTTTCAACAATGCAAGACCACTAGTTTCTGCCTCCGAAACCGCCTTTACTGTAGCATCAAGGTTCCACTTCTCCTTACTCGAGGTTTCGTTCCTTTGTTTGTTTAATTCTGCTTTCGCCTCTTTACTACGAGTTCATTTGCTCCTTTTTATATGTTAACCTTGTTTCATCAACACTTCAACACGCACTCCACATATTATAACGCACATTTCCATTCAACGCATGGGTTTATTACCAATCCTCTGTGTTTGGATTCATAATTCTTTAACACAAGTTCTTATCCCCGAACTCTATCACAGAGTTCTTCCGTTACACAATAGATATCCTCTATCTATTAGGAAATTAATCACACAGGTTTGAAATCACAATACTCAACCACGGTTTGCCAGGTATTCATCAAAGGCGTGCAGAAACGCCATTACCCCCAAATTTCAGGGTTCCATTCACACAGTTAACCACGCTGGTTCTCATACAACTTCTTATTGAAATCAAAGACCATTCATACAATAATCACGGGGATTCAACCATTCTCACACAGAAATTAACTCAACAAATTCATAGTAATACTGAAACAAATTCTTCATTTATACAGTAAAATTACTTACAGTCTTCTGGTCCTCGGCCAGATCTCCTATTTTAATGGCCTTCTATTCTCCTACTCTGCCTCTCCGGCCTTCTAACTCTATGCAGCTCTATGCAGCTCCGCAGGACTACTACTAATGCCTTCGAGACTTATTTTTTATACAACTACTACTAATGAATCGATTCAAACTCTTAGATGACTCAAAAAAACTCTCCAATTCCCAAATTCCTAACTTTAGACTAAATCCTAAGAAAACTGAAACCGACTAGCTCTTCATATGCCACTAATCATTCGAGGGCAGTTACAATTCTACTCAAATATGAATAATTACATAGGAAATCAAAAACATGAGACCCCCCTATGTCTATCTATATACAAAATATTGTCTTGAGCCTAATGCCCCTGCATCAGACTCCCCAGGTTAAGAATGATTCATGATCTCCTGATCATGTGTTTTCATCCTTGTCTTCCTAGATCCCACACTTTGTTCTGCAATTTGTCATCTGTTGTAACATTCTTCTTTTGTAATTCTCCAGGCTTCCATATTTTATGTTGCATCCTTCCACTTGCTATGCCTTCACAGTTTGTGACTGTCTTCTTCTTGTTTTTGTTGTTTCTCTGTTTTCTTGCTGCTGCCTTCTTTTCAGACACTCTCACCATCAGTCTTCTCATAATTTCAATTTCTTGATCTAATTTTTCTTCTAACTACTGGATATTGCTCCATCTTGATTGCTGAACTTCTACTTGTGCTTCTGCTTTTTCTTGTTGAGCTCCTACACTTACTGTAGCTTTAGCCCCAGCTCTAACTCTATCTCTAGCTCTTGTGCTAGCTTTAGCTGTATCTGTATCTCTTCTTACTCCTACGCTTACTTCCACCCAATCATCCATACCCTCTTGTCTTCTGCTACAGAAAGACTCTTCCTGATTGTCACTCATGGCAATTTCTTCATTCCCTGTCTTCAGCAACTTTTTGGATTGGTATTTAAATTGCCAGTCATTGTCATCATTTCTTTTCTTCTCCTGGACCAAACATCCTTTAGTCCTTCCATTAGTACCTGCAATCAACAAATAAACATCAAAATTATAAAATATTTGTGTCTCTTCCTCCTCTTCTGGCAACACTTCAATATGTTGCTCTAAATTTTCCTCCAGCAACACTTCAATCAGCTGCTGCTCTGCCATTTCACTCTCTTTTCCAAATGTTTTCAGCAAACATTTCAGCCATTTCTTCTGTTCTTGTTTCACATCCTCAGCATGCTGCAATTCAGTTTCAGCATATTTTTCTTCTTCTTGGGCAATCTTCAGCAATTGCCTCTCATCTCCTTGATTGATTCTGGAAATCAAATCAAGTTCTTCAAGTGCTGCATTTTCATCCTCTATCAGAGTAAAACTCTGATTTTCTACTGTTGTAGCAGCCCCAAAGTCTGCCTTACAGTCTTCTCTTGGCTATTCAGACAAGCCAACTCTTCCTTGTCATCTGTAGAAATAACAAGTTCTTTGACATGGGACATGACTGTCTCACCTTCCTTCCTCGGCAACAGTTCATCCTTCAAGACAACTCCAAAAGATGGATTGTCTTCTACCATACCTGTCAACACAACCAAATCATCAGTTTCAGCACCACAAGACCCAATGGTCTCAATTGATGATTCAATCACCAATTCTTCCCTCTGCAGTTCTAAGTCTTTTTTGAGGCTCAGAAAATCTTCACTGCCTTCATTCCTCCGTGTCTTTACATTCTGCAACCCCCAATTCTGAAATTGAGGTTCCCTCTTTTGCATAGAATCCTGTTGATTCAGCATAATCCCCAGCAATCCAATCCTTTCATTCCATGGATTAAAATCTTCCACAGAATTATCCTCCTCTTTTAATTGACTGCTCAATGGTGTCAATTTATCCCCATCATCAACAGAATCTGCATTCACAAAACAGTTGTTAAAACAAAACTCATAAGACCTCAGTGATTTCTCTCTTCTGCCAGCATTTCGGTATGATGTCCTGCAATTCTCTCCTTCTCTATCAGCACATCAGTATTTTGATCCCAATCCTTGAGACTGTCAGTTATTCTCTCCTCTGCATCATCCTCTTCAAGGATGTCCCTCTGCTCTAGTTCATAAAAATGAACTTCCTCATCCTTAGTCACCTCTGCCTTTACAATATGAACATCTTCTTTCTGTGTTTCTGTCCTCTGCTCCAGAACACTTAACTCATGCCACAATCCTGGCATCTCATTCATACTGTCTTCACAAATCAAGTTTCCTGCTGTCACTACTTCTTCATCCTTCATCAAAATAGAATTCTATTCTTCCATCTCTGTAATAACTTCAGCTATCTGTCCATCACTCTTCACTTGGCCATTCAATAAAAACAATTTGTCATTATCAGCATTAATAACAAATTCACCACCATCAGATATAACTATCTTATCCTCATTGAAGCAGTCTCTTTTATAAAACAAGGAATTTATGAATTCCTTTTGCTGCAATAACACAATCTAGTCTTCCTATAAAAGATAATCATCATACTTTACTTGGAAACAGTCAGCTTCATTTAACATAGCTTCATCACATGAGTTGTCTTCATCAATACCTGCATTCACACACAACTTGTCAGTTGTAAAAACATAAGACCCCAAGGTCTCATTTGATAATTTGATCATCAAATCTCCCTGTTGTCCCAAGTCTTCTATACACTTCAGAGATTCTTCAATGGTCTTCTCTTCAGTCTCCTTGAGCTGTCTATTTGACTGCTCAAATTCCACCTTCTGGCCATCATCATAATTTAAATCTCCTCTGTTTCCAATATGTTGGAAAGCAAAGCCTTTCTCCAACTGTGTATGGACATCTTCAAAACATCTGGTTGTTCCATTTTCTTCCTTAGTGACAACATCAGCAGTTTGTCCTTCTCTACATGTTTTTCCTGCAAACATACAAAAATTTTCAGATGTAAAGTCATTTGACCCCTTGGTCTCACTTGAAGCTTCAGTCTTCAAGTCCTTCTCCAGATACTCAATCATTCTGAGTAACTTCTCTTTCTACTGAGTATTTATCATCTGCTCTTTCTTCATCTGTAGCTTCTACCACTTTACTTTCTACTTCATGAGCACACCAACTCTCTGGATTTCCTTTGTCATCAGTTCCAATTTGTGGAACTGCTCCCAGATCTCAGCTATCTCTTTCCAATATTCTTCATCAGTGAGTTTCTTCCTCATGCCATTTACTTTGGCATCTTCCCTCACTCTTCTGTTGAAGCCTCTCTCAGAACCTCTGCAATCTCTGCTATGGCTATCGTTAGCCATTTTCTCCTTCATGATTTCTTCCCTCACAAGCAACACTAAGCCTCTGCAACAACAAGCTCTCTTGCTATAACTTACCTCACCAATCCCTTCCTCCGGATCCATATTTTGGCAAGTACTGGTCCCCTATTTGCTGGAACCTTCTGAGCACTCTCTTCTGCTCTCTCTAGGCTTCACTCTGCAACTTCTCTCAAGAACACATCTGTTCTTCTTTCATCCAACCTCAGTTGGGAATCCTCCAGGTTCTACCACACTTTCTTCTTCACTCAAAATCCCTTGCTGGACTCTTTCATCACTGCTCTCAAAGCTGTGATCTGCCTTTTGCTGAGATTTCTTCCTCACTTTCTTGCACTCTACATCTTGCAAACAAATCCTTCAAACCAGAGTCAAATAAGGCTCATCAACTCCCCTTCCAAGATCCCTGAATGATATTGCTTCTTCTTTCATCTGCACTGCATCTCTATCTGCTGCAATCTTCAAAATATTTTTCTCCCTACTTCAGATTCTGCAAATCTGAATACCTTCACTACATACTTCTTCAAATCTGTAAATTCTGCTAAACATATTTAAACATCAAACTTTCCTCACTGTTTCAGTACATGTGCATTTCAAAAATAAATTTTCAAAGAGCTATTTCAATTTAGCTCTGATACCACTTGATGCCGGGGTAAAACCCATAGTCCCCACTTTACTGTGCATATAAATGAATCCCAAATTTCATTCCTTTACAACTCTCAATCTGGAAAACTCGCACTGTTTCAGTTGCTGGACTGGCAATTTAAATAAATAAATCTGGGAGTTTTTAATATCTCAAATCTGAGATTTGAGATATTAATTTAACACTCTCTTATGGTAATAAAACCACACTCCTCAACCCAGATTATAATGAACATTCTAATCCATGCATTATACCCCCAATATAATGGTCAACATACTCTCATTAACCCGAATGCTATTCAAACCCATAATTCCTTGAGATGTATATATCGACCTCATAAAGATTCGCATCAACATTCAAGACCTTGAAACAAACCCATTATATAATCACTATATAAATGATGGCCATGCTATATATTCAAACTCCACTATTTGGTAAACATTAGAATTGGAACACATAATCAAACCACCAATAATATTATATCGACATTCTCCAAGTCAAGGGCTATAAAAATTAATATAAACCCTGATCCCATTTAACATTGAATCTCAACTGTTAACACCATATATTCGGGCCCCACAACCTCACTAACATACCTTTGCGTTAAATGTTGAAGGGATCTGATGGTCTATGACCCATCGCGCTCCAAAGCCCAGATGAACGCTCGTCGACAGTTATCGCGTTATGTAAACGCTCGGGCTTTACCACATCAAAACCACGCGATCAAGGTGGGTCTCGGTAGTTAAACTACCCTTCGCATCCGACGGCTGGTCCTACATTGCGCCAACTTTGATGATCCAACAGTTGTAATGAGGTTTCGCGTTTTTTTTTCCTTCCGAGGGTTAACACTCAGAAAAAACGCGATATAAATGGTTTTTGAAAACCACTTATAACCACATGTCAGAAAAAGACATATATCGCGTTTTTTTGAGAAATTTATCTTACCACTTTTCAACAATGCAAGACCGCTAGTTTCTGCCTCCGAAACCGCCTTTACTGTAGCATCAAGGTTCCGCTTCTCCTTACTCGAGGTTCTGTTCCTTTGTTTGTTTAATTCTGCTTCCGCCTCTTTACTACGGGTTCATTTGCTCCTTTTCATACGTTAACCTTGTTTCATCAACACTTCAACACGCACTCCACATATTATAACGCACAGTTCCATTCAACGCATGGGTTTATTACCAATCCTCTGCATTTGGATTCATAATTCTTTAACACAGGTTCTTATCCCCGAACTCTATCATAGAGTTCTTCTGTTACATAATAGATATCCTCTATCTATTAGAAAATTAGCCACATAGGTTTGAAATCACAATACTCAACCACGATTTGCCAGGTATTCATCAAAGGCATGCAGAAACGCCATTACCCCAAAATTTCAGGGTTCCATTCACACAGTTAACCACGCTGGTTCTCATACAACTTCTTATTGAAATCAAAGACCATTCATACAGTAATCATGGGGATTCAACCATTCTCACACAGAAATTAACTCAACAAATGCACAGTAATACTGAAACAAATTCTTCATTTATACAGTGAAATTACTTACAGTCTTCTGGTCCTCGGCCAGATCTTCTACTTTAATGGCCTTCTATTCTCCTACTCTACCTCTCCGTCCTTCTAGCTCTATGCAGCTTTGCAGGACTACTACTAATGCCTTCGAGACTTATTTTTTATACAACTACTACTAATGAATCCATTCAGATTCTTTGATGACTCAACAAAACTCTCCAATTCCCAAATTCCTAACTTTAGACTAAATCCTAAGAAAACTGAAACCGACTAGCTCTTCATATGCCACTAATCATTCGAGGGCAGTTACAATTCTACTCAAATATGAATAATTACATAGGAAATCAAAAACATGAGACCCCCCTATTTCTATCTATATACAAAATATTGTCTTGAGACTAATGCCCCTGCATCACTTGGATCGTCTGCTCCATTTAACCTATCCACGGTAACTACAGTTCCCCCCCTAGTGGTAAACCTATGGGTTCATCTATTCTGCAATCTAGGGGGAAACCCTATATGTGTATTGGTTCCAGTGGGAACTATGTGAACTATGGACCCACATCGGGGGCAGACTAGCCCACTGGTGTTATCCCTAACATAGATGGAACACTAGTTTCATTTGTGGCAAGTTCTGTCGTAGGGGAAACTTTCCAAGTTCCTCAAGTCCCTTCGACTCAACAACCTTATTTTAAACACTCGTATGTTCACCAACCTCATGTTTAGCAACCATTTGTTCAAAATCCATATGTTCACCAACCGAAAATCCCATTGTCGAGATTTTTGACCAACCCATAAGTAGGTCTGCAATTGCAATATGGTCTCAATCCCTCGTTGGGACAATATATAACTTATCCTCTCAGACCTGGTGTCCCTTACAATAAACCCCAGCAAGGTCCTTATCAACCACTGCAGTAAGGACCTAACCCTTAACTGCAGCAAGGACCATACCAACAGCTTCAACAGGGACCTAACCTTTAGTTTCAACAGGGGACTAACCTTCAGTTGCAATAAGGAAAATTTCAACACTTGTAGTAGGGGCCTCTCCAAAAATGGTAGAAAGGGCCTTATCAACCACTGTAGCAAGGGCCTTATTAGAAAATGCAACAGGGTCCTTACTAGCAACTGCAAAAAACACCCCTTCACCAACAATATGTCCAATTTGGTCCATATGGTCAAAACCAACCCCAATGAGGACAAAACCAATTCTAACAAGGTTGGAATAATCAATTTTGTGCTTATCAGAGACCATATACCCTGTAAAACCCTCAGTTGCCTTCTTTTCAACATTAGAATTATCAGACGTCTCAAGTTTTACAAATGACCCAATACTCCATTCCCTGTATTGGCCTCCTGTTCCAACAAAACTTCCTGGAGATTGTCCTAAATTTTAAGGAAATGTTGGAGAAGACCCCCAAGCACATGTCATGACCTACCACCTTTGGCATTCATCCAAATCTTGGGTCAAAAATTCTATCTGATTGTGTCTTTTCCAGCGTACTCTCATAGGTGCTGCCATGAAGTGGTACATCAAGCTTTCCTCAAGGTAACTTCCAAGAATTTAACTCTTTAGACATGGATTTTATTAACCATTTTCAATTGTCTATCCAGTATTAAGTTGTGACACATCTTCTAACATCGTTGGAACAGTCGAAGTCCATTCATATCTTTGATCACATTCATGAATAGAGACGCAGATGTCATCTCATTAAATTTGATATCCCAGACCAACTCTTTATCAAATGGTTTGATAAATCATTCATTCCTACCATCGCCAGGGACATATCCATGGGTGGATGTGTTACCAAAGAACAAGCTATCGCTCATGCCCAGTATTAAGACTTAGTCTATTCACAATCTGACATCTATAGGAGTTTCTTCCCAGCACCCCGCGACCTTCAACGGATCCCGCATCTTCCAGGTCTACAGATTCAAAACCCATTCATGGTGTTATTGGACCTATTACTCAGCAACCTAGTAGTACCCCTACTAATTCTTCCAAATCCAAATCAACTCTTGCTGCAACTCCTGATGTTGCAACTAGTCAGAAGAATCGTGGTAAAACCTAGTAGGTCAATGTTGTTCAGTCTACCACAGTGGAAAATCCCTCGAAGGGTAAGAAAAATGGTAAAGGTAAAGCCAAACTAGATACCCCGAAACAGGATTCACCAAAGTTATATGCTCACGATTCTTCAAAAATAAAGCCAAATATTTATTTCCTTATCTATGATGAAGATCATTACACTAAGGATTTCCCCTGACATGCCGAAGCAAGTCGTCTTCTGAAAGGAACCTCTGGGACACCAACAGTATTGAAGGAACCTTTCCCGTCATAGAAATTGCAACTCATAGATCAATCTCAGGGAAAAACCTCTGATAGTTCCCAAGTATTTATGAGTGGTACAAAACCTAATAATATTTCCACCAGATCAAAATATTACCCAACTCCTGAGAAATCCATGGTGGAGAAAGATGCCACTGACATTCCTTCTTCCTTCACTCCACCCAATTCTGGTCCTCTCCATATCGAGATACCTAGCACTAAATATGCAATCTGACCAACCCCCAAAGGTGTTCTTTGGAAATTAGCTTATAGTTTGAATGTGTGAGCTTCTCAGCATTACAATATTGTAGAAGACCTAGCTTGGGCGCCTTCAGTGATGTTGGCATTGGAGGTCGTTCATATGTGCCCATCATAGAAGAAGGCTTTGTTATCTTCTATAGGAGGGATTAATCCCAGAGATTCCCATTTGATTACCGTTGATCTAGAAAACCATGTTCCTCGCTTGCTACCTCAACTCGCTTTTCTTATTCAAGTTTTCTTCATGGGAAATACCATTCATCGGATTATTTTTTATGAAGGTGCTTCCACCTATATTATGTATATCTCGTGTTGGAAATTCCTCGACTCTCCTCCTCTCAACCAGTCCCCCAATACTTTGGAAGCTTTTGATGGTAGAGGTTTCCGCCCGTATGTTATTCTCAAGGATCTACTAATTCATTTGGCCCAGGAAAAACTGTTAATATGGAGGTCGCAGTTTTCGATGCACCTCTCAATTACAACCTCCTAATTGGTCATAGTTGGACAAACACAATGGTTTGTGTAGTCTCTACTTTGTTTCGCGTGCTTCACTTTCCCCATCAAGGAAATATTGTCACGGTCTACCAACTAGAATTATTTTCCAGTGATTCTTTGACTGGAAATGTGCCTTACGTTGGTAATTAAACCATGCCTTATGAAATTGTTGGAGTGGGTCTTTTCAAATACTCCTCTTTGATGGGAAATTTTTCCCTTCCTCCTCCCCTAGTATCACTTCAGTTAATATGATCACATCTCATCTTGACCCTTGGATCATACCCAATCCTAATCAAATTGACTGGTTTGGTGACGTTATGCCACTCAACCTCGTTGGAAAAGTATATTCAACTATCTTCTTGGATTCTGCGGTTGCATATTAAACTTCTGATCATTTGAATATCATCCTAGAATCGTACTCACAATCCTCTTGGCTTAGTTCTCTAGATTTTGATAATCCTTGGGACAAGAATTTTCTGACTGATGAAAGCATTTTCGAAGTCATGTTGCTTGAAGAAACTCCTTGGAATGATACTCATCATCGTTCCTCGTTCCTTCCAAGCCTTGTTGAGATTCCTACCTGTCTAGAGGCTCTCGTTTCCCCTGTAACGATTGATCCCCTTTAGATGCCCATCTTGGTTCATGAGGTTTTTTCAGAAGGAAACATGGGAAACATTTCAACAACCATGACCATCGACATATTTGTGAAAGTAGGGATCATCGAAAACATTCATATTGGGGCCTCTTGTTCTCCTAAAGAGATTGAGATTTATACGACCCTTTTAAGAGAATATCATGATGTCTTTGCTTGGTCATATGAATAAATTCCTGGAATTGATCCCAGTATTGTGGAACATGAGTTTCCTACTTATCCAGATGCGATACCTATTCGACATTGTCTCCATTTGGTCCACCCACAAAAGGCAGCTACCATAAAAGGAAAACTTGAAAAACTTCTCAAAGTTTTTTTTATGTACCCCATCCCATTGACGGATTGGGTTTCCAATATTGTTCTGGTAACTAAGAAACAAGGAAATATTCGTGTTTTTGTTTATTATCAAGACATTAATCGTGTAGAAATTATATGCACTAAGCATGCATATGTCCTAGATTCACCTAATCTAACACTATTTAACTTCATGCAAAATACTGAATCATTCCACTTGTTAATCTTTTGCGGAAAATTAATTGCACGCACATGTAAAGCATAAATAAAAATAATCACACATAACATAGTTTTTTAATGGGTAAGCCTGAAGATAAAAGCCCAAACTATCATATATTATGTATCATGGAGATCATATGACAATCCTCATACAAAGCTTATCAAGCTCTCAGTATAGTACAATCTTCATACACTAATCAGGAACAACCTTGCAAAATCCATGCACCGATCTTTGCCTCCTTCTAGCCTGCCTCCACTACGCAATCCCTGCTGAAGAATAGCTCTGAATGAATTCGAATTACTCTTGCCTTGTCTGCGCAATCCTCATTGGCAACTCCAATGTGTGTGTGATGCAATCAATGCATCACTATAGTCACAACAAATAGTCTATCTTGCCCTTTCACCTATCTCTCCACTGGGTCTCCACTGAAACTGCCATGCACTGTAGTTAACTGTTGTATTTTTCAGTTGATTAATGAGTTATTATTTTTGAATTAATTCACTCCACTCTCACTAGTATATCATTCAGTAAGACTAGATACAACTAGCTCAACTGAGTCTAAATGAGTTAAACTAAATACAACTCCATAACTACTCTTCCAACTGTGTCATAACTTTGCCACTTGAGTTCTAACTGAGTCCTCCATGCATATGCTCCAGTAAACCCTTGGGAATTGTGTAATTCCCTCAGTCCACTGATGTGCCACATCTGTGCACTGAAACAAAGTGCTCCAAGAGAATAAGTTGTTGTTTAGTGTCTGATTATTATTAAGAGCTAATAATAATCAACATGCATCTATTTTATAGACTTCGCCCAATATTCTAAAAATAGAATTTCATCTATTTTTCCAACTTGATCAACCATCCACAAATAGCATCCTGCAACTTCTAAAATATGATCACCATGTCTAAAAATAGACTTGCGCCAAAAATAGCCTGTGGACCCACTTAGTGAAGGCGACTCTTTTCACTAAGCTCATCATCTTGTTGAATCTCAAAAAATTGCCCCTGTCCTAAAGATAACTAGACAAATCCCTTTATTGACCAAATCATTGAAGAATGTGCTGGGAGTGAGATTTTTTCCTTTACGAATGGCTTCTCTAGATATAACCAGATCAATATCCTTCTCGTCAATCAACAAAAAACTGCCTTTATCTGTCCTTGGGGGACCTTCGCCTACAAAAATATTCTGTTTGGTCTCAAAAATGTTGGTGCTACCTTCCAATGGGCTATGTCTTATGCTTTCCACGATATAAAACATATCTTCCAACCCTGTCGTGATGATTTACCTACACACTCTACTAAGCGTGCTGATCACCAGACTCACCTTCGAGTGATTTTTCTATGATGCTGACAGTATAATATCCGCTTAAATTCTCATAAATGTGTCTTTTGCATCGATTCTAGTTGTCTCTTAGGGTTCGTAGTGTCCAAGAAAGGCATCCGAATTAATCCTCTCAAAGTGGAGGCTATTGTCAATCTGCCTCCTCCATCCTCATTACATCAACTTCAAAGTTTGCAAGGGAAGTCTAACTTCCTTCGTCGCTTTATCCCAAATTATGTTGATCTTGCCAAGGGTTTTACTCACTTACTGAAGAAAGGGGACCCATTTATTTGGGATTGTTTTTCCCAAAAGGATTTTGATGCCTTAAATACTTCCCTCATTTGCGCCCCTTTATTGCACCCCCCAAATTATCATAGCGATTAATTCATATACTTGGTCGTTGTTGACAGTACCATTGCCATGGTTCTCATCCAGGACAATGATAGCGATGATGAACATGTGATATACTACTTAAGTTGAAATATTTTTGACGCTGAGACTCAGTATACTCATGTCGAGAAGTTGGATTTAGCAGTAGTCCATGTTGTCCAATGCTCCTCCCACTATATCCTTTTGCACAAAACCACAGTGATATCTGAATAAAACCCCATGACTTATATTCTGTCTTGTCAATTGCTTGGGGGAAAATACTCCAAATGGATCATTATCCTACAAGAGTTTGACTTCAAATTTACTAAGGCTGTCGAAGAAATAACTTGTTTTTGCTGAGTGGATCTGCACCCTTCCCACTGGAAACAAAATTTGTATTTCTGATGAACTAATTCCTGAAGAATCTCTCTTCCTTATGTTAGAAAAACTATATTACAGAGCAATGCAACATATAAAATATGCAGAAAATACAAGCACACAAAACACATAAAACCAGAGAGACACATATATACGTGGTTCACCTAGTTTGGGCTACGTCCACCCGGAATAGTCAGTCCTTCCTTTCTATTATCCAGCAAAATGAAGAGACACAACCTACAGCATATCCATTGTAATATCCTTTGTTCTCTCTCACAGTCTCCCTATCTGTTTCTCGCTCTGAGAATACGCATGCAAATACACAGCCACAATACAATACCCTCATACAAACGAGGGGTTTCCTTCTAGGGAAAAAAACCCTAAACTAAACATAACTTCTACCATCAGATCATCTGCCTGATGAACGGCCCAGATTGACTAGAAATTACTATACTTTTACAAGGCAACTTTATATCTGTTTTTAACTTCGAGGGTGCTGCCCCCGAAATTCCCCGCCAAGGGGGGGCTCCATAAAGTTGCAGCCGCCCCCCACCCCCCCCCTCAGACCTCCCAGGCAGCATTTAATTATGGGTGGCATTTCCGCCCCATTAAGGTACAGGGGTCCAATGATGTGATACAAAATAAACAAGATAATAAGGCTCCACACTCAACAATCTCCCACTTTGAGACTGATTGTCGCAACTCCATCGCTACTTAATTTTCTGGAAAATGACTCCTCTTTGGACCTGGTTGTTTCTCATCTTCATCGTCATCCTTGAAGACCAATTGAAACTGAGCATAATATCAGTTTCTCCCTGTTTACAACTTTTGTTAGCATATCTGCAGGATTCTGGCTAGTGTGTATCTTTTCCAGCTTCAACTGTCCATCTTCTAATATTGTTTGTATGAAATGGTACTTGAGTTGTATGTGTTTACTCTTGGAATGAAATGTTGAGTTCTTTGCAAGATGAATGGCACTTTGGCTATCACTGTATAACATGCCCATATCATGCTTCTTACCCAATTCATCCATAAACCTTTGTAACCAAATAATTTCTTTACTAGCCTCTATAGCAACAACATACTCTTCTTATGTTGTTGAAAGTGCAACAACACTTTGGATTTTTTTAACCCAACTAACATTTGTTCCACCTATAGTAAATACATACCTTGTAGTGCTCCTCCTATTTTCTCTGTCGCCTGCCATATCTGCATCAACATATCCCTGTAGAGCAATGTTTGAACCACCAAAGCATAATGTTTGATTTGTGGTTCCTCTCAAATATCTGAGAATCCATTTTACTGCCATCCAATGTTATTTTCCTAGATTGTTCATGTACCTGCTTACAAATCCCACTGCATGTGCAATATTAGGCCTTGTGCAGACCATTGCATACATTAAGCTTCCAACTACTGATGCATATGGAACTTTAGACATATAGTCCATTTCTTCTTGGGTCTTGGAGCACATCTCCTTACTAAGTTTGAAATGGCCAGCAAAAGGTGTACTAACTAGTTTTTCATTCTGCATATTAAATATTTTCAACACCTTTTGTATGTACTCATTCTAAGACAGTGTTAATTTGCGATTTTTCCTATCTCTAGTTATTCTCATACCAAGGATTTGTTTTGCAGCTCCCAAATCCTTCATTGCAAATGAATTTTCCAATTTTCTTTTGAGCACATTTATTTCCTGCATGTTAGACCCTGCAACAAGCATGTCATCTACATACAATAACAATATAATATAGCTTCCATCATTTTTCTTTTTCAGATAAACACAATGATCAGAGTGACATCTAGTATAACCTTGTTCAGACATAAACTTGTCAAATTTTAGATACCATTGCCTTGGAGCCCGTTTTAAGCCATACAAGCTCTTCTTTAACCTGCACACCAATTTTTCTTTCCCTTTGACCTCATATCCTTCTGGTTGCTACATGTATATCTCTTCCTCCAAATCTCCATGGAGAAATGTTGTCTTTACATCTAACTGTTCAAGATGTAAATCTTCCGTTGCTACAAGACTTAAAATAGTTTTGATTGAAGTCATCTTAACAACAGGAGAAAATATTTCATCAAAATCAATACCTTTCTTCTGTGCAAACCCCTTCACCACAAGTCTAGCTTTGTACCTCTGTTTTCCTCCATCTTCTTCCTTCAGCCTGTAAACCCATTTATTCTGCAATGTAGTTTTACCTGCAGGCAACCTGACTAAGTCCCAAGTCCGGTTATGCATTAAGGAGTCCATCTCTTCTTCCATGGCTAGCTCCCACTTCTTCCTGCTTTCAACCTGCATTGCTTCTTCATAACATTCAGGTTCACCAGAATTAGTCAACAATAAATAATATAATGAAGGAGAGTATCGTTCAAGGGGTCTACTTATCCTGGTAGATCTTCTAACACCACTTTCAAGTGTTTGAGGTGCCTGTTGCTGTTGTGGTGGTTGTTGCTGCTGTGGTTGTTGATTATTATTATTTTCAGGCACCTTTACTTTTTAAGATATCTCATCAAGAACCGCGTATTCCTTGCTTTCTTTTTCCTGTTTCTTTTCCTGCAACTGATTCTTATACAAGACCTTTTCATTGAATATTACATTTCTGCTCCTAATGATTTTGTGATTTTCATAATCATATAAGCGATAACCAAAATCATTAGCACCATATCCAATAAAGGTACATTTCTTTGATTTTGCCTCAAGCTTTGTTCTGTTTTCTTTATTAATATGGACAAAGGCCTCACAACCAAAAGGCTTTAAAAAATAGTAGTTTACCTTTTTACCTGTCCATGCTTCCTCTGGAATACCACCATCCAAGGAACTTAAAGGCCCTCTGTTTATTAGATAGACAACAGTATCTACAGCATCTGCCCAAAATTGTAAAGGCAGTCCTGCATGCAATCTTATGCACCTTGCACGCTCCATGATTGTTCTGTTCATCTTTTCTGACACAGCATTTTCTTTTGGTGTTCTTGGAACTGTCTTCTCTCTTCAAATTCCATGCTCTGAACAGTACCTATCAAACTCTTTGCTGCAATATTCACCTCCATTGTCTAATCTGAGACACTTCAACTTCTTTCTTGTCTCAATCTCAACCAAAGTTTTCCATTTCTTGAAAGTATATAATACATTAGATTTATTATGAATACAATAAATCTAAGTCTTTCTAGTTGCATCATCAATAAAAATAACATAATAATGAGAGCCACCGAGAGATGATACCTGAGCAGGTCCCCATACATCTGTATGCACAAGCTCTAATTTTTCGCTCTTCTTTTCTTTCCCAACTCTGAGAAATTTGACTCTCTTCTGTTTTCCATAAATACAATTCTCGCAGAAATCCAAATCAAAATTCTTCAAAACGAGGCAACAAATTTCTTGAGTGAATAATCTTCATCCCTTCTCACTCATGTGTCCTGTTAGCCACCCATATTTTTCCTATCATATCAGCGGGTGGCTAAATATTCTTTGCAGCCTTCAAAGAAACAAATTCAGTCCTAAATTTGTTGGTGCTTGAAGTCTTTTGGTGAAAATCATACTGCTGGTTAATCTTCACAGCTCTTTTCCTCTTCAAAACCTCTGAAATCCTATAAAAATCCGCAGTTCAATACTTCTGCAAAGGACCCTTTCCCTTTTTTTCTTTCCACCACTAACCTCATTTTCTATTCTCCATTCCCCATGAAAACCCCACAAATTCATGTTCCTTCCTTTCCATTTTATTAAAATTCCTTCCATAAGGTTGAAAACCCACTTTTTGACCTTATCGCAGCCTTCGTTTCCCTTTTCAAACCATAGGAAATACATATTTTCTATGTGCTGGACTTAAGCCCCTCAGACTAAGCCACTTACCCATTTTTTCCTTCATATGCCCGAGCGCCAGGACCCGTTGCTAAACCTATCGGGCGCTTATTCATTTCCTCCACCCAATACCCAAAAAACCTTTATAAATTGTGAAAATTGGGTTTAATCAGATTTTGAAGGTTTTCTGCCCATATGACTTTAAAAACAATTTCGACCGTCGATTTTCTTCGTAGATCGGATGGCGCGGCACGAGACCTATCATGTGGACCCCCTAGCATTACGTCACTTCTCGAAACCACTTGGTTTTTTCCGCACCACCCTCCGCTGGTTGGTGGTTTTTTCCCGTCGGCCAGCAATTCCAGACGCTGGCCGACACGTGTCCCCGACACTGTTCCAAAACCGCCGCGCCACCAAATCATTTCGTGCATTAATCTTCGTACCATAACCACGCAGCGGAATCAACGGCAGCCATCCGATCTAACACCTCCCATCCGACGGTTGTCAATCCCCCGACCTGCTCGCCGTTTAGCCAGACCCCCGCGCGACAGAAAATCAACCTCCGCCGTCGATCTCTGCAGATCGATGGCTCGCATTTAAAACTCCCGATTCCATTTCTCAGTCCACCTTTTCCACCGCTGACTTCTCTCAATCACTCCCGATCGTCGATCACAGTGTGATCAACGGCTCCGATCGCCCCTTTCCTCCGCACAGTCCCCAAAGAAAATTGACCTATAAAACTGGATTTTTTACGTGTTTTTTGTATTTTGTAGGGTTAAGGTCATTTGTTTGTGTTTTAAAAGGAAATTTTAGACCAAGGGGGTGACGATCCTCTACGTTTCGATTTCTCCAAGGAAATCACTTACAGAGTTAGTTTTCACGTCTCTTCAATGTTTCCAGAGGCATTGATGCCTTTCCCTACCTGCGCAGCCCTGCACAACAGAGAAAACCATCAAAATCAATGCAGAAAAAGAGTATCAAAGATTGAAGACCGAAATGAATCAGAACAGCAGATTAGTGGACAGATTTGTGGGGATTAAGGCTAAGACAGTTATCAAACGCCTAATCCCCAGATCTAAGACGCAGATTAAGAAAAATCTAAAGTGTTTTATCAGAAAAACCCTCCACCGCCACAAATGGAGGCGAATTGATTCCTCCCAACAACTACAGCACCACCTGTGCCTTAAAGGATTCAATCAAGAACCGAATTTATTGATCAAAGTCAGACATTTTGCCTCGACACAGCCAAAGGAGTTATTTCTGCCAGGAAATTAATGACAGAACGTCGGCAGAGCAACCCTATTGATACACAGAGCCTCAAAAGTCTAATAAAGCTCCCATCGAGCTAAATTCATGAGTGTAAATCATTTAATACAAAGGAACACCTGTACAGTTCTTCGTTGAGCCCCTCGAGGGCCAAGAAGACATTAATATCTGTATTAATTGGTTTTTGAGATCTTTTCATCAGATATCACCTCCTCATCTTTCTATAAATACTTCAGCAGAAGATGAGTGAGGGGTTGGTTGTTAATGTAATTGCTGAAGCATTGTATTGTAACTAAGCTGAAACTCTTGATTGTAGATAGGATTTCACTGGCTCTTGGAGCTCTGCTTGTAACAGATAGGTTAGGTTGTGAAGAGAGATGGATTAAAACACTGGATCTGAAGATTGTAACCGGTTTGAAGCATCAATACAAGCTGATTTATGGGATCCTGCTCTATGATGGCGGTGATTTTATTCTCACTGTAACTTGTATTTTGTTTCTGTTTTCAACTTGTTTCATTTTCCACTATAAAGAACAGTTTAAACAAGGTTAGGACCTACTGTATAGCAGTAACCTTCTCTGGCTGAGAAATATTTATTCAAATGTTTTCTTTCAACTGTGTTATTTGAAAATGATTAAATTTAGTTTAAGTACAGGGATGTTGGCATTCCCTCATCTCTTTGTCTTAGCTGAATGCTATTTTTAAATGTTACTTTCAATATATGTTGTGTGAAGATGAATTGAGGAAATTAAGGTTAGCCCTGGGTCCCTTTCTTATTTTCTCAACTATTTGATTGTTTCCCTTAGGATGTGTTAAAAGCTGACTAGTTTCAAAGTACTTATCAGATCTTAGACCATCCTGTGTTATCTTTGTGTTTTCCTTTTGTTTTTATATGTTTTCTATCAGAAGTGTATCAAAGGCTAGATAGTTTCAAAGTACTTACCAGATCCTAGTTTGCTTCTATGTTTTTCTCAAGTGCCTGGTCAAAGGCTGGCTAGTTTCAAAGTACTTACCAGATCCTGGGCTGCTCTTTGTTCTGCATCTGTCATTTCCCTTTCTTATTGTATCACTCCATTCCATAAATCAAACTTTAAAGAGATCCTTAGGCATAGATGACTTGCCCCATAGATTACTCTTGAACCTGAATGTTTCAATTAAATCCTCTTATGACTCCATAGCCCAATGGATTGAAAACTTGCCATCATCTTTTTTCAGGATCAAAGCTTACTCTGTTTGCTTGCAACTTCTCACCTTTGAACCTATTTTCATATAGATCTTTCCGCCTCAGACAGCAACTATGTTCAACCATCCGAGAAAACCAAACAAAACCCTTGGTCATCATAACTAGCCTAATATCATCACCCCGAGCTTCAAAGACAATATCCATCTTTGTACATATTGGAGAGATCCCTCTCCGGATTCAGGAGGGCTAGATCCTAGAATCCCAAAGTTGGTTGAAATGATGTTAACTCTGTGATCGGACTTTTGCCAATCTTGCTTATTACAGAGACCTAACATTTCTGGCAACTCAGCTGGGGACTGTGTGTTTTTAACACCTGTTAGAGACCCCAGAAAACCCTTTATCCAAGAAAAATTTGAGAGTTAAAAGAAGCCTTTTCAAGCACTACCAAGAAATGGTAATCATGATGAAACTTGTTTGAATCAGTGACAAACTAGGTCAACCCTAGGATTCTCTTAAGTTTTTATCTAACCTTGGAAAATCAGCTGGCTTAGCCATAAGAGTAGACTGTCTTTGTCTCACAATAGTAGCTAAGTTTTGAAGCAAAGGTAGCTTATTCTTAGAAACCACAAATAAAAACAATTCAGAAAATACCAAAAAGAATTTCAGATTGGTAGTAAATCACTTGCTCATACATTTCACTTACCATTGGATGTTTTTTACTTCATACTCTTAGATAGAGTCTGGAAAGGGCCAGGTAGCCTCCGGATCTCATCCTCTTTTAGAGGTGACATATCTGGTGAATGCCCTCCCAGTCAATCTCTGGTTAGAGTTTGTTGTGTTTTGGGATAGCCTTGAAAAGGGATGTCTCACAAGCACTGTGGTGGACAGTGTACTTCTTTGGACACACTCTAAACTTTCCACCTGGCGACTCCACAATCCTAAACAGACCTTAAGACTCCACTGGGAAGAACCCTCATCATTATAATATCCTTCAAACTCAGTTAGAAGGCTGTAGGATTAAAATTGTGAAAACAGATTAGTTAACCCCTCAAAGATTGTCATATCTGGTTGAACTTTTCTTGTTTATTTGGGTCTAAAAACATAGCATAGTGGCTCCTAGAAATATTCGCACTAGAGCCCATCCTGACCCTGATCCACCTGAGATAGTTGATAACCCAGAAAGAATCCTTAGGAAGTCTCCTAAGATACAATCTTCAACTGTTTTCAGATCATCCCTAAGAGCTAATTCAGTCCCTGAAAATCTTTCAGCTCTGCAACAATCACAAGCTGATTTAGTCAAACCATTTAGGACTAGGTCATTTGGTGATTTAGATCAGTTAGATTCTGGGTCTTCACATTCATCTCCGGAAACAAGTGAACATCTTGGTAGCAGGGAAACAACCCCTCCTGATTTACATTTTCTACATAATCTAGGTGTCTCTCATCCAAGATCAGCTCAGCAATCTACTGCTGTCCCATCCACTTCTGTTCATCCCTCATCCACTATTCAAACCACTTCATTTTAGCCCACCCCACCTCTTGTCAACCCACCGCCTATCATGGCAGCATGGTATGCTCCCTTAGTCCTTCTTGTACCATTAGTCAATATTCCACAGGACTATCAGTCCAAAATCCCATTGTATGATGCTAGCAATACTACAACAGCATCACAACATGTGGACAAGATGAATGACTACTTTGACAGAAATGAAATCGATGATTATTCTGTCAAACTTAGACTATTTGCTCAAAGTCTGGGGGGAGAAGTAAGAAAATGGTTTAAAGGTTTAGCCCCCCATAGTATTAATGATCTCCAAGGCTTCCATCAAACATTCTTAAACAAATGGGAAGTGAGGAAGAACCCTCTACAAGTTCTTGCTGACTATAAAAATCTCCATAGGAACCCAGGGGAAAGTGTACAGGCTTATTGTACCAGATTTAACAGTGTGTATAACGCGCTTTCCCCTGAACTAAAACATCCACAAGGCTCAGCTTTAAACATGTTTCCTGAAGGGTTTGATGCTGACATGACCTATTCACTCAGAGAGAGAGAGATTTTGCAACCCTTGAAGATATGCAAAGAGGTGCTCTTTCTGTGGAAGTTAACCTTATGGAAAAGAAGGCGAGAATGAAAGTTGAAAAGAGAGTATATTTCAGAGAGGAATCCACCCCTACTACTTCAAGCTCAAAAATGGAAAGAATGATGGAAGAAATGATGAAGAAAATGAGCATTCTAGAGAGAGTGCAAGCAAGTCTAAATCAAAACGCTCCTCAAAACAAAAACCAAAACCAGAATCAGAGTTTAAGAAGAAATCAACCTCCAAACCGACCAAGGGAAGATGATCAGCAAATCACTCCTCCCTTTCATTAAAACTATTTAAGTGAGGTTGAGGAAGCGGATCAAATAACAGAGGACAATGATATAAACTTATTTGGGGTAGATGACAATAGCTTCGAGGTTCATTATGATAGAAAACAAGGTCTTTATACACCTTACGACGAAAAAAGAGATGATAATGAAAATTATTATCAAAACATGGAAAATGCTGTCATAGAGCCTTTAAAGGAATATGAACTCAGAAGTAAATCTAATCAACAAACCCCCAACAACAAAACCTCTGACAAACCTTCTCAAAATAGCACTGCAACCAAGCCTAAAACAGTCAAACAAAAGGACAAAACAGTGGCTGATAATTCTGGTAAAGGTAAAGAGAAAGACACTCAAAATCTGGAAAAACAGAGTGCAAACATTAGTAGTACTAACACTTTAGCTAGTACTCCTATTAGAACCACTATGTCAACTGTAGATAAAACAAATCAGCAACCTGTTGTTGCTGATAAAGTGGCAGTAAACAAGGCTGAAACCAACACTTTAAAGAATCAAATTCCTTTCAGTTTGGAACAGGAAATCTCAAAGATTAAAATTTCTGTTCCTTTGTCTGAGTTAGCGGCCCAACATGTATATAGGTCCAAAATTTTGAAGGCTTTGAACCTAGAGGAAAATGAGGATACACTCAATCTTAATGACGACCAGCCTGAGCTTGTTTTTGGTCCAAAGATTGAAGGTAAGTTTCAAGAGGGACCTGTCCCTCCCTTTTATGTAAGTTTGAACGTTCATGACAAAATTTTGCACAATGCTATGCATGACTCAGTCGCTTCCCATAATTTAATGCCAAAAGCTGTGATGGAAAGCCTGAGTCTTGAAATTACCATACCTTACAAAGACATGTACTCCTTTGACTCAAGCAGAGTTAAATGTCTAGGATTGATCAAAGACCTATGTGTTAATTTAGCCCAAATTCCAGCCAAGTGTTTAGTCATGGATGTTGTTGTGGCTGATGTACCCCCAAAGTATGGAATGCTTTTATCAAGATCTTGGGGGGCTAAGTTACAGGGGACCATGCAAATGGACATGACCTATGCAACTATCCCTGTTTTCAATCAGACTAGAAGACTTTACAGGGAATCCCACATGCAATACACAGTTACAAGTCAAGACAGGCCTCAAAACTCTCCTCTGTATGTTGTAAGTACGAGCCTTGATTCTTTTATCATGTTTAATGATGAAACCATCACAGAACAAATCACTTTACCAGGGTTAATGGCTGAAACGGAGGAAGGGGAGTACAACGCTGAACTATCAAGACAGTTTACTATATCTGAAAATCCTAGCAAACCAAACACAGGTCTTAAACTACGAATCATCAATCCATTAAACTTAAAGCTTGATAGTCAAGAGAGCAATCCTCAACCCGATGAAAAACTTGAGGAGTCAAATCATATAAAGTACGTGCACCAAACTGATAAAACTGAAAATGATCCTCTCTGGACTATGTATTTTGATGGGTCATGCACTAGAACAAATGCTGGTGCAGGTGTCTGGATTACTAACACTGAAAACAATCATACAGAATGTATTTCATGTAAATTAAACTTTCAGTGTTCCAACAACATAGCAGAATATGAATCCCTTCTCTTAGGCTTGCATCTCTTGAAAAAGCTAGGTGCCAAGAGAATCAATGTATATGGGGATTTTGAATGAATTATTAGGCAAGTCAATGGGGAGTATAATGCAAATCATCCCAGACTCAGGGCCTACCAAAATGATGTCATGGATCTTTTGAAAACATTTGAGAGCTCCACACTGAGTTTTGTCCCAAGAAAAAGAAATCTGATAGCCCACAATTTAGCCTTTGCAGCTAGGACATGTTTAACGCCATACCAGATCGATGATTGTTCACCTCAAATAAAATTTAGACCAGCTGTGCCTGATAATAAAAAATACTGGTAGGTGTTTGATGGGGATAAACAAATAGAAGACTTCATGCAATTCAGAAATGAGTTTGAACTCCATAGCTCAGATTCAGACTCTGATACAGACTGTAGTGAAGAAAATTTTCTTGGTGAAGAAGAACTGTCTCCTGAGCTTGTAGATATTAACCTTCAGACTAGAAAACTTAGAAACCAAACAGAGTTGAGTGCAGAATCTGAAATAGAGGAGTTGGAAACTCTGCATTCTAAGGATGATAGTTTGCCCAAGGGTTTGGCCCCTCTAGAAGAATTGTTTGATTTTAATGATGTGGCCAATAAACCTAAACTGGAACCTGTAGAAACTGAAGTGGAGGAATGTAATTTAGGCAGTGAGGAAAAACCGAAAATGATCAAACTGTCCAAAACTTTGCCAGCTCACATTAAACTCAAATACATAGAGCTGTTCAAAGATTTTTCTGATGTTTTTTCATGGAGTTACCAAGATCTTAAGTCCTATGACACTGAAATAATACAGCACAAAATCTCTCTTAAAGAAAACCAAAAACCATTCAAACAGAAACTGCGCAGAATAAACCCTGTCCAGTTACCATTGGTTAAGAAGGAAATCATGAAGATGCACGATGCTGGTATTATTGTCCCTATTAGGTATTCTGAGTGGGTGTCTAATCTGGTGACTGTTAGGAAGAAAACCGGAGAAATCAGGCTTTGTATAGACTTTAGAAATTTAAACAAAGCTTCATTAAAAGACAACTACCCTTTGCCCAAGATGGATCATATTTTACAAAGGGTGGTGGGGTCTAAAAGAATTTCTTTGCTAGATGGCTATTCAGGGTATAATCAAGTCTTAGTCCACCCTGATGATCAATTAAAGATAGCCTTTACTACACCCTGGGGCACTTTCATGTATGTGAAAATGCCTTTCGGTCTAATGAATGCTGGAGCAACCTTTCAAAGAGCCATGGACATAGCATTCTCGGAAGAGTGGGGTTTCTTCATCATTATCTATCTTGATGATGTCACTGTGTTTTCAAAAACAGATGAAGCACACTTAGAACATTTGAGAAAAGTTTTCGAGAAGTGCAGAAAGTTTGGAATATCTTTAAACCCTAGGAAAACACTATTTGGTCTCCAAGAAGGTAAGCTTCTTGGGCACATTATCTCAGAAGAGGGTATAAAGATAGATCCAAAGAGGATTGAGGCCATATTGCAAATCTCTCATCCTCGAAACATCAAAGAGTTGCAGTCTTTCATTGGAAAGATCAACTTTTTGAGAAGGTTCATCCCTAACCTAGCTGAGCTCCTTAGGAATATCACAAATATGTTAAAGAAGGAGCAAGGGGTAAAATGGACCTTGGAAGCAAAGACATCTTTTGAGCAGGTAAAACAAGCGTTAACCAAAACACCGGTTCTCATAAGTCCTGATTTTTCAAAAGATTTTTATATCTTCTCATTTGCATCAGAACATACCATTGCAGTTGTCCTTTTATAGAAAAATCCACAAGGACAAGAGCAACCTATTGCATTCTTTAGCAAGGCATTAAGGGATTCCCCTTTGAAGTATAACATTATGGAAAAGCAAGCTTTTGCTTTGGTCAAAGCATTGAAAGACTTTAGAGTATATATCCTTCACTCACACATCATTGCCTTTGTCCCAAATTCAGTTGTTAAAGACATTCTAACACAGGACCCGGATGGTAAGAGAGGTAAGTGGATTGTTGTTATTCTGGAATATGATTTAGAGATAAAACCCACTAAGCTCATCAAAGGCCAGGGTCTAGCTAGATTAATGGCTGAATCAAATTGTGAAGTTCTTGATATTAACATGATTAATGATTTGGATGACCAAGAATAATTCTCAGCTCCCATTATTGAAGACCATTTTGTGAATTCTCCTTGGTATACTGATATTGTTTATGTTTTGCTTAATCTGAATACACCTCCTAGTTTATCAAAAACAAAGGCAAGATTCCTAAAGTTGAAAGCTGTAAATTATTGCATTATTGATAAAAGTCTCTATTGGAAAAATGCAAGTGGTGTATTGCTTAAATGTTTGCCTGAGTTTGATGCAGAAAAGATTAAGCAGGAATTCCATGAAGGAGAGTGTGGAGGTCATTTATACTGGAAGGCAACAGCCAACAAAATTCTGAGGGTTGGTTTCTATTGGCCTACTCTTTTCCACAGTGTACACAAGATGACCCTGCTTGCCATAAGTATAATTGTTTGAAGGCAAGAAAAGCGCCTACAAATCCTCTTGCCTCCAAATCTTTGTTGAAGCCCTTTTCAACAATGGGACTTGACTTCAGGGAAAATCCATCCACCATATGAAGGCAGCATGGAGGTGATTCTTTGCATTTAGACTATTTCACTAAGTGGATAGAAGCCATTCCTTGTAGACAGGCCAATGATTCAGTTATCATCAAATTCATGGAGACTAACATTCTCTCCAGATTTGGTTGTCCTACCAAGATCATCACTGATAATGCAGCGACATTTGGATCAAAGAGGATGGTTGAGTTCTGTCATAGATATCAGATATCATTGGGGCATTCCATAGCCTATTACCTTCAAGGTAATGGACTTGCAGAATCTTCAAACAAAATCTTGGTGAACATAATCAAGAAACTGTTGGAGGACAAAAAAAGTCTTGCTTCAAAAATGCTTGTTACTTTGGGCTGACATATTAACTTTAAAGAAATCCATTAGTATGTCACCCTTCTAGCTTGTGTATGGTACAGATGAAATTTTTCCTAACAACCTTGGTATACCAGTTATAAAGTTAATTCAAGAGTTGCAGGCTGAAGAAAATGACATGACCAGAAGAATAAATCAAACCATTCATCTTCAGCAAACCATAGAGGATGTGTATAACAAAGCATTACAGAAACGAGACAGTATCAAGAAGATATTTGATAGAAGAACAAAGGCCAGCAATTTCAAGATTGGGGACAAAGTTTTGAAGTGGGATTCAAGGAGGGAAGACAAGGGAAAGCATGGAAAATTTGATAATCTATGGCTTGGCCCTTACTCTATTCATTCAGTCGCTGGTAATAATGCATTTTTCTTACAGGAACTGGATGGAACAGAATTGTTTGGGGGTCCTGTCAATGGCAGGATGCTTAAGCATTACTTCTCTTGATCCATTTTATGTTTTCAAGCCTTTTTATCTTTTTTCCATTATCAATAGTCCATCCCCCATTGCATTCAAAGTTATGAAAGATCAAAAATACAAAAACAAATAAAACAAAGAAAAGAGGGCAGAAATGAAAACAAGAAAGGCAAAGCCCCATGCCAAGAAAAAGAGAGACAAATCTGAAAGTGTGCAAGCTCAAATGCCACTCCTCATAACACACTTCTAGTTAGTCAAACTGTTTAATCTTGACTAATTAGCTTTGAATTTTCTGTTGATAGGATAGTGAATCCGATTTGCCAAACTGTTCAATCTTGGCTTATCAGTAGATAGATTAGGATAGAAATGAAGGTTCAAACAAACTCAAAATATGAACCAAAGTTTCCAAAGAGAGATGACTCAAAACTGTTTTATTTTCTGAGTCATAAAAGAGAAAAATTGGTTCTAATTTGCCCAAAATCTGAATCAGATATCAAGGAAGAGACAGCTCAAACAAAAGCAAAAACAGAGCTGTGAAGGAGGGAGAAGGCCACGATGAGAAACTTTCAGATCTTAAGCCTTCCATTTTTATTTTTAATTTTCTGCAAATAATAATCTATGTGCAGCTTGTTTTTATGCCATAGATCACATCAAGTTAAACAGCTTAATCTTAACTTGACTGTTTTTAAATTTTTGTCTTAGAATTTAGAGAATGAAAGTATGTTGGACAGTTTAATCCCAACAGACAGTAGATTAGGTAGATAAGAATCTAAGCTCAACTGATTAATCTGAGTTCAAGGAGAAATAAGGAATAGAAGTATATTAGTTTTTTATGCTTTCAAAAGAATAAAATGTTGTGAAAAGAGTTTTCCAATCCAAGTGCACTCTGATGAAGAAAAAATTTTAGATCAGTAGGATTGGGTAGGTAGAGGTTGTATTGATGAAGTTCATATTTCTTTCATGACTGATATTACTTTTCAGAACAAAGCCAGAGCAAATAATGGATCAGGAACCAGTCAGCATCCCAGAGAAATCAAGTCTGAATTATTGATGCCTTCAGGAAGGCACCATCCCCAAGTGGAGCCGCTGTTATCCACCCATATTTTTCCTATCATATCATCTGGTGGCTAAATATTCTTTGCAGCCTTCAAAGAAACAAATTCAGCCTAAATTTGTTGGTGCTTGAAGTCTTTTGTTGAAACTCATACTGTTGGTTAATCTTCACAGCTCTTTTCCTCTTCAAAACCTCTGAAATCCTATAAAAATCCGCAGTTCAATACTTCTGCAAAGGACCCTTTCCCATTTTTCTTCTTTCCACCACTAACCTCATTTTCTATTCTCCATTCACCATGAAAACCCCACAAATTCATGTTCCTTCCTTTCCATTTTATTAAAATTCCTTCCATAAGGTTGAAAACCCACTTTTTGACCTTATCGTAGCCTTCATTTCCCTTTAAAAACCATAGGAAATACATATTTTCTATGTGCTGGACTTAAGCCCCTCAGGCTAAGCCACTTACCCCTTTTTTCCTTCATATGCTCGAGCGCCAAGACCCGTTGCTAAAACTATCGAGCGCTTATTCATTTCCTCCACCCAATACCCAAAAAACCTTTATAAATTGTGAAAATTTGGTTTAATCAGATTTCAAAGGTTTTCCGCCCATATGACTTTAAAAATAATTTCGACCGTCGATCTGCTCCGTAGATCGGACGGCGCGGCACGAGACCTATCATGTGGACCCCCCAGCATTATGTCACTTCTCGAAGCTGCTTGGTTTTTTCCACACCACCCTCCGCTGGCTGGTGGTTTTTTCCCGTCGACCAGCGATTCCAGACGCTGGCCAACACGTGTCCCCGACACTGTTCCAAAACCGCCGCGTCACCAAATCATTTCGCGCATTAATCTTCGTACCATAACCACGCAGCGGAATCAACGGCAGCCATCCGATCTAACCCCTCCCATCTGACGGTTGTCAATCCCCTGACCTGCTCGTCGTTTAGCCAGACCCCCACGCGACAGAAAATCAACCTCCGCCGTCAATCTCTGCAGATCGACGGCTCGCATTTAAAACTCTCGATTCCATTGCTCAGTCCACCTTTTCCGCCGCTGACTTCTCTCAATCACTCGCGATGGTCGATCACAATGCGATCGATGGCTCCGATCGCCCCTTTCCTCCGCACAGTCCCCAAAGCAGATTGACCTATAAAACTGGATTTTTTACGTGTTTTTTGTATTTTGCAGGGTTAAGGTCATTTGTTTGTGTTTTAAAAGAAAATTTCAGACCAGGGGGGTGACGATCCTCTACGTTTCGATTTCTCCAAGGAAATCACTTACAAAGTTAGTTTTCACGTCTCTTCAATGTTTCCACAAGCATTGATGTCTTTCCCTACCTGCGCAGCCCTGCACAACAGAGAAAACCGTCAAAATCAATGCAGAAAAAGAGTATCAGAGATTGAAGACCAGAAATGAATCAGAACAGCAGATTAGTGGACAGATTTGTGGGGATTAAGGCTAAGACAGTTATCAAACACTAATCCCCGGATCTAAGATGCAGATTAAGAAAAATCTAAAGTGTTTTATCAGAAAAACCCTCCACCGCCACAAATGGAGGCAAATTGATTCCTCCCAACAACTACAGCGGCCTTAAAGGATTCAATCAAGAACCGAATTATTGATCAAAGTCAGACATTTTGCCTCAACACAGCCAAAGGAGTTACTTCTTCCAGGAAATTAATGATAGAATGTCGGCAGAGCAACCCTATTGATACACAGAGCCTCAAAAGTCTAATAAAGCTCCCACCGAGCTAAATTCATGAGTGTAAATCATTTAATACAAAGGAACACCTGTACAGTTCTTCATTGAGCCCCTCGAGGGCCAAGAAGACATTAATATCTGTATTAATTGGTTTTTGAGATCTTCTCATCAAATCTCACCTCCTCATCTTTCTATAAATACTTCAGCAGAAGATGAGTGAGGGGTTGGTTGTTAATGTAATTGCTGAAGCATTGTATTGTAACTGAGCTGAAACTCTTGATTGTAGATAGGATTTCACTGGATCTTGGAGCTCTGCTTGTAACAGATAGGTTAGGTTGTGAAGAGAGATGGATTAAAACACTGGATTTGAAGATTGTAACTGGTTTGAAGCATCAATACAAGATGATTTATGGTATCCTAGTCTATGCTGATGGTGATGTTATTCTCACTGTAACTTGTATTTTGTTTTTGTTTTCAATTCGTTTCATTTTCCACTATAAAGAACAGTTTAAACAGGGTTAGGACCTACTATATATCAGTAACCTTCTCTGGCTGAAAAACCTTTGTTTAAATGTTTTCTCTCAACTGTGTTATTTGAAAATGATTTAATTCAGTTTAAGTACAGGGATGTTGGCGTTCCCTCATCTTGTTGTCTTAGCTGAATGTTATTTTTAAATGTTACTTTCAATATATGTTGTGTGAAGATGAACTGAGGAAATTAAGGTTAGCCCTGAGTCCCTTTCTTATTTGCTCAACTATTTGATTGTTTCCCTTAGGATGTGTTAAAAGCTGACTAGTTTCAAAGTACTTATCGGATCTTAGACCATTCTGTGTTATCTTTGTGTTTCCCTTTGTTTTTACATGTTTTTCTATCAGAAGTGTATCAAAGCCTGAATAGTTTCAAAGTACTTACTAGATCCTAGTTTGCTTCTATGATTTCCTTAAGTGCCTAGTCAAAGGCTAGCTAGTTTCAAAGTACTTACCAGATCCTGGGCTGCTCTTTGTTCTGCATCTGTCATTTCCCTTTCTTATTGTATCACTCCATTCCATAAATCAAACTTTAAAGAGATCCTTAGGCATAGATGACTTGCCCCATAGACCACTCTTGGACCTGATTGTTTCAATTAAATCCTCTTATGACTCCATAGCCCAATGGACTGAAAACCTGCCATCATCTTTCTTCTTGATCAAAGCTTACTCTTTTGCTTGCAACTTCTCACTTTTGAACCTATTTGCATATAGATCTTTCCGCCTCAGACAGCAACTATGTTCAACCATCCAAAAAACCAAACAAACCCTTGGACCTCATAACTAGCCTAATATCATTACCCCAAACTTCAAAGACAAATCCATCTTTGTACATATTGGAGAGATCCCTCTCCGGATTCAGGAGGGCTAGATCCTAGAATCCCAAAGTTGGTTGAAATGATGTTAACTCTGTGATCGAACTTTTTCCAATCTTGCTTATTATAGAGACCTAACATGTCCGAGCCTATGATGCCATAATGCTGCATCTGCTCCTTTGGAAGTTAAAGCGTTAACAGAGTTAGAAATACCATTGCATAAATACAATGTACCAACCTTTTCGCCTTTTTCTATTACCAGGGCTCCTTTGGTGACCTTCCACGTTTTATCTATGAAAGTTGTCACACAACCTTCACTGCCTAAATTACCTATTGAAATCAGATTTTTCTTCAGATCTGGAGCATGCCTTACCTCCTTTAATAGCCATTGGTTTCCATTCTGTTGTTTTACAAGAACCTTACCCATTCCAACAATTTTACAGGGTTTACCATCACCTAAACGAACTTGTCCAAAATCTCCTTGAACATAGTCATGAAAATATTTCTTATCAGGTGTGGCATGGAATGAATCCCCTAAATCTACTACCTAGGAATCAGTAACATTTTCGAAAGAAATAATCAAGGCATCTTGTAACACATCACCTGTCACATTTGCTTCATGATTGTTTTCTTGTTGTGTGTCTCCTTCTTTTCCCTTCTGAGATCTACAGTATTTCTTTAGGTGTCCTTTCTTTTCGCATTTCCAGCACACTATCCCCGATCTAGACTTGGATCTTCCTTTCCTTTATTTACTGTGATATCCTAAACTCTTTCCTCTTTCCATTCTTCTTCCCCTAGACTCTGCACTCAAAGCGTTACCCGATGTCTCACTAGAGCTTTTCCGTCGCATTTCCTCGCTAAGGATAGCACTGACAACATCATCAAACTTTAAAGTACTAGATCTAGAGACAGAGTTTCTAATGGCCATAAATAAACCATTCCAACCTTCTGGAAATGAGCACAAAAATAACAAATCTCTAAATTCGTCATCAAATTTTACCGCTACAGAACTTAACAGACTGGTGTTAGCGACCCATAAATTATGTCATATCAGGTGGTGGCTAAATGATGTTGGATATCCTTCAAGAAACAATTTCATTGCTAAAATTGCTGATGCTTAAAGTCTTTTGATAATATCCTATCCTTTGGATAATCGTCACTGCTTTTCCCCTTTTCAACTCAGAAATTTTGTTGTCATTACATGAAGAAAAACTGCTGCAAGCACCATTTTCCTCTTTCTCCCTTCTTCCAAAACTGACCTCATCTTTGCTTTATTTTTCCATAAAAGCCCTCATTTTCATGTTTTTCCCCTTTCCCCTTCATCAAAATCCATTTTATAAGTTTCTAAGACCCTTTCTTAGCCTTATCGAAACCCACTAACTCCTTTGAAAATCATTGAAAAATTCCTAAAAAACACATTTTCTTATTATAGACTTAAGCCCCTTTGGGCTGAGTCTTTTACCTCCTTCCCTCCATACACCCTGGTGCTGGAACCGAGCGCCAGCCTTCCAAGCACTTATCACGTTGCCCAATTTCGATTAGCCCCTCCTTTTTAACCCCCAGTCATATCTTTCTCCATGCGCCCAAAGGCCCCGCAATCGGGCTCCAAGCCATTTTTGAATATTAATTATCTCCACCCAAAGTTTAAAACCTTTGGTTATATATTAAATCTGTCAGCGTTTATTATAGTATAAATTTTCCGTCGGTCCAAAGTTCAAGGCGATCTCAACCGTCAATCTGATCTGAAGATCGGACGGTGCGCGACCTATCAACCCGGTGGTCCCCGCCGGCCAATCACCGTAGCAAAAACCGAGTGGAATCCATCGCACCACTTTCAAGCGGAGGGCGGTTTTTTCCCGATCGACAGTGATTCCATACACCGCCCAACACGTGTCTTGAGCACTGTTCAGAAAAGCACCGTTCATCGCGCGCTAAAGATCGGTCGTGGACCCGGCGCGATATTGACGACCATCGTCCGATCTGAGGCCGCTCATCGAACGATAGTCGCTCTCTGAAGATGCCCGTGCGATATCCATAGGTACGGCGTGGTATTAAAAGCATTTCCATCGTCGATCTGATCTCCAGATCAACGGTGCAAAACAATCACCTTGGTCCCCACAGCCACGACAGCACTCCCGAAGAACAGGTGGTCCCGAATGCCCAGTCAGCAAGCCTATTATATGACCCAAAATAATTATACAGTATGATTGAATTAAAGGTTTGAAGTCCGGGTTTTGTTTTTAAGGTCTTGTGGCGCCGTCCTCCACCGTTGATTGCGTGAGCCGATCCCATCCGACGGCCCACGTTTGTCCCGATTCCCAAACCTGATTTCGTGACCATTTTTGTCCAAAACACAGGTTTTAACCCATTTCTCCATTTTTTCCAAAAACTGACTCCTCCGCTTTGAATTTTTGCCTCCATTCCCGACTGTCGATCTCTGCGCAATCGACGGCTCCGATTTAACTTCTCCCTTTTTCTTTTTGACCACTTTTTTTATCAATCTCGACCATTGGATGATGCCATCCAACGACCATGCTCTCCCCACATGTCCTCCCGCAGCAATAAACCTATACATGCAGGATTTTTTAACATTTTTTGTATTGTGCAGGGTTCCAAGTGATTTTTCCGCTATGTGCGAAGAAAATTCAGAAGCAGAGGGTGACGATCCTCCCGCCTCCGATCCTTTAGAGAAAATCATTTGCAGGTTTCATATTCACGTTTCATCTGTGCTTCATGAGGCATTGATGCCATATCACCCCTGCGCAACCCTGCATACTAGCAAAACACAGCAAATCAAGCACAGTCAGAGAATATCAGTATCGAAGACAAAATATATCAGAACAGAAGATTTAAGAAATATTTATGGGGATCACGGCTAAGATGGTTTATCAAAATCCTAATCCCCTGATTAAAAACAAAGTTTAAAGATAAATCATAAAGGATCATCAGACAGAAAGCCTCCACTGCCACAGCTGAGGAAAATCAATTCCTCCCAGCTACCACAAAGCCACCTGTGCCTTGAAACATTCAACCAGAGGCTGAATTTATTGATCAAGACCAGATATCTGCTTCACAACGCAGCCAGAGAGTAAAATCTGCAAACAAACTTCCTGACAAAACCTCAGCAGAGTAACTTTGACATCGCACATAGCCTCAAAGGTCAAAAAGAGCTCCCACCGAGTTTTCATCTTTATATAAATCATTTAATACAGAGGACACCTATGTAAGTTTCTTAATCGAGCCCCTCAAGGGTCCAGGAACCATTAAGTCTGTATTAATTAGTTTTTGAGATATTTTATCAGATCTCATCTCCTCATTCTTCTATAAATACCTCTGTAGAAGATGAGCAGTTGTTGGTTGTTTGTTGTTGATCACTAGTTGTAATATTGGAACTCTCTGAAATAATACATAGTCTGTTGAAGTTGAAGAAGAAATTGAAGTCTTGGACGTCGTGATGATGTTGTTGCATGCTTGTTACTGTGAAGGCTCTATCATTGGATCCATGAGCTTGGTTGTTGGTGAAGTTTTCTGAACTGTTTAATGTTTTCCCTTGTTTTCATTATGTTCCATAATTTCTTACTACAGTAGGTTAAAATTTTTAGGCTAAGAAATGACTCCTGGAAGCACATTAGACCTTTTCATCCTTCACTGTTTCATGTTTTCTTCTGCTAAATTATTTTAGAGCCTTTAACCTCTCTCTTTAGTCTTCATGCTTGTTTATTTCCTTAATAGTTCGAATCGTTGGTTTCAACATGATTTATGGTTCTCCCTGCTTGTCTGCTGCCACTTTAAAACTGTTATTGAAGTCTCCCTTTGAAGTTTTCTGTTTACATTGATTCAAGGAGGTCTGTTATGATCTTGCCCTTTGTCCTTACTTAAACATTTGTCTCAAAGCTCTTTATAGTTGTAATCATAGATGTGCTAGGTCTTACCTCTTCTATGACTGCAGTTATCAGTGAATCTTTTATGTTTTCTAAGTCATTTGAAATAAAATCTTTGAGGAAATAGGGTGTTGCCCAAATATTAGATTTCATTTTAAAAGTTTTTTTGAAATCATTTTTTGCTTAAAGGTGTGATTTGTAGAATTCATGGTTAGCCTTGTCTATCAAAAAGCTCTTTATTGTTCAAATTGTGTTTTCAAATTTCCTTTGTTGAGAATTAAACTTCTCTTTTCAAATCATTGATGTCCATATTATTCCAAAAACCAAAGGATCATATGGCCAAGTTAGATTTGCCCTCTGATATACCATCTCCATTGATAAGTATGTTATGACCTCTTTTTGACTCCATTGCCCAATGAACCAGATGTTCCTCCATTCTATATATCTTTCCTAGGCCTTTCATGTATCAATTCAACCAAACAAACAAACAAACACCTACACTTAATAACTAGTCTAAAACCAATACTCAAAGCACACAAGATAAACCTTTGCAAACAAACATTTGAGAGATCCCTCTCTGAGAACAGGAGGACTAGATCCTGGAACTCTAAAGATTGATTATGATGTTGCCTTGTCTTTTTATTTGCCAAACTATCAAAACACGGGACACCAACATAATGGCGATCATGGTGGGACACTGAGTTCATAGTTGCCTAGCAAGCTCTTATAAACTCATTAGTCTTTCAAACAACCATAGAAACTCAGAAAAAACCCAAAATATTTAGTTTGGCTTCATAATAAACATGGTGGTGGAACCATAAAACATTTTACCTTTACAAAAGCTAAAAAATTTCCACCGAGTGACTCCACTGGCCTCTAAAAGGCCTATTACCCTTCCAGTCCTTGTAGACTCCCTTAGGAATGCATTGAGCAAACCCAATCATGCTGTTGGTGGACAGCAAATTTCAAAATCTTCCACCTGGCGACTCCACAAATCCAAAAGACCTAATAACTCCACTGGTAAAGGACTCTGAACTGGTTAGAAAGATACAGTGACCTCTTATTAGAAACATGGATCCAAGTATGGACAAAGAAGCTAAACTAAACACATTATTGGACCCAATTGTGAAAATAGTGTACATACTTGATAAAACATTGGGAAAGCATGAGGATGATATAGATGATGATTATCCAGAGAAACCTGTGTTTTTCCCAGATAAAACACAAACTCAACCATTACAAGACCTAAAAAATGAGCAATATATAGATGATGATCAAGACTTTATAGAAGAAGGTGAGAAAGACTATAGAGAAAACAATAAAGAAAAATTGCTGGTCATGATGGAAAAAATGGTGTATATGCTTGGGAAAAGAATTGAATGGAATGAGGCTAATTTAAATATTGATGATCTAGAGCAGCCCATGCTCCTTTCAAATCAAGAACAAACCCAAACACTACAAGATATGTATGATGAACAAGATTACAAAGAAAGCAATGAAAAAGGTTGTCAGGAAATTCCTGATTATCTACCTATATCTTGTACCATGCTATTAAGAGAGCTTCATGACCAGATTGCAAAAACTAATAGTGAGCAGTGCCTTGAGGAAAACATAAGCCATTTTGAACCCACAAAATCTGAAATAGGAGAAGAGACAACACAACCAAAGTCTCTGCCTTTATGTCATGACTCATTTCAGATTATTAAAGAAGAATGGCATCCTGACAATATGCTTGAAACAACTCATGAACCTTATAGTACAAGTGACTGCCACGAAAATCATGAGGAGTTGTTTGGAATTGAGATATATCAGGAAAAGGAAGAGAATCCTCAAAATTCCCTTTCAAACACAAGTAATGATTCCCTAGAAGAGGCTCAAGGAGACATCCAGCCTCAAAACCAGTTAACCCAAGAGGGAGAGGACTGTTGTTCTTCTGTCGAAAGCAAAGAGAAAATTCCTTCTCTTTTTATAGAGAAAGAAATTGATCAGATATTAAATAAATAGCCAGCCCTCAATTCTTTATTACAAAAAAACACTTTTGCTCATTTACCTACTAAATCTTGTTGTCTTGGAACAGAAAATAAACTTGTAGATCAGCTAAAAGAACAAACTGATAACCCAATATGCCTGATTGGTGAAATTTTTTATACTAATGATTTTTCAACTTCTAATCAATCTGATGATGATGATGAGCTCCAAACAGAAACTAATCATGCAGAGCAACCAGCAGTCGATTGGTGTCATGAATTTTATTATAATCAGCTTGAAAGCAGCAATCAGACAATTCAATTCATCAGAAACAGCTTTCACATAATTGGGAGTCAACAATCTACTAGTTGTAATGCTGAGGTTGAGAAGAAAGAGAAATTTCTTGAGCAGGATGAAGATAACGAGCTTCCTACTAAAAAGGTTGAGGTAATAAGAGATACCCCTACTCAAGAACATGATGATCTCTTCACAAATTATATTCCACTGAATCAGAGCATACTAGGACTACAAGAGGACAACACTGCAATATATGATGAGTCCTCCAGTTTAGATAATAATGAATATGAAGAAAATGTTCTTTCCCAAAATAATATTTACCTTGATCCAGTGAAGAAAAAATAAATGATCCTAGTAGAACCACGTCTTCCAAATACTCTTAATCAGGCATTATTTCAAGATCCCTATGCTCACTTCTTGAAAATATTTAGATAAGGGATAAAGGTCATTAGGAGCAGTGTATTACCAAAGGCAAGAATATTATTTACCACTGCTACTAAAAAACAAAAGGAATGGGAGTGGCCCTGTTTGTCCAGCCTGCCCAAGGAGATGAAGAAGGACCAATCATGGAATCATTTACTGGATTGGTTGTACTGGAAAAATGAGTTCATTAGCTAAACATGTAAAAATTCCAAGTTAGATTAGGTTAGATAGGAATGTCAATAAAGCTCAGCTTTGAGCAGTTAGTTAGTTGTTGATTTTTGTCTTGAAAGAAAAAATAAAAATCCAAAAACAATAAAAAGGAGAAAAGAGGGCAGATTGTAAAACAAGAAAGGTATAGCCCCATACCACAAAAGAGAAACAAATCTGAAAGTGTGCAAGCTTAAATGCCACTCTTGAAAAAACACACTTCTAATTAGTCATACAGCCTAATCTTGACTAATTAGCTTTAAATTTTCTACTGATAGGATAGTGAATTCGATTTGCCAAACTGTTTAATCTTGGCTTATCAGTAGATAGTTTAGGATAGAAATTAAAGGTTCAAACATGCTCAAAACCTGAACCTAAGTTTCCAAAAGAGAATGACTCAAATCTGTTTCAAATATTGAGTCAAAGGATGTAAAAAATCTGGTTCTAATCAGCTCAAAATCTGAACCAGTTAGCAAAGGAAAGACAGCTCAACAAAAGTTAAAACAGAGTTGTAAGAAGAGGGAAAAAATGCTTTGAAATATCAGATCTCAAACCTTCCATTTTTGTTTTAAATTTTCTACAAAATAAATGTCTATGTGCAGCTTTTTTTTATGCCATAGACCAGCATCAAGTTAGATTGTTCAATCCTGACTTGATTGCTTTTTAAATTTTCTTTTGTAGAATTTAGAGAATAAAATCTGTTGGACAGTTTAATCCCAACAGATAATAGATTAGGTAGAGAATCATATGGGCTCAACCATTTAATCTGAGTCCATGGAGAAATAAGGATTATAAATAGTTTAGATTTTCTGCTTTCAAAAGAATAAAATGTTGTAAAAGATTTTTCCAATCCAAGTGCACTCTAAAGAAGAAAAAATGTTAGATCAGTAGGATTGGGTAGGTAGACAGGTTGTATTGATGAAGTTGCATTGTTAATCCATGAATGCTAATATGTTTCAGAGCAAAAGAAGATCATCCACAGAAAGGAAGGCAACCCAATGGATGAGGCAACTGATCAGCCTCCCAGAGAATGCAAGTCTGAAATTCTTGATGCCTTCAAAAAGGCACCATCCCCAAGTGGAGCCACTGTTAGCCACCCATAAATTTTGTCATATCAGGTGGTGGCTAAATGATGTTGGATAGCCTTCAAGAAACAATTTCATTGCTAAAATTGCTGATGCTTAAATTCTTTTGATAATATCCTATCCTTTGGATAATCGTCACTGCTTTTCCCCTTTTCAACTCAGAAATTATGTTGTCATTACATGAAGAAAAACGGTTGCAAGCACCATTTTCCTCTTTCTCACTTCTTCCAAAACTGACCTCATATTTGCATTCTTTTTCCATAAAATCCCTCATTTTCATGTTTTTCCATTTTCCCCTTCATCAAAATCCCTTTGATAAGGTTCTAAGACCCTTTCTTAGCCTTATCGAAACCCACCAACTCCTTTGAAAATCATTGAAAAATGCCTAAAAAACACATTTTCTTATTATAGACTTAAGCCCCTTTGGGCTGAGTCTTTTACCTCCTTCCCTCCATACGCCCTGGTGCTGGAACCGAGCGCCAGCCTTCCAAGTGCTTATCGCGTTGACCAATTGCGATTAGCCCCTCCTTTTTAACCCCCGGTCATATGTTTCTCCATGCGCCCAAAGGCCCCACAATCAGGCGCCAAGCCATTTTTGAATATTAATTATCTCCGCCCAAAGTTTAAAACCTTTGGTTATATATTAAATCTGTCGGCTTTTATTATAGTATAAATTTTCCGCCAGTCCAAAGTTCAAGGCGATCTCAACCATCGATCTGATCTGAAGATCGGACGGCGCGTGACCTATCAACCCAATGGTCCTCGCCAGCCAATCACCGTAGCAAAAACCCGGCGGAATCCATCGCATCACTTTCAAGCGGAGGGCAGTTTTTTCCCAATCAGCAGCGATTCCATACACCGCCTGACACGTGTCTTGAGCACTTTTCAGAAAATCGTCATTCATCGTGCATTAAAGATCAGACGTGGACCCGGCGCGATATTGAGGACCGCCGTCCGATCTGAGGTCGCTCATCGAACGATAGTCGCTCTCCGAAGATGCCCGTGCAATATCCACAAGTACGACGCAATATTAAAAGCATTTCCGCCATCGATCTGATCTGCAGATCGACGGCGCAAAACAGTCACCTTGATCCCCACAACCATGACAGCACTCCCGAAGAACCGGTGGTCCCGAATGCCCAGTTAGCAAGCCTATTCTATGACCCGAAATAATTATATAGTATGATTGAATTAAACGTTTGAAGTCTGAGTTTTGTTTTTAAGGTCTTGTGGCGCCGTCCTCCACCGTTGATCGCGTGGGCCGATCCCATCTAACGGCCCACGTTTGTCCCGATTCCCAAACCTGATTTCGTGACCATTTTTTTTCCAAAACACAGGTTTTAACCCATTTCTCCAGTTTTTCAAAAAACTGACTCCTCCACTTTGACTTTTTGCCTCTGTTCCCGACCGTCGATCGACGGCTGTGATTTAACTTCTCCTTTTTTTCTTTTTGACCCCTTTTTTGATCAATCTCGACCGTTGGATGATGCCATCCAACGGCCATGCTCTCCCCACATGTCCTCCCCCAGCAATAAACCTATACATGCGGGATTTTTTAACATTTTTTGTATTGTGCAGGGTTCCAAGTGATTTTTCCGCTATGTCCGAAGAAAATTCAGATGCAGAGGGTGACGATCCTCTCACCTTCGATCCTTCAGAGAAAATCATTTGCAGGTTTCGGATTCATGTTTCATCTATGTTTGATGAGGCATTGATGCCATATCACCCCTGCGCAACCCTGCATACTAGCAAAACACAACAAATCAAGCACAGTCAGAGAATATCAGTGTCGAAGACAAAATATATCAGAACAGAAGATTTAAGACAGATTTATGGGGATCACGGCTAAGATGGTTTATCAAACTAATCCCTCGATTATCAACAAAGTTTAAAGATAAATCATAAAGGATCATCAGACAGAAAGCCTCCACCACCACAGCTGAGGCAAATCAATTCCTCCCAGCTACCACAAAGCCACCTGTGCCTTGAAACATTCAACCAGAGGCTGAATTTATTGATCAAGACCAGATATCTGCCTCACAACACAACCAGAGAGTAAAATCTGCAAACAAACTTCCTGACAAAACCTCAGCAGAGTAACTTTGACATCACACAAAGCCTCAAAGGTCAAAAAGAGCTCCCACCGAGTTTTCATCTTTATGTAAATCATTTAATACAGAGGACACCTATGTAAGTTTCTTCATCGAGCCCCTAAAGGGCCCAGGAACCATTAAGTCTGTATTAATTAGTTTTTCAGATCTTTTATCAGATCTCATCTCCTCATTCTTCTATAAATACCTCTGTAGAAGATGAGCAATTGTTGGTTGGTTGTTGGTTGATCACTATTTGTAATATTGGAACTCTCTGAAATAATACATAGTCTGTTGAAGTTGAAGAAGAAATTGAAGTCTTAGACGTCCTGATGATGTTGTTGCATGCTTGTTACTGTGAAGGCTCTATCATTGGATCCATGAGCTTGGTTGTTGGTGAAGTTTTCTGAACTGTTTAATGTTTTCCCTTGTTTTCATTATGTTCCATAATTTCTTACTACAGTAGGTTGAAATTTTTAGGCTAAGAAATGACTCCTGGAAGCACCTTAGACCTGTTCATCCTTCATTGTTTCAGGTTTTCTTCTGCTTAAGTATTTTAGAGTCTTTAACCTCTCTCTTTAGTCTTCATGCTTGTTTATTTCTTTAATAGTTCGAATAGTTGGTTTCAACATGATTTATGGTTCTCCCTGCTTGTCTGCTGCCACTTTAAAACTGTTATTGAAGTCTCCCCTTGAAGTTTTATGTTTACAGTGAGTCAAGGAGGTATGTTCTGATCTTGCCCTTTGTCCTTACTTAAACAGTTGTCTCAAAGGTCTTTATAGTTGTAATCATAGATGTGTTAGGTGTTCCCTCTTCTATGACTGCAGTTATTAGTGAATCTTTTGTGTTTTCTAAGTCATTTGAAATAAAATCTTTGAGGAAATAGGGTGTTCCCCGAATCTTAGATTTCATTTTAAAAGTTGTTTTGAAATCATTGTTTGCTTAAAGGTGTGATTTTTAGAATTCATGGTTAGCCCTGTCTATCAAAAAGCTCTTTATTGTTCAAATTGTGCTTTCAAATTCCCTTTGTTTGAGAATTAAACTTCTCTTTCCAAATCATTGATGTCCATCTCATTCCAAAACCAAAGGATCTTGTGGCCAAGTTAGATTTGCCCTCTAATATCCCATATCCATTGATGAGTATGTTATGATCTCTTTTTGACTCCATTGCCCAATGAACCAGATGTTTCTCCATTCTATATATCTTTCTTAGACCTTTCATGTTCTGTTGTATCAATTAAACCAAACAAACAAACAAACACCTGCACTTAATAACTAGTCTAAAACCAATACTCAAAGCACACAAGATAAACCTTTGCAAACAAACATTTGAGGGGGGGGGATTTTTTTCTAATGTTGCCTTGTCTTTTGATTTGCCAAACTATCAAAACAAGGGACACCAACAACTAGTAACTGTATTAAAATCATTTAAATGGTCTGCAACAGATCCACCTTCTGACATCTTCATATTAAATAAACGTTTCATAAGAAATACCTTGTTTAAGGCCGAGGGTTTTTCATATAGTTTCACCAATGCCTTAATCAAATCCGTTGTTGTTGTTTCCTTCGATATATTGAAGGCTACCGACGCCGCGAGGCACAACTGTACTATTCCGAGTGCCTTTCTATCGAGAATCTCCCATTCTGCGTTTGTCATGGCCATCGGCTTCTTTGTTTTTTCGCTCAATGGTAGGTACAGATCTTTCTGATACAGATAATCTTCCATCAGCATCTTCCATAGTGGGAAGTTTTGGTCGTTAAATTTCTCAACCCTAAATTTACCATCTTCCGCTATTGCTCCCACTCGAACCAAGAACCCTTCTTTCCTGCGAGATTATCAGCCAAATAGACCTTCAGCTCTGATACTAGTTGTTAGAAAAACTATATATTACAGAGAAATGCAACACATGAAATATGCGGAAAATACAAGCACACAAAACACATAAAACCAAAGAGACACAAATATACGTGGTTCACCCAGTTTGGGCTACGTCCACCCCAAACAGCCAGTCCTTCCTTTCTATTATCTAGAAAAATGAAGAGACACAACCTACAACAGATCCGTTGTAATATCCTTTATTCTCTCTCACAGTCTCCCTATCTTCTTCTCACTCTGAGAATACACATGCAAATACACAGTCACAATACAATACCGTCATATAAATGAGGGGTTGCCTTCTAGGGAAAAAAACCCTAAACTAAACATGACTTCTACTGTCAGATCATCCGCCTAATGAACGGCCTAGATTGACTAGAAATTACTATACTTTTACAAGGAAATTTTACATATGTTTTTAGCTTTAGGGGCGCTGCCCCCGAAACCCCCCCGCCAAGGGGGGCTCCATAAAGTCACAGTCGCCCCCCCTTGGACCCCCCAGTCAGCGTTTAATTACAGCTAGCATCGCCACCCCATTAAGGTACAAGGGTCCAACGCTGTGATACAAAATAAATAAGATAATCAAGCTCCACACCCAACACCTTATTGGCACCCATGATCCATGGTATGGAGATTTCGTCATCTATCTCCAAACTCAAATCTTACGACCACAACTACCTCGCATTGAAAAACGACAAGTTCAATACCAATCCCAACCCTATCGCATTTTTGGGGATAATTTATATCGCATTGGTGTCGATTCCATTCTTCGACGGTGCTTAACTCATGAGGAAGCTAAGAAATATTTAAATGACTGCCATTCTGAAGCCCGTGGTGGTCATATGTCAGGTTATGCCACAGGTCAAAAGATCGTTCGCGTCAGTTACTTCCTACCCTTGATTTTCAAATATTTCATTCTTTCAGTCCAAAATGTCATGATTGCTAGATTTTTAATCGGAAACTGTGATACCCACCTGCTCCCCTACACCCAATTATCACCGTTGGCCCATTTTCCAAATGGGGCATTGACTTCATGACATGTAACCCTCACTTGACCAGGATGCATGGGTACTTTATCATTGTTGTGGATTATTTCACTAAATGGGTTGAGGCGATGCCTACATATAATGATGACGGTGAAATTGCGGCTCAATTCTTGTTCAATCACGTTATCAAACGGTTTGGTGTTCCTCAAGCCCATTTCTGAAATTATATGATGACATAACTTACCGCTAATTTAGGGCTATGTCACGATAGCTCTACTCCTTACTATCCACATGCCAATGGCCAAGTTGAGTAGTTAACAAGGTTTTAGTTACTATTCTTCAACGAACCCTTGGAATGCACAAAAATAATTGGCATCTTATGCTCTTTTCGGATTTATGGGAATATCGAACTGCTACTAAGACAATGAAAAGATTCACACATTTTCAATTAGTGTATGGTCTGGAAGCTACTCTCTCGATTGAATGTGAAATTCCTTCATTGAAACTAGTTGTTGAATTACTCCGTGGTACTTCACCTGAGGAGGAACGATTGCTATATCTGGAACGTCTTGATGAGACTCATCGAATTTCCACTTTGGTTACTGAGACTCAGAAAATACACGTTAAAGCACAATATGACAAATCCGTGACCCCTCGTGTATATGTTGAAGGTGACTTGGTCCTTCTATATGATCAAGCTCATGATAAATTAGGTGCTGGGAAATTCAAACCTATTGTTGAACCTCATAACTACCCTCTCTTTCACAACTTTTTTCACCCCTTCCCTCACTTTATCATAAGATCATAGACCCCAATCAATGATAAATGCTAGGTTTTGTCTTAAGGATGCTTTAAAATGATTGTCATATTATATTTTCATGTTCTTGCTATTTGGATAGATTTTTGCAATTTAGCTACAGAATGCAACTTGTTATGTAGCTAACTGTGGATTATGTAGCTACTCTCATGCTCTGGAAGGTTCCAGGTGTAAAATGAAGAATTGGGCCACATTGGTGTTTCTAGAATCATATCTACATGGATTCTATCCTATTCACTTGGTCCAGATTGACAGAAAAGTGAGCCTAAGAGCATGGTCAAAGGTGTGGTCAAAGTACGTTATCCGAAAGAAGCAGGACTCTTGATTTTCTCTATCGTAACAAATCAAGAGCCTAACAGTCCTATTGCAAGTCTAATTCGAGTTAGCCACCTGTAGCAAGTTTATCTCACAAACTATTATGTATTTTCCTTTAAATATCGGTTGTAAAAGGCCGAGAGGAAATTTCATAATTTAAGTATTAAGTTTAAGCTTTTTGCTGATACTCTGTATTCAGACTTCATTTTAATATAATACAAAGTTTGTGTTGCCAATGACTGTTTAAGTACATCCTTAACTAGCTAGTAGTTCAGTCGAATCAGTTGCAGAGGCCCCCTGCACTGGAGGAGGTTTTTTTTATTTGTTGTTTTTAGTTTAATTTCCATTACTTTGTTTTCAGCAAATCTGTTTCCTAATTAGGTTAATATTCATTCTAGTTTTTTATCAATAGCATAACATTAAAGCACAATTGTGCAGCCTTGTTCTTCTAAGATATTTCGTGAAGATAGATAACTCTGTTTTCAAATCGAATTAAGATTGGAGTAATAAGATTACACATTTGCTTAGTTTCCTTACTATTTTGTCATTCATTTCCTTAGAATAGAATTGTCAATTAACTGTGTCAATGGATGTTTTCAAAATCCATTTCAATATGATGATCCTAAACTAAATGGTTAAATGTCTAATTCATACAGTGATTGAATTTACTCTGCACATTGTTATTTTCTTTCTAGGAATTTATAGACTAAGGCATAATTGACTTCTCACATAGCATCTCAAGAGGATAACACTTCACAATTGAATGTTGCAGAAAAGTCAAGTATACATTAGTTGTTTTTAAATAGTTTTACATGCTTTCATATTTTGCTTTCAGATCCTCACTTAATTTCATCTTTGATATTCCTAAAATTCATTCTAAAAGAGGTTGATTTAATCATGTTTCAAGATTGAATGGTTGAATGTTTAATGAGTGCAATTATTGAGTTACCTTTTTGCAGACTTTACTTAGTTTTCTAGATCATAGGTATAATTGGTTACTTAACACTATCTCAAGAATATCACACTTCACAATTGAATATTGGAAGTAACTGAATATACATTAGATGTTTTCAATGCATTCTTTGTTTACTGTTCTAGGACATTAGAAGTTAAAGTGCAGACAGTTACTTAACATCATTTCAATAAGGTCATACTGTAGAAATTATATAACTTATGTGTTATATGTCCAAGATTCTCCTGATCTCACACTATTTTAACTTCATGCAAAATACATAATCTACTCCACCATTGATCATCTGCGGAAATTAAATCAAGATTGCAATGCACACATGAAACAATAAAAATTCACACACATTAACACAATTGTTTAACGGGAAAGCCTGAAGCTAAAAACCCCAACTATCTGTATATAATATATGTCATAGAGATCATGTAACAATACTCATACAAATATGATCATATCAAGCTCTCAGTACAATACAATCGCTACACACTAATCAGGCCCGATCTTGCAAATCCATGCACCGATCTTTGCCACCTGCTAGCCTGCCTCTACTATGCAATCCCTGCTGAAGAATGGCTCTGAATGAATTCAAATTACTCCAGCCTTTCTCATGCAATCCTCATAGGCATCTCCACTCAGTGTTGGATGCAATCAATGCATCACTATAGTCACAACTGATAGTCACACTTTCCCTTTCACCTATCTCTCCACTGGTCTCCACTGAAACTGCCATGCACTGTAGTTAACTGATGTATTGTTTAGTTGATTAATGAGTTATTATTTATGAATTAATTAACTAATTAATTCACTCCACTCTCACTAGTGTATCAATCAGTTAGACTAGATACAACTAGCTCAACTGAGTCTAACTGAGTTAAACTAAATACAACTCCACCAACTACTTCTCCAACTCCACCAAACTCTGTCACATGAGTTCTAAATGAAGTCCTCCATGCATTAGCTCCAATAAACCCTCAAGAATAGCATAATTCCTTCTATCGACTGTTGTGCCACATCTATACACTGAACTGAAGTGCTCCAAGAGAATAAGATATTGTTTAGAGTCCAAATATTATTAAGAGCTAATAATATCTGACATGCATCCATTTTTAGATCAGCGCTCTACAAATAGACTTCGCCCAATATTCTAAAAATAGAATTTCATCTATTTTTCACATTTGACCAACCATCTACAAATAGCAATAGCATCCCGCAACTTATAAAATATGCTCACCATGTCTAAAAATAGACATACACCTAAAAATAGCCTGTGTGGGCCCCACCTAGTTTAGGTGATTATTTTCCAACTAGGATCAAGGATGATGTTTCAGGATGCCTACTTCACTGTTTCTTGTTGCAAACTTCAACACATACCTCATAATTTAATGCTGGAGTAACCAGAAATACATTAGTTGTTTCATTTTCTGCTTTTACTTAAGATAAACACTGCAATTTCAACCCTAGTTTTAGAATTAGATCCATGGAATAGAACTAATGATAAGATAAGATAGATGCTCTGTTTTCCAAATTAGGTCTTAACTAGCCAACAGTTTTTGGTTTCTTTTTATGAAAATTAGACTTAGGAACACTTCCTTTTCTTCCTTCTTATAATTCATTAGAATCATTTAATAGTTTTTAGATTAAACATTCTTAGACATCAAAGAACAAAAACCCCCCAAAAACAACATAGAATACAAAACAACGAAGTAAGAAATAGATTAACTAAGCACATATAGTGCACCACATTTCATCAGTTTACAAACCTCAGTTGATAATTAATGAAAGCAATTTAAGACATTAAATTGACTAAACACCTATGTGGCACGAACCTTATATCGGTTAACATGTATTACAAAAGGGTGCCTACGAGCTAGTAGATTATGAAGAAAATTAGCTAGCTAAGCCCCACAACGGGCTCTACCTTAAGAAGTATTATGCTTGATTTCGCATGAATACTTTGTACATTAGTTTGTGTTTCATTAGTGTGCAATATTTGGTGTGATTTTTTTGCCTTTTTTGAAAACATGTTTTCCCCTACTCACCATGTTCTACTTGTTTTGCAGATGTTAACAAACCCTCATCCTCATGTTGGTTTCATTGATGATGCTTTTCCTAGTACACAGAATCTATCTTCCGTTGCGTTTTACAAAGCCCTGGAAAATCGCTAAAGTACATGCAAAGCTTGCATGTAATGGTGTAGTGGAATTTGGTTTGAGGTTTTATTTCTTCATCTTGGGGTTACTGGAATCGAAACCGTGTTTTATTTCAATTGTATTTCATATCATCCACATCTCTCTAGATTCTAAGGTTCCTTATTAAGTATTATATTCTTTACCTTTTAATAAAAATTACATTTAAAATTCTACTTTAATTGTGAAACTACACATCATACCCCTCACTTCCATTTATCATTAAATTAAAACACCTCTAAGGTTGTCAACATCCTTCCTCATGATTTATTGGTCATTTTTTTGGGCATTGGATAATCCAGCGCTCCCTGTGTGTTTTGTGACATGTTCTTAACCGCCTCTCTAGAATCTGTTAACTTTGGCGATGTGTTCGTTTACTAGCACCTGCAGGTTTTGGTGTAATGGAAATCGTGATTCCAACAAGTGGTATCATAGCCAAAGGTCTCGAGTTTGAATCACACCTGACTCGCGCTAGGGGGGATATTTTTGGGTATTGGATAATCCAGCGTTCCTCGTGTGTTTCGTGACATGTGCTTAATTACCGCCCGTGGATCCATTAACTATGTCGATGTGTCCGCTTACTAACACCTACGGGTTTTGGTGTAATGGAAATCACGATTCCAACATGTTTCCTACTCATTAACATGTCCATAATTAAACTACGAACCTTCTAAGGCTGCCAACATCCTTCCTCATGCTTTATTAGTTGTTCCTGCTCATTAACATATCCATAATTGAACTATGAACCTTCTTAGGTTTCCAACATCCTTCCTCATGCTTTATTGGCCATTTCCTACTCATTAACCTATCCATAATTAAACTAAGAACCTTCTAAGGTTTCCAAAAAAGTAATAATCTCTGATTGATCATTGCACCATTCCCATATGTATTGATGGCTTAGAAAGGGCCATTGCCATGTGAGAACATTAACAAAAAATACACGAATCATGTAACACTAGCTATACAAAATCTCAACTATGTAAACATTTCATTTAAAATTCTACTTTAATTGTGATATTACACATCGTGCCCCTCACTTCCAGTTATCATTAAAGTAAAACACCTTTAAGGTTGCCAACATCCTTCCTTGTGCTTTATTGATTGTTTCCTACTCATTAACATATCCATAATCAAACTGCGAACCTTCTAAGGTTGCCAACAAAGTCCTAATCTCCCACTGATCATTTGACCATTCCAATATGTATTGATGGCTTAGAAAGGGGCATTTTCATGTGAGAATATTAACAAAAAATTACACAAATCATGTAACACTAGTTGTACAAAATATCAACTATATTTATTAATTTTTCTTCACCAAAAAGCATCATTTCCTTTGGACCTTCTTAAACTTGATTTTAAAAATATAACATTATTCATCAACAAGCTACATAGTAGCGAGTCCCTACTGCTTAATTTAAATATAGCTAAATTAAAGTAAAAGACAATAAAGGCATAATGGGGCATTTGAGTATTGTGTGCAAAAATTGGAACATTCTACCCAGAAAATCTAGCATGAAGTCCATTGTACCATTGAATTTATTGAATTTAATGAGGAAGCATTCTCTATAATGTTTTATTGAAAAGTGAATGGAGAAGTTCCATAATTCATCTCCATTTGGAATTCTTTATTTATGGTATTGAAACTCACAACTCAAAACTGAAAATACTAATGTTATCTTCTATTGTACTTTGCAGGCTTAATGCAAGTGCGAAGTCTCCATATGTAGAAGACGAAATGAACAATACTAAGCCTTAAGGGCATCCATCACTATCATTGTCTTCTTAAGGGTTGAAGATTTCTCCTTCATCAAAACAACAATTTATTATGCAATTTGATATACAATCACATGGTATATTCCCACTATTCATTGTTATCTATAGCCTTTAATATCGATAGCATGGTACTAGTTAATGTGGATGGTTGAGCACAATAAGCTTCAACTATGCATATGCATGTAAATTTCCGAAGTAAAGTTAGCAAAGACTTTTAGTTATGCATGTAAATTTTTGAAAATAAGAATATAAAAAGAAAAATTATTGCAGATCCAATTGAAAATATTACTAGAAGAACATTGCTTTTCCAAGAAAATATTCAAGAAAAACATTTCAACTACTTTAAGATGATCCAAAAATTAGAAACTAAACCTTAAAATTTAAAAATAAATTTATACTTATTATAATATATATAGTTTTGAATATTAACATTATAAAAAAAATAATAACTTACAATTCTTATTTATTTAAATCAATTCATAATTGAATAAAAAGCATATATATTAATCTTAACTCATATTACACCTACATTCATATTTGAAAATTTATTACTTTACATCTACCTCCTAACCTGTATTAAATAATAAAAACAACATTTAATCTTCATGTTCATCATTAAATTTGAAACACGTGTCGGATTTATTGTAAAAGTTATCTAGATGTAAACATAAGTGCCCAAAGTTTGGTCGATCGATTCGACCAGTGTTGCCCACTTGAAAGTTTTACATGATGACAGAGATTCCACTGCCGTACATTCTTACGATTAGTATCTACTATGCATTTGAGCGATAATCTCACCTTTGTCTAATAGACATCATATTTTCATATTTTAGTTCAAAGTCATATTTATTATAAAAAAAATAATAATAATAATAATTTAATTTTAAAGTTATGATTGAGTCAATTTTTAAATTAGTGTAGGAGATTCTTTTATTTGTGAGACAAAAAGACTCATTTTTATATGACGATTTGATTATTATGTTTATGAAGGTATATATACTTTACTTCTCTAATTTTGAACTTGTAACTTCTTAGAAGAAAACACATATTCTTAATCATTAGGCTCACTCAAGTAATATACATTTTAGAGATAAATAACCTTCTAACAAACTAAAAATAAAAACTTTAACTTTGATGAACAGAAAACTAAAAAAACCAAAATAAATTTAATTACAACCTAATAACACATTTTTCTAGTTTTATAATAGAAATTGAAACCTCATACAAGAATTAAATATAATTAAATATGTATGATTTTCAATACATTAACATCATTGCACAATAAGACCTAAACCTCCTAAACCAATTAAATTGAAAAAAATAAAGTAAAATTAAAATATTTCAAAAATAAATTAATTTAATTTATAATATTAACTTTATTAAATTATTTTTAATATTTAGTCAAACAATCCATGGTCAACTTAGTAATCGATGACGTTTATCAATAAAGATTCCCTCAAGGTGTTACTATCTTCAAACTCTCCTACCTCCATCACAACTTGCAATGACAACATTTGCATTATAATAACATTATATATACACTTATATAATAATGATTTTCATAACATAGATATCAACTACAGGACAAAATAATTCAGGGTAACCATGGCATCACATTACATGGGTCACATCAAATCTTATTAAAATCAATTAACTTTCCATATTTATATAATTTGGTTGGTTAATTCAAGGTATAGAGGTTGCCTTTATTATTAAGTCTAAAAAATAGTGGGTGGACATAAATTTCTTGAAAAATACAGTTGGCAAATTTTAAGATGTTAAGTGTGTCTGGAGATTCTTGATACTGTGAAAAAAAAAAAAAATATATATATATATATATATATATATATTCCAAAAATTGAATTTTGTAGAAAAACAAATTAAAAATTAAAAATTGAACTGTGGTGCTGATAGACAACACCCAAAAAAAAATTAATATATTCTAAATGCATTTAAGTTAAATTACAAAATAAAAATCATTACAAAAATTTGGTTTTATATTAATCATTTTTATCATGTGTAAAACAAGCTCTTTCAAAATTTAACGTCATGTTTAAAAGCATCACATTCAACTCTTTCTAAATTTAACCATGTTTATTATTTCAAACATAATAGAAACAAAATTTTCATAAAAATCCCATTCTATTTTTCTTTTTTAAGGATTTTTTTTTATCAAAATCTATTCACTTAGAGTTTAGTTTTATTTAACTATTTTCATTAAATTTTAGTTTTGCATATTTTTTTAAGGAATTGATAATTAAGTTAATTTTGTACTTACATGACATAGGTTGGTTTAGACCACTATTACTATAACATCGCATCATTACAATTTTTTCCTTTTATCTAATATTACTTGATATTATTTTTTATTTTTATTTTATTTCTCTTACCTTTATACAAATTATCTTATAATATAAGTTTTGCACATAGTTAAATACATGGAAAATTTTAGGGGTTAATATTTGTAGGTGGGCTAATTTTCCATGGTTTTTTCAAAAAAAAGATTCACCAATTTCCATTTTTTTCTAAAACTAATTCGCCCAAATTTTATAGTATAAAATTTTATTTTCCTAAAAATTGCCAAATATTTATAAAGACTATATAAATTCATTAGAAAGTTGGATATCTTTCGAAAATTATCGCTAAAATTTTTAGAATCTACATATCAGGGACTCGTAAGATTCGCCAAGGTTTCTAAACTTTAAGATAAATTTCCATCCTTAAAATTTTCCCTCGTTAAATATATAATATTCAAATTTCTTTGAAATATCTTTCATACCATCCATCTCTACTTGCATTTCAATATAATTTATTATTAATTATCATGCCATTTAGTTTGTTAGTAAATATAGCATTAAATTATATTTTAAATATGGAATTATACAAAATGTCTCTTCACTTTAGTTGTTGTTAAACTTCAACCTCTCTTAGGTTTTTCAACATCCTTATTAGTTCCCAAATGATCATTTCCTTCTCATTTGTCACACAATGTGGCATGACCATATATATTAATGAGTTTGATAATGCACATTATACCCTACCGATTTACCACATATACATATCATGTAATATTATCCATATCATTTCACTTTGATGAAGAAAGAGTGATTCAATTTTCCAAGGGAATAAGAATCTCAACAAATAATGAGGTCGAATTTCTTGCACTTTGGGAGGGTTTGGAAATGGATTCCTCCATAGGTCTTCACCAATTATCACTTTTTGGAGGCTCTATGATAGTGATCCAACAACCGATTAAACTCCAAGGAAATAATGAGTGGTTCCTCCCCACTTATCTACATCGAATCAAGCTAGTTGTGGACAAATATGATTGGATTGAATTCTTCCACATTAAGAGGAACCTCATAATTAAGTCGATGCCTTAGAAAATTAGGGAGTGCAATTGGAACAAGGAATATTAAAAGTTGATTTTATAATCAAATCAATCCCATAATGATCAACATCTATATGAGCCTTAATATGTTTTCGAGGAGTGGAGTGGTAAGCATTAGTTATTGAGCGGAGTTCATTCCTTCAATATAGTAGCGCATTATAAAGGATTCGCATTAATTAGGAGTTTATGGAGGCGTGTAATCATCATGAGAGATGTGTTGCAAAGGAAACTTGGGAAACAAGCATCATGTTGAGATTTGCATAGGATAGATGGATACCAACTGATTTAATACCTAAATCAGCTCGAATGTGGGAAATTTCATTCACTACATCTGGTCTTCAATTTGTTGGAGATCTTCGCATCAGAAATTGTTGTGTTTGCAATATTTCCATAATTGAGTTTGCATAATTGGAAACAGTACTCATATCCAACATTAATGATGTTTGGAGTGGGAATGTTGCTAAGAGGGACGACTCGAATACATTTAATATATGTCAGGGTGAGTTTGGAAGCGACGGAATTATATTGAGGAATGCAATTTTTCAAGTTCTCAATCATATCTAGTATAATATCAAAGTCTTGGAGTGTAATGTAGGAGATGCAGAGGAGGAGTTTAGCATTCTACTTGCAAGGGTGGAAAGAACTTTGGAGTTTATAATCATCCTGATTTCCCACCATTTTAAGATTATTTTGGCAGAATCCAAGGCTCAAACTAAAGTTCTCTCCCAACGTTTAGGTATGTTAGAGATCAAGATGGATTGTTTACAACTTGCAAATGAGATGCTTGAATTTCGTGTGGAAAACATGATAAGGAATGAGGGAAGGTGTGGTGGTGATGAGCACATGCACGAGAATGCAGACCAACATGAGAAGACTAAGCAAGACGATCATATGGAAGAGGAAGAAGGCAACGACATCGATGAACATGGATTCATTCTACTTTAGCTCGAAGAGGTAGTAGAGGAAGTCCAAGTCGTTCCTAGTCTGCAAGATCTTTAGTTCTTTATTCTTTTAGGTTTTGGTCATGTTATGTAGATTTGTAGTTTTTCATGGTGTTTTTTGGAGAGTATATGGGAGGAACCTATTTCAAAATGTACTTTGTAATCCAAGGGTTGATTTTGATAATCTGAAGTGGATTCTATGGATAAATGCAATAGAATACTTGGAATTTTTTTATAAAAGGTTATGGCCTTCAAACCAGGTTTCTCTAATGTAATGAATACTTGTTTCTTTTAAAAAAAACATTATCCATATCATAAATCTCAATAATTATTCACCTCAAGACAACAATTCCTTTTGGATTTCCTAAGCTATATATCAAAATCATTATGTTTATTCAAAAAGTGTTTCCTTGAGATTTTATTACATTTAGACCCTATTAGGTATTTCATAACTTTCAATTACCACCATTGCCTATATACCACAACCACAACAATTTCTATAGCATTTATTTCCAAGGATAACCTTACAGGATCCTCCTCTCTTCCTCAAATTCTCCAAATTGAAGTTTGCTCAATTACCAACTACAATATTGATTGATAAGCTTGAGAGACTCAACTAATTTGAACATGTGACTTATTACCTCCCTATTGACAACATACTTTAGATAAGACAACCATATCTGGATGGATGGATTCAATATTTATGTTTTCCTCTGTGAGCATTTTTTGGATACGATTGTTGTATTGAACAACATTGAATCTTTCAAATGTATTGAGCTAACATTTTTCACTTCCATGAGTTTGCATGCTCAAATATGCTTACTCTTAATAGTTCCGTGCACAACAAGTTTGGTTAATAATACAAATATCTATGAGAAGCTACTATCAAAAACATAATTAAAGATTTGCCAACAACAATTTGTATGATTATCACCACACCCTCCTCCAAAATAATAGACTCCAATAAATAACATAGTAAGTTTACACATTGCCTTTGAGTTGCATTAAACTTTAAAGGAACATAGTTTCTTGTGCCTTTGGAACAAAGATACAATGAGCATTGGTATGATTTTTCTTTCCTTGTTGCATAATGGTGCTATCAATCGTGGCCCCAGAGCATGCAACATACATAACCTTGACTATCAACATCTTGAAGAGAATAATCCTAGATCTAACCCGAAAGAGATTCAAAAGTAGGGACAATAAGCCTCGAGCCAACATAGAAATAGGTTTAAACATGGTTTTTATACATGGGGATCTAGCAACAATCAAGTGGAAAGTCTATATAAAACCAAAAGTTACCTGTGGTTTTCTTGATAGCCTTATGAACAATATATCTCCATTTTCTATTCTTAAAGCTGGGTTGAGTGATCTAGGTAGGGTGAAAGGAGTAAAGATTGTAATGAGCTATTGTTATTATCATGATAGGTAATCAGAAGGGGGTGAGAAGGCATACTACTGTTAACTGATAGTAGAAAGTAGATGTTTCCCTGTATCGACCCTTGGTATTTTTCTCTTAGCATTTGAATATGGGATGAACTTGGGATTGAATTAACTTGTTGCAACATTAATAAATACATTTTGACACGGGAGAACATCATGGTGACTTGGTGAGTGAGTGAGGTGATACTTCAAAGCATTCATTAACTACTCAGGTTTATTGCATAAACTGAATTGTATTTTTATCCCCGCTAGTGGAAGTCTTATTTCCTACATATTTCATCGAAAAATTAGTTTAGGTATAATAGCCAAAAGATGACATATAAAAGCGGTTCATAATGACATCTTTAAATTTGAATGGACTCTTGAACATTCCCTTCTTTATAAACAATCATTGACCAATTGATATGTGAGCCCCAAACTACCCACTATTTATGTTTCTTCCCCATATTCTCAAACATTGAGATGACTCAAAATTAGTCAAATTTAAGTGTCCAAGGACCAAAGCCCTTGCAAACTCTCTAGCATTTGCAAACCTTTTTCACAACACAAGATGGAAAAGGAAATGTGGAAAGAAATTCAAAATAACTTTTCCTTGATAGAGGCACGAACTTGCTGATTATGTCAAACCTGAGTGAGTTTAACCATTGATTGAAAAATCAAGCATAGTTTGGCAGAGTTAAATGAAAAACTCACAATCTAAACCAAGGAATTCAAATATGAGTAGTAACAATTAATGCAATTATAACTGGTGATTGATTACTAATTAAACATTTGTACTTGTGTATTTCTTTGTGTTATTTTTTACTTGATCTAAGTTTTTGTTTTTGTACCTGTCTCCGAGTCAGGAATTCAAATTATTCAACCATTACTAGAAATTTGTCTAGACTATGTTGGATACCATGCTCTCTAGTAAATTGCATCAAGAAAATCGTGACAATGCTACCTTTGCTCATAGTAGATAGTCCCTTAGCACTATCTTGTTTCAAGCCTTGAAATTTTCTTAAGAATACTTTAGCTATTTTTACATCATAATTTTGAATATCAAAGCTAATCTCTTTGTGTTGTCTGGACTTCTGTTTTTTGCAGTTGAAATCTTATTTGAAACTTCATATTGATGGCACCAATCCTATAGTTGAATATATTGTCTGTCAGGTATAGCTTTATTTGTGACATGATGTAGAAAATAGATAGTACTTTTAAGAAGATATCAATTGACCCATTCCTTTGTCGGCATTTATTTTGTATCATTAATTGAATTTTAGTTCTCATTTTTCGAATAGATAAGGTTGTTGTTGCTTACTTATGGTAGGAGAATCCCAAGTGCAGAATTATTTGCAGGAATATATGCATTTGATGCTAATATAGTGAAGTGAGTAACTAACTTATTCATCTTTGATAGTGTAAGTTATATGGATCTTGCATATTTTCCCCATGAATAGGCACTTAAGAGGCAACAATCTATTTTTCAGGACTTGCATTTCACGAGTTTATTTTTTTGCACCTGTAGGATGTTGCCATTGCAATAGTGAGACCTATTCAGAACATTTCTAACTACAACTAGTTATGACATCACATTTACTCGCTCCGTTACTAGGTCAATTATTCATTGTCCCATAAACAACAACTATTGCTTGTAAGCCTTATCTTGACTTGCAACCTATTGCATTTAATAATCTAAATAATGAGAACAATAAAATTGTAATTGTTTTTTAAATGAGATGGCAGGTCTTATAGTATCAACATTGCAAGCTGTGAGTATATTAATATCTATGTATTTTTCCGTGTCAATTTAAATGCAATGCACTTCTTTAGGGTTATTGTATAAATTATAACTAGATAATTGAGATCATTCCAAAATATTTTCCTCAAAATGCACATTGAATATCATATGGAGTGAACATTTGCAAAGACTTTGTAAATATTTTTAAACAAATTTCCTTTTGAAATTTTTTTATATTCTTCAAAAGATTTGTTGCTCCTATTTTGTAGTACATATTTGTTACTATGTTAGTGATTTGAATGGAAAGTGGTATCTACCCATGGTATTCATTCACTCATGGTATTTATCCACCCATAGTATTCATCCACCCATGGAATATCCCATGGTATTTTAAGTGGCATCCAACCATGGTATTAATCCACCCATGGTATTGTAAATGACGTCCACCCATGGTATTCATTCACCCATGGAATTTACCCACCCCTGGAATTTACCCGTGGTATTGCAACTAAAAAAGCTTATAAGTAACAAGTCACATCTTAACAAAGTTACCGATCAAACGAGAACCGTTACCTCAAAATGAGAAATCTAACAAAAAAACATGAAAAAAAAACCCGAAAACGAAAAGTGTTATTCTGGAATAACCTTTTTTTTCGAGGTAAATTTTAAACATTTTTTTAAAAATGGAAGTAAAAGCAATTTTTTTTTGTGCAAAAAACAACTTGAAAACGAAAAGTGTTAATGCTGGAATAACGTCGCCAATTTTGTATGTGCAAAAAACATCCTGAAAATGAAAAGTGTTGATGTTGGAATAACATCGTCATTTTTTGTGTGTGCAAAAAACACCCTGAAAATGAAAAAAGTTGATGCTGGAATAACATCTTCCTTTTTTCGGGGTAAATTGTCAACATCTTTTAATAATGATGTTAAAGATAAAATATCTTGACTTTGAAAAACCTTAAAATTCTAAAGATAAACATGAAATTAAAGATAAAATATCAAAAGTTTTAAAATATCAATGATTTTTAGGCATGGTATTAAAGATAAAATATCATGTCTCTGAAAAGCCTTAAAATTCCAATGATGACATTATAAAACATCACCTATATGAAAATCTTTAAAATTTCAACAATTTTCAGCCATGGGGTTAATAATATTTAAAAAATTATTACCATTTAATTTATATTAATTTGTTTTTATTTTAAATTTATCACATTAATAACAAATTATTAAATATAATGTTTTTTCATATAATGTATTGAAATAAGAAACACTTTAGTTATGATGAATGAACAAATTTACAAAAGAAATGAATTTACATTTGATTTTGGAGATTTTGATACTTCCTACATTAAAACATTTGTTTTTTTTTTTTATAAATTTGTGTAAATATTTTATTTTTAAATAATTTTAAGATTTTAAAATTTGCAAATTGTTTTTTAAAACCTATATTTCATTATTGAGAAATATATATATACATATTTTAATTTTATTTTCGTTTATAATAATAATAATAATAGTAATTTACTATTAAAATTATATTTATTTTGAATTTAATAAATCAAAACTAATAAACATATTAAATATTATACAACAAAAAAAATTGTTGTTTCCAGAATCCTATCGACCGCTCAGGAAGTACACCATCAACAAAAAAAATGTTCTCCTATACTTATTACTTCTACATATATTCTTTATTTTGACATATATATCCAATCAAATATATTGAGAATACGAAAACATTGAAAAAATAAAAACTAAAACAAACAAACAAAAACACAAAAAAATTAAAAAAATAATAAGTAAATAAAATATATATTTTAACATTAAAAAAAATTAGGAATTTGGCTTCTGTGATCCATAAAATGTGTATAAGAATTTTTTGGTGAAAATCACATGTAAGAAATTTTTGTCGACGCATTTCGAACCAGCCAGTGTGGTTCATCATCAGGACAAGATGAGATATATGATCAGGAAACCTGTTTAAATAGATAAGGACAGCTCCAATTAGCCGTTGAAAAAACGGCTAGTTTGACTAGAATAAGAAATTGAATAAAATTTCTTAGTCTAGTCAAACTAGCCATTTTTTCAACGGCTAGTTGGAGTTGTCCTTATCTATTTAAAAAGATTTTATGATCAAATATCTCATCTTGTCCTGATGATGAACCACACTCGCTGGTTCGAAACACGTCGACAAAAATTTCTTACATGTGATTTTCACCGAAAATTTCTTATACACATAAAAAAAAAATTAAAAAACATGACCCAAAAATAAATAAATAAAAAATATGTTAAAAAAATACATTAAAAAAATATAATTTGAAAATTTGAAAAAAGAAAAGAAAAAAACATTAAAAAAAATATATATTGATGAGATAAATTTAATTAAAAAAAAAAAGAGAAAGAGGAAGAAAAAAGAAGAAGACAACATTAAAATAAAATAATAATAAAACATAAAAACATAATAAAGAAAATTTAAAAAAATAAACTTTAAATGAAAAAAAAAAAAAAAAAACATTTAAAAAAATTAAACTCATAGAAAAAAAACATTAAAAAAAATTGAAAAAAAAAAGATAAAATAAAAATGAAGAAATAAAAAATAATAAAAAATATTGAAAATAATAATTAAAAACATTGTGAAAAAATAGACTTTTTTAATTAAATAACAAAAAAACATTTAAAAAACAAAATTTGAAAAAAAAAAAAAACAAATAAAAATCTATTTTAAAAAAAACAAAACAAAACAAAAAAAATCCTAATTTATTAAACAAAACAAAACAAAAAAAAAAAAAATTGGACTTGCCTAGGTAGCTCATCCCCGCCCAGGTGGTCGTCAGTCGAGCAGGAAGTTGCATGCATCTCCCCGCCAACCCGACAGCTAGCCTCGCGGCAACCTCGAGCGGGAGGTTGATTTACAACAGCTCCTCGCCCACCTGGAGGCCAAGCCCCATGGTCGCCTGCGACGGGAGGCTGATTCCTGATTCCCAGAATCAGTCGAATCAGCCTCACGCCCAGACGGCCGCGAGGCAAGCTAAATTTCACACTTTTTATTTTATTTTTATTTAATTTTTTGTATTATTATTATTATTATTATTATTATTATTTAATTAATTTGATTTTTTTTTGTTTTTTCATATAATTTTAAAATTTTTATTATTTAATTTTCATTTATTTATAATTTTTTTAATTTTCTTTTTAATTAATTAATTTTATTTTTTTTGCATTTTAATTATTTTAATTTGTTTTTTAATTTAATTTTTTTTTAAATTAATTATTATTATTATTATTATTTTAATTTTAATTATTTTTAAAAAATTTTATCATTTTTTTAATTATGCGATTTTTTTGTTACTTTTTTCTTCTTCTTTAAATTATGTGTTTTTTTCCAAATTCTTTCCCCCCTTTTTTTATATTTTGTTTTGTTTTGTTTTTTTTTTTTTAACAAGTTAATTTTGTACTCTTTATATATATATATATATATATTAACCAACATGAAAATCACTAACATTTAAAAAAAAGTTATCCACACAATACATTAGAAAATTTAAAATGTAAAAAATAAGCACTCTAAACAAGAAAGGTAGATGTTATTTTTATGTTTATTACCAACATGAAAATCATCAACATTTAAAAAAAGTTATCCCCACTCAATACATTAGAAAATTTAAAGTGTAAAAAATAATCCCTCGAAACAAAAAAGGTTGATGTTGCATCATCGCTTTTCAAAATTAGCATGAAAAACACTAATGTTTTAAAACAAATGTTCATACTTGATAATTAAAAACAATTATACTGTAAAAATCAACTCTCTAAAAAAAGGGGTTGATTCTGCATCACTACTTTTCAAAATTGACATGAAAATCAATGACATTTAAAAAAAAAAAAATCAAATAAAATTTAAAGTGCCAAAAATATGCTAAAAAAAAGAGAGGTGATTCTGCATCACCACTTTTCAAAATCGACACGAAAATCAATGACATTAAAAAATAAATAAATAAAAATAAAAATCAATGAGAATTTAAAGTGCCAAAAATATGTTAAAAACACAGGTGATTATGCATCACCACTTTTCAAAATCAGGTGTTTTTTGCTACATCAAAAAAACACGTAATCGGTAATTTTCTCATTTGAACGGTAATTATGTTTCTTGTAAAAGGACATATTGTCCACCACATTGTAGTTTTTACAGTGAATTTCTATTTTAATAAAACAATTCCTTTGTTGTTTTTTTACTGTGTTTTCACTCTTCTTCTTTTTTGGTATTCCATTTTTTCAAATCTTGGGGACCTCCCCCCCAAAATCCATTTCAATTTTTTAGATCTTCGAGGCCTCCCCCCAAGACCCGAATCAATGGTATCAGATTCAAGTTATGACTCCATGGGAATGAGGTTTTGACGCATATTTAAGTTTGATCGTTCTGCAATAATCTTCAACAAACTTCATACACGTGTTACGACCTCCACAGAGCATTTTCTTAGGCAAAGCGAGAAGAGGTTTTTTTTTTTTTTGGTGGAATTTTTTGGGCGATGAGTTTGCAGATCATATCTGAAACTTTTGGTGCAAAATTTAAAAAACAATTACAGATCTGGATTCCTTGTGAAAAAATACCCAAATAAAAAAATAATAAATAAAACCGTCTGAATCGGAGTATGGATGAGGGAGATATCGTTGATTTAAAATCATCTGTGTTGCAGCAATTTTTCTCACGACAATTCATGGACGACGACTCTCCTATCATTTTGTGCAGTTTTTATGCAGAATTTCAGAAAAATGATCGCAGATTTGAGCTTCTCTTGAAAATTCACTCAATTTCAAAAAAAAACAAATTGGTCGAATCAGAGTTCGAATGAGGGAGATATCGCTAATTTAAAATCAACTATTTTTTTTAGAACTTTTGTGACAGCGTGATAGTTGCAATGCGAATCTCAGTTTCCAAAGTGTCCAAATATGGATTTCAATCACATGGGAAGATGAAAAATGGCCATTATATTTCCAAAAACAGGTTATAATAACGATTATGAGTTCTATTGGTTGAGTTATGCCCAATTTAAATTAGTTGTATATATGGAGCAACATTTGGAGCGGGTTCCCTTTGGATATGTGCCCTCCCACCCCGCTTTAGTAGGCACTCGCTTCACATTTATCAGTTTCAGCAAAGCAACATCCGACTTGGGTTCTTTGGAGACGTGCCCTCCCACCCCAAGCTATGTAGGCACTTGCTACTTCATCAACAGTCAACATCAGGGTTATGGGTCAATTGCACAAAATCCTTGTCATCGAAGTCCATTTGCTAGGCCGCACACTATTAGTATCACAGTTGGTCACAAGAATTATAGGGTATCCCTATCCTTGGATCTTGGTTTATCATGGTTATGGGTCATCCACAAACCCACACTTCATTGAAGTCCATTTTCTAGGCCGCACATTGTCACTATCACAGTTGGTCACAAGCATTACAGGGCATATCTATCTTTATATCTTCGTTCATAACGGTTATGGGTTAACCACACAAAACCCTTCTCTTCAATGACTCTTCATATTCAAAAAATGTTTCTCGTGAGGGAACTTCACGCAATGGGGATCATTTCTTCTTAAGGAGGGAGGAATGATCTGAATGGAAAGTGGCATCTAACCATGGTATTCATTCACTCATGATATTTATCCACCCATAGTAATCATCCACCCATGGAATCTACCCATAGTATTGTAAGTGGCATCCACCCATGGTATTCATCCACCCCTGATATTGTAAGTGGCGTTCACCCATGGTATTCATTCACCAATGGTATTTACCCACCCATGGAATTTACCTGTGGTATTATAACTAAAAAATGTTATAAGTAACAAGTCACATGTTGTAAAAGGACAGATTGTCCACCATAATGTATTTTTTACAGTTATTCTTTGTTTTAATTAAAAAAATAAAAATAAAAATAAATAAAAAATAAAAAATAAAATCCTTTGTGGTTTTTTAACTGTGTTTTCTCTCTTTCTGGCATTTCATTTTTTCAGATCTTGAAGGCCTCCCCCCAATATCCATTTCAAATTTTTAGATCTTGTGGGCCTTTTCCCAAGGTCCATATCAATCAATCTGTTATGTTATGACATGAAATTCTCTATATTCTCACATCTATTTCAAGTGATACAGTGCAACTAGCAGTGGATTTAACATTCTTCTTTTTTGTCTGTTTAACCTCGCAAAGCCTTAATTTGGTGAAGTGTTTCACAATTTATGCTTTTTATTTTGCAACAAAATTCTTTTAAGTACTTTGGTCTGGAATAACTTAAAACCACAACAAAGAATCACTTCAAAAGCAAGGATAGTTTTCTCAATATAAATAATTATCTTTCAATATATTTGTATAAAATAGAGCTCTTTTGGATGAACAATAAGATCCTCGGAAGAACCTCCAATTCAAGTGAATTTTGTAGTACAAAAGGACATTTGAGTTTTGGCTTAATGAATGGAGAGTCCATTTCTACAAGAAGCATAATTGATCAAATATAATTGACAATATAATATTTTTCCTGGAACAAATTATTTGGTAAAATTCAGTTGTGCCCTTTGCACTTTCAAGAAGTTTTTACATTTGGAATTAACACGGTCTAATATGTCTTGGGTTTGCAAAGTATGTCAGTTTTTATAAACATATATTTACCATCTCTTATACTATTTAGCTGGGAAATTAATACTTTGTAACCTTTTAAAGTTACTTCATGTAATACATTAGACAACAATATAATTATCTTAGAAGGTTAGTCACTACACATGGCTTGCTTATGTCGACCAAATGACCCTTGAGAGGCCTGTCACTAGAAACAACTCTTTGCAATTTAGTTTTAAAAATTAATACTTAGCATTTGTTTTGAAGTGCTTCCTTCAAAGTTAAGCATTATAAGTGGTTTGGAGAGGTTTGAGAGGTGAACCACTGAGCATGACTCAACACAGAGATTTCTCTAGTTTAGAAATGCCTACTTCTAGGATCCCTTCTAAAGAAAACACCTCAATCTCAATTTCATCACAAAAGGAATACATATTTAAACAAGATAATTATAATCTTTGTGGAATAATCTTGAAATCCATTGGCCACCTCCAACAATTAGAAAAATTAAATCTTGCTCTGAACCAATTATTTAGTAGTATATATGTAACTCTATGGAAATGTTTACTACAAATAGCGCTATCATATAATATGCTCATAGGGAACATACCTCATGATATTGGGGGTCTACATTCACATTGGCCGAGGTAAACCCATTGTAAAGTTAAATTAATTTATTACTTGTTGTTGGAGGTAGTAATTTATGTTGCAAAGGAAACAGTTCCAAACTAGACAACATCTACATCACATAACATATCACATATATCTTCATCTATGTTCTTCTTCCATATGCTACCAACTTATCTTGTTTCACTGGAGAAGGCCTCGTTCCTAGTTGGCTGTGAGAAGGCAATGGATGTATTTTGTGGATTGAAGTCTTGAGGAGTGGGAGAATGGGATAAGGTTGATTATGCTTCATATCATCAATCTTTCCTACTCTCCCATTCCTAGTGCCTTCACTATACACCCCTTTCCAACATCAAAGGGGTTGTTTGCAATCGGTCTCTGTACAAATCTGCAAATTTTGGATCTTAGTTTTAAAACAATAGATGATTTAAGATTGGCTAATATAGCAAGTGGTGCCAAAATGATCAGGCATTTGAACTTGGTAGGGTTTGTTGTGAAATAATTTACTAAGATATATAATATGTTTAGTATTCATTGTGTTCTTCATTTCTTCTATATATGTCCTACGCCCCTCGCAAGTACTTTATTTTGCAGCAACGACAACTCCTCAAGTTGTTGCTTCAGATAATGATCCAAATAATACAACTGTGTGTGCCTTTGTTTTGTTTGTCGCTTTGTATGCTTTCTTTTTTTCAAGGAATTTGTCACTTTATATTCTTATTATGTATGCCTTTTCGACATCGATATTTGTGAGTGGATTACACCCAATTATGACGGATGAAATGCTGAGATTATTATTTAGCCATAAATGTGCAACAAAATATGCAACACATCATCTTCTTGAGTTGGAAACACATTGAAGTGGACCATATGTGTAGTTGTGCAACATCTATATTGTCGTTGGTAGATGGGATGATAAAGCCAAGACTAGAAAGGTGATGAAAGACAAAGGGACAAAGAAGGAAATGAGACACAACTAGATCGAGATTAAGAATGAGGTGCATACATTTAGCACAGCAAATAGATCATGTCCAATAAAAGAGAAAATATATACAAAATTGGTGGAGTTATTTCATAAAATGAAGGAAACAGGGTATGTACCTGATAAAAAATTTGCGCTACATTACGCCTAACAGCAAGTAGAAAGAATATTTTCTTTGCAATATAATGGAAGGTTGGTCATTTCCCTTTGGGATTCTCAATGAAATATCAAGAACAAGTTTCCCAATCATTATGAATGTTTGTTCAGGTTGCTATATTTCCAGCAAGTTTATCTTCAAGATTCGTAATTGGAAATTGTTACAAATGATGGCCACTACTTCCATTATTTAATGGGATAGTTGTGCCTTTTTTTTTTATTGTTAGTGATACAACAAGAAACAAGGCAACAATTCAGTTTTTTATTATTACCCTTCTAGAGAAGTGCCAACTATCGACTTTACTTTTGTTGACTTCAACATCATGCTAAAGCAAGAGATGTAGGTGCCATAATCTACTCTTAAATAGGAGTCACAAGTCAGGGATCAATGCAATGATTCTTTTGTAAGTTGTCTAGCAATAAGGAGGGAACCCCTGGTTTTCTTTGCATGTGTTTGAGTATTAGTTTGCAACCTGCTAATTCAGTTTGCTTATTTCTTTTTTAAAATTGGTTGTAGCTGTTTGATTTACCTTTTGTAAGCATTGAGCATAGAATGGCCAACTTTTTTTTTGGCTTATGAGTCATGCTAATCTTGTTACATATAGTCTTTTAACATTTCAACTTCTTCTATAATTTCATTCCATCCTTTGAATTATTTTTTAATAATATAAGAATCTTGGATTATGATGCCAATTAGTGTATATATGAGGATATCTGGTCAAAATATGAGAAGTCTTTTACACTCAATATAAATTTCATTATTCAATCATTTAAGGAACGAAAAAGAACTTGCCACAAAATGTATATTGAGATTAACCATTCAGATTCAAAATAGATGATGTATATTCAAATGATGAAACATTAAATATAATACTCTCTTAATTCTAGAGAGACTAATTTTAGCAATGAACCCATCTTGCAATTATAATCCATGATTTAGCTCAATTTTGCAAAGTTTAAATTTCAAAGTTTTTCTCAGAACACCATTAAATAAATAAAATTGCATAAAAAATTTACTTCTATCTTCTATGCTACTCTTTCCTACCCCTACGATTGCTAGTTAATAAATTTTCTAGGTGTAGTCCAACTGGATATTTTTTTTCTCGTTAATTTTAAACAAAAGTAATTTTTTTTTTAAACTTAGTTAGAGTTTTCCATTTTTCTCATTATTTTTATGGCTTCATAGTTTTAAGCTTTTAGGGCTTGTTTTTTTTCTCTTTGTGGGATTTTATCTTTTTCCTCCTTTCCTTATTTTTATTTATACTTCTTCTCTAAAACATTCCTGATGATGGGTCCTGGTATGGACTTAAACCTGGACTTGAAAATACATCTTGTCTTGATGATGGGTCTTGGTATGGACTTAAACCTGGAATTGAAAATCAAACCATCGAGCATATTTTAGATTTCTCTTCTTCATATTATTATTCTCTTTTTATTAAAACCCCAATAATACATATTGTTAAATAGTTTATAATTTTTATAAAAAAAAATAATCTGATATACTTGGCATTAAGATATCCATAGATATATAATAACCGGGCTTGGTATTAATTTTGGACAACTAGGTCCAAACTCCATGTTATGATGCTCAGATGAAGATACCAATATTTTTATTGGATTCCTCTTTCGAAGAGATGCAAGATCGATCTAAAGATCATCTTGATCCGATGAGCAGAACATTTATTTTGAATTTATTCAAGATATGTGCAGGTCAGCCTTAAGGTTTTGTGCCCCAGTTGTTGTGTCACGCACCCTCACTGATGGATATATATTGGTCAACGTTTGAGGACATTTTCACTTATCTCATCCTCACACATTTATCTCTCCTCATCTGATTGGTTCGATGACCTTGGTGGCTTTTCTCTCCACACGTGGGAAAATTCCAGCAACAACACATTTCTGATTTTGGTCTAGGGTTTTTGCAGCAAACTTTGACCAGCGTTGACTTTGGTCAACGCAAGGTCAAAAGGGCCTGAAACTCTCCCAAATGTTTGATTTTCCTAATCTGCATTTTATGGCACTATTCCTGAGGCAAGACGTTGACTTTGACTTTTCTATGTTGACCTGGCTGTTGCTGTTGTTTTCGTTGACCGTTGACTGACAACGTTGACTTTTGGGTTGAATTTTGAGTTGATTGTTTTGTCTGTCCTAGAGGGTTGTGTGACATTTCTAGTTGGCTGACCATATTGATACTTTTCTGGTTGAAGCATCCTATTGACCATCATAACGCACCAACACACTTATATATATTTTTGGCTTGTCACTTGTCGATCTACTGGTATGTTTTATCAGCATTTTATTTTATTGTTTATGTGATTGCTGACTGATATTGGGATAAAAAGTAAAGTTGCATCAAGCATAGAACATCTACGTGGTATTGGATCTGAGGTGAAGACAAAGCCCTAGTTTGTAGCAATCACGAAAGAAGAGGATGGGTTCCTCAAACTACAATGGCTTTAAGGCTGGCGACAAATTAACTGGGAAGGATGACTTCCATGCTTGGAAGATAACATTGGATCTTAATTTGGAAGACCAAGACATCATGGACTATGTGCAGGGTAAAATCCAAGAGCCTCCATCCATTGCAACTGTTGCTGCCAAAACAAAGTACAAGAAGGGGGAAATCAAAGCAAAGCTAATGATCAGGGACTCAATTCACAAGAGTCTGGTTGCCTACATATCTGAGCTGGGCACATCCAAAGAGATGTATGATAAATCGGTCCACATGTTCAAGGCAAACAATGTGAATCAAGTCCTATTCTTCAAGAATCAATTGAAGAATTTGAAGAAAGGCAAGGATGAGTTTGTTCAATCATATTTTCTAAAGCTGACCAAGATCAGGAACAATCTACTGGCTATTGGGGAGACAATAGATGATTGAGAGATGGTTCTCACCGCACTTGGAGGTCTCTCATACAAATGGCATGTGTTCAACACTGCCATTAATAACAATGTCATACCTGACTTTGACGAAGTACTATTGAGATGCGTACAAGAAGAGACAAGGATGAAGGAATATGAAAATGAAGGAAATGTTGCCTTCGTTGTTCCTTCTAGAAAGAAGAACTTTGGTGGTCCAAGGAACAAAGGAAGAGCAGGGGCCCAAGGAAAGAAGGGCAAGTGTTACACTTGTCACAAGCTAGGTCACTATGCTAGAGAATGCCCTTTCAAGAAGGATTCTCCCGATGATGATGACAACAACAACAACCGGAGGAATGGCAATCAAAGGAACAACAAGTTCAAGGGGAAGAGGAAGGCTCCCTCCGACGGAAATGGTCAACCTTTCAAAAGGTTGATAAATTCCAGGTATGAGGAATCAAATGTTGTTGATAAAAGAAATGAATTCATTCTTGTATCTGCCCTCTCTTCTACATCTCCACCCGATACTATGGATGTCTCGTTGATAGATAGTGGTGCCTCAAGGCACATCACTGGGTTCAAAGAAGCACTTTTTGATATGGTTGAGAAGGATAATAATCTGGAAATTATCCTTAGAGATAATGCCACATATCCCGTGAAAGGGACAGGGGACTGTGACCCTCAAATTGTCTCAAGGTCAAGTCCTCTGCTTGTAGGATGTACTCTATGTACCTAATTTGAAGAAGAACCTTGTGTCTATTTCGGCCATGGAAAACAAAGGTTTCAATGTGGCATTCATTGATGGGAAGGTGCGCATATGGAAGAAGAGTTTCAAGGAAGCTATCGCGATTGGGTTTAGAGTTGATACACTCTTCCAGGTTGGAGGAAGTCCACTGGGAGCGATGACATGTGATACTATCTGACAGACCGATATTGGCACTGAATATGAGACGAACGAGTTCAAGAACTTTTGCAGAGAAGCTGGCATCAAGAGGGAGACCACAACTATCTATAACCCTGAGCAGAATGAATGAAATAATAGGACCATTGTGGAAGTTTCCCATGCCATGCTATGTGACCAAGGTCTACCAAAGTTTATGCAGGGAGAACCTGTCAACACTGATGTGTACATACAAACCGATGCCTACATTCCGCTTTGGACTCCAAAACTCCCAAAGAATTTTTCTCTGGTAAGAAACTTGACGTCTTACATTTTAGAGTTTTTTGGATGTCCTATTTACTTTCATGTGCCGAAGGAGAAGAGGAGTAAGCTGGATGCTTATGGGAAGAATGGAATGTTTGTGGGCTACAACAAAACTTTGAAGGCCTATAGATTCTATGTGCCTGGTCAAAGGGAAGTGGAGATATGCCACGATGTTACCTTTGATGAATATGCTTCCCTAAGGAAAGTAATCAATCTTCCGAGATTTGAGGAAGATCATGAAGCAAGGCCTGGAAATCAAGAAGAACCCAAGGATGGGACGATGCCCGATGCTGAAGAGACCATCGTGGCTCAGGGACACTATCGAGGATGCCGAGAGACATATGGCCCCAAGGGGGACATTCCATGAAAGCAAGAAGCCGAATAGAAACCAAGGGTATCTAGCAGCCATGAGCATTATTGTACAATCTAAGCCTGGATATTTTGAGGAAGCCGTAAAGCATCAAGTCTGGAAGGATGCTATGCACGAAGAGTATGAGTCCATAATGAAGAATGATGTTCGGGATGTGGTTCCAAGACTGGAGGACAAAGAATTTGTCCCCTCGAAATGGCTCTACAAGATCAAGCATGGATCTGATGGAAGTGTTGAAAAGTTCAAGGCAAGATTCGTTGCCTGTGGCTTCTCTCAAAAAGAAGGCGTAGAATATGATGATATATTTGCACCTATGGCCCGATATACCACCATCCGATCTATCATAGCCCTTGTTGCTATGCAAGGATGGAGTCTTCATCAAATGGATGTGAAGATCGCATTTCTGCATGGTGCGACAAAGGAAGAGGTGTATGTGGAGCAACCTCTAGGGTTTGAAGTCCAGGATCGAGACACCCATGTCTGCAGGTTGAAGAAAGCCCTCTATGGGTTGAAGCAAGCACCCAGAGCTTGGTACGAGAGGATAGATAACTACCTGATGAAGCTAGGCTTCACTCGTAGTAATGCTGATCCGAACCTTTACTTCAAGGTTGATAGAGAAAAGCATCTCATTTTGGTGTTGTATGTGGATGACCTCTTCCTGACAGGTGTTAACCCTCTCATTCATTAGTGCAAGAGGGAGCTCGCTGCTGAGTTCGAGATGAAGGACCTAGGACTGATGCATTACTTCCTAGGCTTGGAGTTCTGGCAGAGACTTGGTGAGATTTTCCTTTCTCAAGGAAAATACATTGTGAAGCTTCTGGAAAGATTTGGTATGGTGGATTGTAAGTCTGTGTCGACATCGATGGAGCTCAACTTTAAGAAGTTGAGTGGTAGCATTGTTGGGCTCGTGTTAGGAAATCCTACTAAGTATCGTCAACTCGTAGAAGCCCTGATGTTCTTAGTGAGCACCCGTCCGGACATCTGTTTTGCAGTGAACACTTTGAGTCAACATATGGTTGAGCCCCATCACTTTCACTGGGTTGGTGCCTAGAAACTGTTAAGATATCTCTGTGACACGATAGACCATGGGCTAAGATACACTGCTGGGAGCATGACACTCCATGGATATACTGATGTCGATTGGGTTGGCAGTGTGGTGGATCACAAGAGCACATCTGGATGTTGCTTCACATGTAGATATGCTTCGGGCAGGAAACAGAAGTTGATAGCCTTGAGCACCGCTAAGGCGGAATACACTGCAGCATGTATGGCCTGTTGTGAAGTCACTTGGTTGCGAAAGCTCTTCAGTGAGTTGTTAGAGCATGTGATAGATGCCACCGTTATCCTATGTAATAACCAGAGGGGGATTCGTTTGTCAAAATCCCGTGTTCCACAATCAATCCAAGCATGTTGATGGATGGTACCACTTTATCCGGGATATGGTACAGGGAGGCGCCGTAAGGCTCGATTATATAGGAACTGATGAGCAGGTCGTAGATATTCTCACAATTCCCTTGGGGAAGGTCAAGTTCCTAACCTTCTGTGAGAATCTTGGTATCGTGGAACGACCCTATTCTGAGGGTCCTGTTGGACGATGTGCTCTTGGAGATCTGGGGGGCTTTGGGGATAGCTTCTCGGAGCTATAAGAAACCACAGGGATAGGCTTGCCGAACCTTGTTGGTGTGCTTCTGCCCCACTGTTATGATGATTGACTTGGTTCACCTCTCATGAACTGTGCTCCATATGCATCCTACCCATTTGAGTTCCAGACTCATGGGAAGTACCTCTCATTTGGCCAGTGAGGTGGGAAAAGCTAGAGACTAGTAGCAAAGACTGATGGACGCATCAACGATTGTCGTACTCTATATCTAGGATGGCACAATCCAACCACTTGATTTGGTATCAAGTATAGTGAGGTTTCGGACCTCCAACTGACTTCGGGTCAGGTAAACCAACTTTGGGTTGGTATGAGACTCTTTGTGAGTCCTATAGAGGTTTCGGACCTTTCGGCTGAATCTGTCAGTCAGGAATGATGTCTTTGTAACTGACCCACTTCTTTTATGAAATAAAGAAGCCAACAAAGCAAGTTACGACGGGATGACGCATGATGTTTGGATTGAACAGGTGGATGGAGTTCTCCCTAGTTGAGAGGGAGTGTTACTTTTGGAAAACTAGGTCAAAAATCCATGTTGTGATGCTTAGATGAAGATACCAATATTTTTATTGGATTCCTCTTTCGGAGAGGTGCAAGATCGATCTAAAGATCATCTTGATCTGATGAGAAGAACATTTATTTTGAATTTATTCAAGATATGTGCAGGTCAGCCTTAAGGTTTTGTGCCCCAACAATTGTATCACACACCCTTACCGATGGATATATATTGGTCAAAGTTGGAGGACATTTTCACTCATCTCATCCTCACACATTTCTCTCTCCTCATCTGATTGGTTCAATGACCTTGGTGGCTCTTCTTTCCACACGTGGGAAAATTCCAGCAGCAACACATTTCTGATTTCGGTCTAGGGTTTCTGCAGCAAACTTTGACCAGTGTTAACTTTGGTCAACACGAGGTCAAAAGGACTTGAAACTCTCCCAAATGTTCGATTTTCCTAATCCGCATTTTCTGGCACTATTCCTGAGGCAAGACGTTGACTTTGAATTTTTTCATTGACCTACCTGATGCTGTTGTTTTCGTTGACTGTTGACTAACAAAGTTGACTTTTGGGTTGACTTTTGAGTTGACCGTTTTGGCTGTCCTAGAGGGTTGTGTGAAATTTCTAGTTGGCTAACCATATTGAAACTTTGCTAGTTGAAGCATCCTGTTGACCGCCGTAATGCACCAACACACATATATATTTCTGGCTTGTCACTTGTCGATCTACTGGTATGTTCTATCAGCATTTTACTTTATTGTTTATGTGATTGCTGTCTGATATTGGGATAAAAAGTAAAGTTTCATCAAGCATAGAACATCTACACAAATTTACATTGTGCTCTATAACTACTTGTGCTTGGCTAAGAGCTCGTATTCCTCGTATTCCTCGGACTTAAGGAAATGAAACAGGTTAACGACCTAAGATCCAAAGTCATCTCAACCTACCCCCTTTCATATTACTCAGACTTAAGTAAATGAAACAGGTTAAAGACTCACATGAGTGAAAGCCTACCCCCTTATGGGCCACCAGTCAGAGTCATCTCACAGGAGTGAAAGCCTACCCCCTTATAGGCCACCATTCAGTATTCCTCCAACTCAAGGAAATGAAACATGTTAAAAGACCCAAGATCCAGAGGCATCTCATAAGAGTGAAAGGCTACCCCTTATGGGCCAACAACTGGTAATTACATGTGGCTTAGTTTTCTTTGAATAACAATGATGAGTCAACCTGCATTTGAAAAGGGAGTTATGATAGGTTTTTCGACTGTAAAAAGGGAAAAAAAATAGAATATAGATATATAATTTAGAAAAACAAATTACTATAAATATTTGATTTTTATATGATTATTAATTAAATTTAAATATAAAGTTTTGAAATAGAATATTATGAATATTTATTTTAATGTGATATGTTTATTATGATTTTTTTTAATAATTTGTTTATAATTTTATAAAAGAAACAAAATTAAATTATGAAAATTGAATTGATTTATTATTTATTACTTTTATAATTGAGTGAATTTTTTTTTTTTTTTTGTTTGGTAAATGAGGCTAATCTATATTAATTCGAAAATAGAACAGTACATATGCTACACGCTGAGTTGGTAAGCTGCACTTAACCAATCCCAGCGTTTGTTGCACAAGTATAGGGCTACCTCCGTGGAGGAAACCATCCCGAAAAGAACATGAAACAGAAAATTACAAAATGTGCCGTAACACCAATGAAAATAGAAGTTATGTGATAATAACAAGCATGACAAAAAACTAAGAAGCGTTGAGCTGCAACACAGTCATGAGTCTTCTGCATCGTCATCACTATCTGGATCTTCCTCCATGATGGGACAAGCGTATGCCTGCGCAACAACTTCCTCTTCAACAGTGGGTTGACGCGGAGGCCTGGAGACAGGTGCGCAGAGGATGGGAGCCACTGGGTAATCGACGTCCGGTACTGATGTCCAGGTTCCTTCCGAGTTCGTTATCCATACATCTGTGTCATCCCCCTCATCTTCCTTTGCCAGAAGAGGCTCAGTCTTCTGTGGCGATGGGTGGTCCTCGTGCACAATGGTGGACTTCTAAGGTCCGATTTTATCTCTCTGCCTAACATTAGTGGGAACCTCCTCCTCCTGATCGAGTTCGGGGCTCTAGGGAGCCTCTCTGACATGACTGCCCGAGGAGGAGCCTTCAATGGATTCTAGGTGATTATTAGGCCCTCGGTGGTAGAAACCATGGAGTGCACCTCTCTAGCCTCCTCTTATGGTTCTTTGGCGCAGTCTAGGTGCCATGTTTAGATGAAGCAGAGGATAGATAGGGGATCGAGAGGAAGGGAAGAGCAGATCAGACCCAAGGTGGAAGGTGTGTAGCCAGGTGTTGGTGGACAGGGAGGTGCGTGGAAGGGGAATGCACGGTGGGGAGCGCGAGGTATATGGAGAAACCAAGTTGATGAAACTAGCAAGACCGAAGGAGCCAGGGTGAATCACGCAATCAGGAGGGAGCGTAGCCCGAGGGATTCTATGCATCTCAAAACTAGGGGCGAGGCTGCGTGTCAGATTGGGCATGCAGGAGGGCTGGAACTGAAACAACAGAAAAAATATAAGGAATAGACTGTGAGCTGATTTGTGTTGTAGATCCTTCCCTTTAATAGGATTGTGACACACACGAAGTTGCTGACCATTATTATGCCTCGCTCATAGCTGGTTGCTGTAACGGTTTTCATGAGTAGGAATGTGTGTGGAGTTATGGCCCAACGTCATATCCGTCCAAGAGATCATTCAAAAGATTGCGGCAGAGAAGTGCCTCAGAGGGGATGATGTTGTCTTGGTGTGTCTTCATTATGCTCGATCTCTATCATCTCATGTGAATGATTGCAGGAGTGTGGATCCACGTCGAGTGAAGGCCTACGCAGCAGATGCGCGTCATCTCAAGCGTGGGAGAGATATTTTTCATGCATACTTATACTGTCATCTGCATTCGACGATAATTGAGTGGATATTATTTTATTATTATTATTATTATTATTATTTGATGAAAATTTTTATTTTACTAACACTACAATATTTCTTCGATAAGGAGTGAATATTTAAATGTTTACACCCATTTTCAACCAATATTTATAACTTTTTTACAATGAATAAACTAACATGCAACACTTGTTTTCTAAATGACAATTTTAAATATTTTTGTTTGTTTTTTAAGTTGTGTAAGTCTTGAGATGACCCTAAACTTAACCTTTGACTTGAGAAACCCCTACCTAGGGGCATCTAAGCGGTTAAAACAGTAAAAAACTTGGCCTAGGCCACACCAACCCTTAACATTGCTATATTTTTTCCCAATGAGTTTCGAATTGGTGACCATCACATCATAGAGTGCCTTAAGGATACACCCATCACTTCCTATTCTACATCCCTTGGCCTTTCAGTAAATTTCAACAATATTTCTCATAATTACACCGTAAGGTGTCTTTTTTTGAAAACAACTCACCTAGCTGCCACTCTGTCCCTCTCTGCATCATTGGATCAAGTGTTAGATGATTGAAATGTTTTAGGCCATTAGATCCATGCCTCCTTCATTTACATTATGCTAACTACCTAACTAACTCACCAAGCCCTATCTCTTCCACTTAACTATGAAATAAGATATCACCTGCGATATCGAGATCAACGGAAGTCCCAGAAAAAAGAAGAAGTTTGTTGCAGCAACACTAGTCATCGATCTTCACCGAAAGCCACTGAAGGTTATTGAAGTAGAAATGAAAAAATTCAAGCAGCTGGTGCAAAAATATGATAACAACAAGTGCGAGAATGAGAAGAGCAAGAAGACACTGGTCACCAAGAATGCAGTACTGAATCAAATAGATAATCTGCTAGAGGCATTAACCGATCTTGCAGTTTGAAATCCACCAGCCGAACCTGTGCCAAATGAAATCCACCAGCCGACCAACCGAACCTGTAGTAGCACAACCAACCATAGCAACAGATAATTCTGTGCACCGACCTAACTATGCTATCAAGCCACTTGGAACTCAGTCTGGGAAGACGTTGAGCCGCCAGGAACCCCGACTGTCCTTCCACCAGCAGGTCCAAACACTACACATGATATTGTTCCAGGGATGAGTGAGACATTCAATCTTTGTGTCGATGTTATGAAATACACATGATTTCTGTGACGATGTTATAGCAATCTTTTAGATGATCAGAGTTTTTTCTGATTGAGTGATCCCTTGTTTCTTTTTTGCAGATGATATCAAACAGATTTTTCTCCTATCGTTTCTTTTTGCACTTTTACATGCTTCCATATCGATATCTTCAATGTACTTCATCTCCAAAACTAAAGTTTGCTAATAGAAGTGATTTTGGGTTTAATTGTTTTAATTATCAGCATCTTAAATGTACTTCATCTCCAAAACTGAAGTTTACTAATAGAAGTTATTTTGGGTTTAAATGTTTTAATTACGCCATTCTACACTTCTTGTGGTGAAAGAGATAGCCCAAAGAATGATTTACTAAAATTGATAAGTTCTTGATTTAAGATTTATGTCAACAAAGTGTTTACCTTATCTTAAAAGGATATTATGAAGATCTAGAGGGATATATATGAATGATTTACTAAAATTGATAAGTTCTTGATTTAATGTTTATGGCAACAAAGTGTTTAACTTATCTTAAAAGGAGATTATGAAGATCTGGAGGGAGATATATGCGCTAGATCTAATTTACTTTACCTACTTGGATAGGTGGGTAGGTGACATTTTATTTTAATGTAGGCTTGTAGCAATTGCAACTCTTTTAGTAATATAAGTAGCAAGGGATTTTTAATATGAAAACTGTCATAAAAATAGATGAAGAATACATACCTTAATCTCTGGAACTTTGTATGTAAGGGGAAAAAGAAATGATAACCGAGAAAACAGTTTTGTCTCTGGCAAAGATACTGGATGTAGGAACCTAGAGAAAGATTCCCTGTGAAGAGTTTCTTCAGTGACAGAAATTCTTCCATAACTGAGCACAAAAAATCATCATCATTGCAATTGCAATGATGACCAGAATGTTCGCAATCACAGTTTCTCACAAAAATTTCAGAGATGCAACCATTACTTGTGGTGGATTAAACGGATCCATCTCGAGGGACTCAATTTGAATAAAAAAATGAGTTGTATTGAGAATTTTCATATTTAAAATATGACCATAAGTCCATTTTCAGAACCCAGTTATTGTGATTTTCTTGATTGGAATGATTTAAGCTCACATGGATTGACTGCAAAAAAAGAAGCCCACGGGACTATTGCTACTTCCACCCCAATGTGAAATATGAGTGCTGATAAAATTTTTGAATATACTGCAGGGTTGTCTTCAATGCCAAGCCACTCGAGATTATCCATTTCAAGACCCTCATTATTTTAATATGATGGTGACATATTCCAATTTTTTTTTGTTTATCAATTTTCCATTTTTATTTTAATATATTATATTATTTTATTGAGTTGTTGAAGGATCCCAATGGATTTGAAGATGCTATATGCAAATGTTACCCGTGAAAGTGTGAGAGAATCAGTAAAGGAAGAAAGACATATATGTAAAATAAATAAATAGTTTTATATATGTTTTTTATAATGTTAGTTTTTTATTTTTTAATAAGTTAGTTTGAATTTAGGCTTTTGTGAGTTTTAATATTATTCTAAGTTAAAATGTTGTTATTAAGAAGAGGTTAGATTTAATCTCAATTTTTTTAATAAAATTTAAATCAATGACTTAATAAAACTAAATTTTACATAAATTAATTTAATGAATACAAATAAATATGCAAAATAAATAAACATAATTTTTCTCTTTTGTGCAAATGACAGTTTTCATTACTTTTGGTATTATATATTTTTTTTCGAACAAGATCGGTTATATTATATTTCTAAAAAGTAGAAGAGGAGAGAACTTCTCCATTACAAAATTCCCCAAGTTGAGTGCAAAGGAGTATCTGCTTGGGGGATGTTTTATGTGATGTACTGCTTGATTTCCATTTTTCTTTCCTTTTTTTAGAGCTAGAGACAGTTACATTGGAACTATATTGTTTAACAAACTGGAATAATAACAAAATACATTTGACTTTCATAATAAACTATGTTTACTGCTGTTATTTGAGCTGGATCCATGGGTGACCTGAGCTTTGGATGGACTATTTATTAACAGTATTCTCGCTTCCTCGCTGCTTGCTTCCTTGATCCATTGATGTAGAGCCTTGTTCCGAATTTTTACTCATTACTTCTTTGATGAAATTCAGCTCTTCCTTAAGGTGTCTGTCGCTGTTCTTTAGAGTTCTTATTTCTTCGTCGCATGTCTTCCATTGTGATATTATATAGGCCATTTCTGCTTTGGATTTTTCTTTATTTGGCAGGATCTGATTCTTGAGATTTTCAATCACAATTCGGTGTGATTTTCAAAATGCACCGGGGTGTGCTCTGTTCTCCAAAGGATCCATCTGTATCTTTCCGCTATTGTTGCTTCGTGAAGTATCTACTCCCTCTGTCGTTGAAGAAGCCCACTGATGCATTAATCTGCCTACTATTCTCTTAGAGAATGAGTCAATTTTCTTGCTGACCGAGGATTTCTGAAAATGCAGAATGAACTGGGCTGCCAGCGCTGAGGGATGCTTCCAGTTCACAAAGGAGATAAGTGTAGGAGCCTGGGATCAAGCTGACTGGAGATTGGGGAGAAAATCAAGGTATAAAGTAGGGAAGGAAAGAGATGGAGGGATAAGGGAGACGCTGTGTGCGTGGAAAGGCGTAGGAAAGGTCGCGGAGAGATAAGAGAAAACGTAGAGAGAAAATTAGATTTCTCTTGCTTGGACAAATTCGAAATGGAGAGATGAAGTGCTTGATGGCCAATTGGAAATTTATTGAAGAAAAAATGGGAAGAAGGGTGTTGTGGGTTCACGTGAGTCTGGATTCCTCCAGATTTTGAAGTACCATTATCATAGATTTTGAGAGTATGGCAACGATTTGGCATAATTCCAGTTTTTTCCTTTTGCTTGGTTGTTGATTCAAGAGAGATCTTGGATTCATGAGATTTCTGAATTGGATTGATTTGGTTGTTGTCCAACATGGATGAGGGAGGGTAAATTAAGGGATAGCTATTTGTGCAGTAATTTCACCAATTTGTGCTTGTTCAAAATTTTGGTGGACTCCTTTGTTTTCTTGCTCATCTGCCAGCTTGTTGTTTTTCCCGCTATATGAAAATATTCTATTTTGCCAATCTGTCTTGAAATTTTTTGTGCTCTGTTTAAAATTTGATTTAATCCTGCATTTTTTGGGAGAGAGTTTTGTGCCATTGCCTTGATGATGATAGTTGAGTCCCCAAAGACGATGGATTTTTTTATTTTTTTATTTTTATTTATTTTATTTTATTTTATTTTATTTTATTTTATTTATTTATTTATTTTTTTAATTTTTTTTTTAATTTTTTTTTTAATTTTTTATTTATTTATTTATTTATTTATTTATTTATTTATTTTTTTTATTTTTTTAATTTTTTTTTAATTATTTATTTATTTATTTATTTATTTATTTTATTTTTTTTTCAGAATTTTGCGGCCTAGCAGAAGCCCATATGCCTCTGCTTTGTTGTTCGCCATCTGGCCTAGACCCCAGTTATAAGGTATCTGCATGAGTTGATGTTGTAGAATAATTATTCCTCCCGTTCCTACTTTGCCTGGGTTCTTTTTTGACGCTCTGTCAAAAAAGAGGCAAGCTTTGTTTAGAGTGTTTACCCAATTTTGGAATTCTTCTTTTGTTTTCCTAATTTTCCAGTTCTGATGCCTCCTTGTGTTTTTTATTTGGGGTGCCTGTTTGATCTTGCTTGCTGCAAAACTAATCTAGCTCCTTTCTTCTTCTTGGAGTTGGCTCAAATTAATTCCTTTGACCCCTTTTGCGGTGAGGAATTCCACCATCAGTCCCCATGCTTTTGTTGTGATTTTTCTTACTGTTGGGGTTTTATCTTTGAAAATTACTCCATTTCTTGCTAGCCATAATTGCCAGCAAAGGAATGTGGGTAGGTTGTTCCACATTCTCTGCATTGTTTTTTTATTTTTGAAATAGTGTGGATAACTGTTCTTCCACCTGGTAATGAAATGGTTTATAGGGAGGTTGTAATTTATATTTGCTGCTATGGGTTGCACCATTGCCTCCTAGCATTTTCTTGTGAAGGTGCACTCCAGAAATAAATGTTAGATTGTTTCTTCCTCCTTTCTACAAAGTGGACATTGAGCCGAGCCACTTATTCCTCTGTTCTTTAAATTCTCTGCAGTTAGAGATTTGTTGTGTATTAATGTCCATAGAAAGAATTTTATTTTTAGAAGGGATTCAACCTTCCATATTATTCTCCAATACTGCCAATCTGTTGGTTTTGACTCTCTTGGAGTTTTTGGTACCCTATTCTGACAATATACTCTCCTCCTGTTGGCTCCCATATGTAGACATCCTTCTTGTTTTTGTCTATTGGTGCTGCTCTTGCTAAGAGAGTTGTCAATTGGTTCCATTGGCATGTGAGGTCTTGCAGTAGATTGGGTTTGGCCCATTGCTTCCAGTCTCCATCCATTTCCCATATGGAAATGTCATTCAAATCGTGAAGACCTTCCCTTGTCATCCATTCTTTTAGTTCCTTTATACTTGGGTTATTTACCAAAGGTGGATGTCCCATTATACTGTCATCCCAGATGTTTGTTTGTTCCCCATTTTCTGGTCTCTTTGTGATATGTTCTTTGATAAGCTGAGTTGCATTGGTGATTGCTTTCCATATCCGGGTGCACGATCTTGTCAGAGGGTTATTTTCCAGAATCAAGGTTCTTGGTCCATTGAGATACTTAGCTTCAAGGGCAGCTTTCCACCATGAATTTTCCTCGGTTAGGAAGCTCCAAGTTATTTTACTTCCCAGTGTTGTGTTCATTAGTCCTGGGAGTTTTATGGAGAGACCCCCTTGGTTGTATGAGGCTGTTACCTGTTTCCAGTTTATCAAGCTGAATTTTTTCCTTTCCCTTTTCCCTCCTTGCCAGAGAAAGCTGCTGATTATAAGTTCTATTTGTTTATGGATGCTTGCGGGAGCCGAGCTAAGTGCAAATTGGTATAAAGGCAGAGCTACCAGTATGGACTTTATGAGCGTAATTCTACCTGCTTGGTTGAGCCAAAGCATTCCCCATGCCTTGATTTTCCCTCTCATTTTTTCAACGAATTTACTTGATATTTCATTCTTCATATTTTTCTTGCTTATTGGCAGCCCTAGATGTTGAAAGTAGTCCCAGCTGTTTTGGAAAGGAATATTCAGAATTTGTGACATTTTCTACAGGGTCCTTATGGGAGTGTTCCAACTATATAAAAAACTTTTATCATTGTTGATCATACCTCCTGAGACCTCCATGACGCTATCCAAGATAGCTTTGAATCTTCTTGCCACTATACAGGAGGCTTCGTTGAAGAGAAGGGCGTCGTCAACAAACAAAGAATGATTTATTCTTTTAATTCCTCTACTTATAGAGAGGCCAGTTAAGGTGGGATTTATTCTGCAATGTTCCAGATTTCTACTTAGGGAGTATGCCATTATGATATAGAGGAAAGGAGACAAAGGGCATCCCTGTCTTATTCCCCTTGAGCTTTAAAAGAAATTGCACGGCCTGCGATTGATTAGTGGAGCTATCCAAGGGCCCACTATCCAGGCTTGTATTAATTCCACAAATTCAGCTGAGAAGCCAAAGGATTTTAAAACATCTGCCAGAAAGGAGAGGTTTACTCCGTCAAAGACATTTTCCATTTCCATTTTTAGTACAAAGCCTTTTTTCGCTATTGGTGAGGCTAGTATGAATGACTTCTTGAACTAAGATGATATTGTCCACAATCTGCCTATTGGGAACAAAACCTCCTTGATTTTCAGTGATTAGGGAGGGGAGGAGGGGTTTTAGCCTGCCAGCTATGATCTTGGAGATAATTTTGTAAGATTTGTTGCAGAGGGATATGGGCCTGAAGCGGTTGAGAGTGGATGGACGGGGATCTTTTGGAATTAAGGCTAAAAAGGTTGAGTTGGTGTATCCTACAATCTTTCTTTTTCTCATTACATACCTTATCATTTTAAGCAGATCCTTTTTTTATGATATTCCAGAAGGTTCTGTAGAAAGCTATGGGAAAACCATCCGGTCCTGGAGCCTTATCTAGTTGTAAGGCCCAGACAGCTTCCTATACTTCTTCTTCCGTTACTTCCTTTGTGAGCGAGATATTGCTACTGTTGTCAATAATTTTTGGGATGTGTCTTAGGAACTCTTCAGGATTTGCCTGGCTTTCTGGAGCTGTGAGGAGATTTTTGTAGTGTTTGAAGGCCTCATTTTTTATTTCTTCTTGTCCTTTTAGCTCTTGTCCCTCACTTCCTGTTGTTTTTTCAATATTGTTCTTTATAATTCTAGTTTTTGTTGAATTGTGGAAAAAAGAGGTAATCTTGTCTCCAGCCTGCATCCATATCTGTCTGGATTTGAGCCTCCAGGTTTCTTCTTCTTGTCTGTTGTTTCTATAGATTCTCCATCGTACTTATTTTTCTCATGCTTGCTTCTCTGTGGTGCTATCACTACTTTCCAGATCCTCTTGAATTTTCTTTAGCTCCTTTTTTAGATCCTCTTTCTCTTTGTGAGGTTCTTTATATCTATTTTTTGCCCAATCTTTCAGGCTTGTTTTTGTTGCTTTCATTTTTGTTTCCTATATGTAAGTGGGGGATCCACTGATGTTTTTTCCCCATACTTTTTCTACTTCTTTATGTGCTTCTTCATTGCTTCCCCAAAGCTGGTTATATCTAAAAGGCAATGCTCCGTAATTTTCAGTCATTCCCAACTCCAATAGAACTGGTTTATGATCAGATGATGCTGAGGGGATAATTATGGAGGCTGCTCTGTTGTATTTGACTATCATCTTATCTCAGATGAGAATCCGATCTAACCTTTCCTTGATGTTTGCCCTGCCTATTCTTCTATTATCCCAGGTGTATTTCCCATTTTTTGGTGGGATATCTAGAAGGTTGCTTTGTTCCATTATCTCTTCTAGAGTTTCTCTGCTTGGATTTGGCAAGTAGTTCCCTCCTCTTTTTTCTTCAGCTTTGAGAATTAGATTTAGGTCTCCTCCAACAATAAGATTATCTTCAAGGTCATCCCCTATGCTTTCTTTTAAGGTTTGCCAGCAAATTTCCTTATCCTTATAATGATTGGGGGAATATATGTTATAAATGCTAGCTTTCTCACCAGTTTCAACATTCTCCAGATTAGTGTTTATCCAGTGTTCTTTTTTTGTGTGTTGATATAGTTTCCATTTCCCTTTCTTCCATATAGTGGTTATCCCTACTAAAGCTCCAGCAACAGATATTACATGTCCTTCATAAATTCTAGAATTTTCTATTATTGTGTCAATTTCTTGACTACTTAGCTTTGTCTCTTGAATTAAGAGGATGTCAGGCTTTTCACTTTTGATCAGGTCTTTTAAGAAGTTTATTTTGGAGCAGTGACCCAACCCTCTGCAATTCCAAGAGACAACTATCATTATTTACTATTGTGGATAGATGTAGGTCCCTTCCCTTTGTTTTCTTGCTATACTTTTTCTTTATTCTTTGGTCCTTTTTCTAGAAATTTCTCCAGCTCCTGTTGTGTTCCCAGTGAAATATATTTGGCTGCTTCTTCATCCCTTATTTCTTTGTTTGATTTCCTTCTGACTTTCTTTGTGTTCTCGGTATTTTGAGGGTTTTCTTTTGTTTGGTTTCTTGTTAGGATTCGATCCAGGTTTTGAGGGAGGGGTTTGTCCGTTTGAATACGGGAGCCTGGGGGGGTGGGGATAGGGGATGAGAGGAGAGATGGTTTGGGGGAGGAGAAGGTGAGCGATTCTGAAGGAATGAGGGAAGATGAGAGGATGTCAAAAGGGTTTGTTCCCATAAGGGAGGCTGCTTGAGAAAGGGGAGGAGATCCCGGTGGCGGTGGAGGATGAGGGCCTGAAGCAGGTTTTGAAGCTGTCTTCTTCTTTTTTACTTGTTCCCATTTTGGATCTGAGGTTTCTTCTGTGTTTTTTTCAGGTTCTTCTCTTTTACTACATCTATTGGCGAAATGACCGTATTCATGACATACCTTACATTTTAAGGGGATTTTCTAGTAGTCCAGTTGTTGAATATGGATCCAGTTGTCCACTTTGATCTTGACAGCTTCCGGGAGGCCCTTTCCTAGATCCACCTCAACACAGATTCTTGCGCATGCCTGCATGTTGTCTTTGGGTTCACTTCTGTCAATGTATTTTCCCACTCCGTTTCCGATTGCCCGAACTGAGTCATCACTCCAGCAGTGGAGAGGGAGATGTGGTAGTCTGACCCACACTGGTACAATGTTGGGAAAATTTAGTTCTGGATCAAAGTCCGTAGTCCATCGGTTAAGATACAAACCCCTTGTGTCCATAAAGTAAGGCCCTCTTTGAAATATGGGATCTCGGTCATTTTTGGTCTCGAAATGAAATGTGTAGTATCCCCTGCCAAAAAAGCGTATGGCGATTTTTCCTTGTGTAAACTTGTTCCAGTTCCTCTCCACCCATTTCTGCATTGTTTTGGGTGAAGGCCACAGTCCTGTGAATTGGCCCATGAGTCCTTTTTCTGCAAGAGAGATCGCAATTTTCCTTGGCACAGATGGAGGTAGAGATATTTTTGGTATTGATTCCAGTTTTTTTACAAATTTTGTAGCTGCTGGTCTGGTTCGTTGGAGCCCCATAGAACTGATTAAAGAGGCGAATACCACAGATTCTTCATCTGACTGATTGCTATTTGAGTTTGCAGCTGTTGCAGATGGTGAAGGCGGCCCCGGATCCGGCTCCAGGGTAGCCATGCAAGCTGTGGATCTTGTAACAGCGCTACGTTTGCTCAGCGATGGCTAGGGCACAATGCAAAGCTTCCAAAATCTAGAGACAACGTTTTGCTATTATATTATTCCAAGTTAAAATGTTGTTATTAAGAATATGTTAGATTTAATCTCAATTTTTTTAATAAAATTTAAATCAATAACTCAATAAAACTAAATTTTACATAAATTAATTTAATGAATAAAAATAAATATATAAAATATATAAACATAATTTTTTTCTTTTGTGCAAATGACAATGTTCATTACTTTTGCTATTTCGCTGACATCTAGGAACTTTCCTTTCTCAATCAATTTTCCATGAGTTGTTTCTAGTTGTTTAAGAGATGCAAATGTAAATGGTAGAAAGAAAGGCAATATCTCTAAAACAAATGGCATGAGCATAGTCTTCTATATGTTTTTTATAATATTAGGTTTTTTCTTTTCAATAAGTTAGATTGAATTTAGGTTTTGATGACTTTTAATGTTATTTGAAAAAACAATAAAGTGTTGTTATTAAAAATATGTTAGATTTTAACCTTAATTTTTCTAATAAAATTTAAATCAATATTTTAATGAATGTAAATTTTAAATAACTTAGTTAATTTACATTTAATGAATAAAAAGAATAATATACAAAATACATAACCATTAAATTTTTATTTTCAATAAATTTATATCATGAAATTAAACTCCACACAAGCCAATTAATTTATATTGTATGCATAAAAACTAATATAAAAAAGGAAAATAATTATTTATATATATATAAAATATTAAATATAAGTATCGGTACAATGTAATGAACATTTTAAGTACGTCAAAATACAATTATATATATATATAGTTCATGATATTGACCTATGATATTTATTATATAAATTTATCGAGTAAACTTTTTATTAGATTTTATAGGATTAATCAAGAAAGAAATAAATTCCATCATGGTTAGGTTGTTGTGGAACTAAATCTATCCATGTTGCAGTATAATTTACAAAATAGCCACAATTTTGATTATTTGTCCATATCCATATACAATAATGAAAATCCATATGGGGAAATAAATAAATATGGTTCAATATATACGATCTCGTTGGCCATATAAAAGGAATTTAATTTCACACCAAGGATATGTTGAGTTTTCTTTTTAAAACATAATGATATTGCTAATTAAAAAAGAAAATGTAAAGTAAATTTTATATATATATATTGTTTTATAATGTAATAATTTACTTTTGATCTTCGGATAAGAATGTCCTATGGGGAATATTATTTTAGAAAATTATAAATATGTTAATGTTTTTATTATTATTTTTGTTAAAAAATTATATAGAATCTTCTTTTCACCTTTATTTATTAGTTTACTAGATGAGTTAGAGTATAACAATTTTTTATTTGGCATGGGATTTTTTTTAGTGAATTCATTTTTATCTATTTATGTAGGAATGCAAGTTGATGTGCAAAGCTCCATTTGAAGGTGGAAGCTATGGATACTATTAATAATGTGAAGGCAAAGTGGGGATTCTCCTAATTTAACAAAGATTGATATTTGCAAGGAAGAAACTAGAGGATGGGAGGACTCTAGCCGATTATAATATTCAAAGGATTCAACCTTGCATCTTGTCTTTAGGCTCTATAGTGGTGTGCAGATATTTTTGAAAATGATTTTCTATATAGTTGATTAAAGGAAATAGTTCTAAACTAGGTAACATTTAGATAACATATCACAATTGTCTTCATTTATGCTCTTCTTTCATATGCCTTAGTGTTTTCTTTGCAATATTTGGTGCAAATGCTAGTTATGCTAGTTATGTCTCTATCAAATAATTGAATTTGGGTGAGGGAGGTAACAACTATTCTTCCCAACCAGCCAAAATAACCCCCAATTAACTTAAATAAATTTTCAAATAAAAAATTAATTTGTTTTTAAAAGTATTTAATATAGTTAAACCAAACCCCACACATGTTAGTCAACGATAGAGATAAAGATCCCCTAGAGATTTATCCAATGTCCAACATTTAATTTTATATATAAATTAATAAATTAAATTATTATTAATGATCATATTTAATATATAAATTAAAATTAAATATCATTAAAAATAAATTATTTTAGTGAAAGTAGTATAAAAAATAATGACTAAAAATATGTGTATTTTTTAATATTATTTATGTAAGATCAAAATTTAAAAATGTTTTTAATATTATTTATGTAGGATCAAAATTTAAAAATTACTTTCCATTGATTAAGAATTAGTTTTTTTTCCAGTTGAAATGAAGAGTTCAAAAATAAATTATTTTAAAAGTTATGATTTTTTTTTTAAATAATAATGATAACTCAAACCATTTACAAATTACAAATAAAAAAAAATCATTTTCGATGACATAAGTAGTATTATTAAAAAATCATTTTCGATGACATAAGTAGTTTTTTGAATAATAATAGATGACATATATTTTTAAATAATAATAATAAATCAACCATTTACAAAATACAAAAATGTGTATTCTTATTACCAATTAACTGTTAGAACCAACAAATTTACCATCTTCTCACTAGGAGTAAAATTCAAATTCAAATAAAATTACCATCTTCTCACTACGGAATAAAATTTAAATTCAAATAAAATTACTATGTTTACCTCTCTTTACCAAGAAAAAATAAAATCAAAATGACTATCCCGCAATTCCGACCAAGAAAACTCAAATCAAATTGTCTACGCCGAAATTCCGACCACCAAGAAAGGTTTATTGCAAGTTTCCATAGCTCCGCCCAATTCCCGTGCTTCATCGTGCAACTTATACGTCGGGAATGTGGCTTCATACAATGCATCTGCCGATCATGGGTGGAGCAGACAACGAAAAATCGCACTTCGCGAAGATAATGTTCTTTATTCCTGGAAAATAGGAATGAAAGAGCAAGCATGTATAGAGCTACTTTTGGTTTTAATCATGTATATTATTTGATGCGCGCCCATTAACTGGTCCAATGGGCATTAAAATGTCTAATTCAGGCCAGCAGTAAATCGTACAAAAATCAAATATGTATTGGAAAGTCGAGTTTTTCCAGGCGAGTCTTTCTTATAAATAAAACAGATGCCTCCCACCAAATATTTGAATTCCAGCGATAGCTTTTGAAAATTTGCATTCACTAAGATTTTGAAGGTAAAGGCGCCAGATTTGGGTCGATCTGTTTAGTAGCGTGCCATTGAAGACGTGCTAATCTAGGTAATTCGAAGGTCCTCCATCGTGCGCAATTGTTTACGCGGTCCAAATCGATGGTATTTTTTATCTTGCAGTTAAAATCGGTCTTGGGTTTCCCTATAATTGAAGGCCTGAATTCAATATTTTGTTGCAGAGCGAGCGAGAATGAGTAGCAGGTTTTTCTCTTTGTCATGCCTGGGGAAGCTGAAACACAGGGAGAATGGAGGGGAACAGGAATCCCTCGTGGTTCTCGTTCCTCCTCCCCATTATCCCTCGATGCCGAGGTACCCTATCGAATCCCCTTTAGATTCATCGCCGCTGCTGGAGATCCGAAAAGCCCTCTTCAAGGTGCTTGGCATGCAGTGCTCTGCATGCGCCGCCTCCATCGAGAAGGCCGTCAAGCGTCTCGAGGGTATCGAGGATGCCACCGTCGATGTCATTCACTGCAAGGCTCAAGTTGTCTATCATCCTTCATTCGTTAATGTAAGTTTTCTCATTTTTTATTTTCTAAGACTGAATTCGCAGGTGTGTATCAAAATTTTGAATATCTGGATTAAATCTGTGGGTGCTGTTTTATGGGAGGTCTAGAAACCTTAACATTTCTTTAATTTCTTTTTGGATTTCCACATGGCTAGTAAAAGCCAGAGGTTTGATCTGGCTGGGCAATATTGTTTAAAAATTTTCAGCGCTCCCTGTTTTGCTTTGATTCTGCGGCCTTCTCTCGCAGCTACTCATTTTCCTTTCTTGTGAGGGGTGCCTTTTTCACAGTTGACAGTTTCTTGTTCAATTTCTCCCTGTGTTTTTTTAATCTCATGGTTTCATAGCAAAGTTTTCTCCTCAATCACAATCTCCAAATAATTATGCCTTTTCTCCTGCCCGCTTCTCCTTCACAGATATGCCGCAGGGGAAATTCGTTCACAGCTCTAGCAACAGGCATTTAATCTCATCCAATTTTCTTTAATTCTCTACCTCTCATTCCCTTAATTGCTAACCAAAGCAACTAAAGCGTATTATGTCCTCTCGTTAAAAACGAAATTGCATTTTCTGTTTCTTCTTCTTCCCATAAACATTTGATTTGTCCTCGGATGAACTAGCGTCCCTCTTGTTGGGTTGGGAAATGATAAACCATGAAGTGCTTAAACCAATTCCTGTTCCTCTGGTTCTAGCGCGATGGCTCTACTTCTGTGATGGTTACTGAATCTTGCCATGGCTATCACCTGCCATAGAATTCATAGAGAAATGCGATGTGACACAAGCGCACAGAGAAGATGAAAACTCCTTTTCTCCCTGCTTCAGGCATAGGATCCCATTCAATTCACAGGAATAGTGGATGAATCGATCCTTGAAGAGATAAATCCTACAGGAGTGACATTGAAGAGTGCCTGGCTAAGTCGCTAGGGTATCTAGGTACAGGTGTAGGTACTGGTATGGTATTTTTGTGGGTTTAATGGTTAAGAAGATATATTTCTCTTCAGAAATTCAAATTATGTGGGTTCAGTGAGTAAGAGTATGTATTTGCTCTTAAAAAGTCAGAAGTTCAAATTCTTATGTGGTTTCAATGAGTAAGAGTATGTATTTGCTCTTAAAAAGTCAGAAGTTCAAATTCTCAACTCAAAAATAGAGTATGTACATCTCTATAAATTTTAGCAGTCAAATATCTATATGAAAGTGAATCTCTTGTCCTATAAACAAAGTCTCATAAACCAATTTGATTTACACTAAAAACTCTGTGCTCTGGTCACAGCAATACAACAATAGTACAAAATGATGAGTTTCAGGCTGTCTGTATCATTCTTTTTCTGTTGCCTGAATTCAAAAAGAAAGAAAGTCTAGTGTACTAGTATTCAAAAACATCAGCCTAGAAGTTTACAACACCTAACTTGCATGTATTAACAGACTTTATTTTAGCACCCATCGCTTACAATGTCTTCATTTAAGTGTTCCTCACTTTCCTGAGTGGGGAAAAAACATTTAGATCAGGAATTTCTAAGATGTTGTGACTGGTAGAGTTACTTGAAAAAGGATAGTTTTGCTGAATCCGGTGCAGGCTGTGTTGAAGGTACTCCATTTGTCGACGAGTGCCAGCTATTTCATTATTAGTCCTCCAAAGTTGAGAGCTATGTTCCACTATCTTCTTCATTTCATATGTTAGACGGTATATTGTTTGATTACGACGAATTTGGAGTTGAAAATTTTATATTTGTAGCAACGTGATCTCTTCCTCTGAGTTTCTCTGGTCATTACCCTAGTTCACTTTCTTTGCACCATCAGAATTTGGGATTCATAGACTCTCTATTGCTTTTTTTCAAACCCTGAACTCTTTCCAATCCAGACCCTGTATAAATACCGATCACTGTTTCAATCTCCCACTGCTCCGAAATCAAGGGCAGTTAGAATAGGTGTGATTTCTCTAAATTTGATAACAGTTTGTGATGTTCTTTTACTTTAATTTGATGTATTTATAATTTGCTTTTTCTTATTTTGATTATTATGGTGTTTTTATCATCAAACATCTACTAAAAACATGAAGATCAATAGAACAAATGGACACAAGATGTAGGCTGCTAGCCAGGGCCAAAACTTCTCCTAGAGAGGAAAACCCATAAGAATTTATTCTCTTCTTATAGAATCTTCAAATGATGAATTCCAAGACCTTATAAACCCAACACTGAGACCCCTCCAAGACCAAGTTAACCTTCTGTAGATGAGCTTCTCTTTCACAAAGTCAAACCAAGTCAAACCTTCTTGAGAATGCACAATTTCGACCGCTGCAACAGATTTCGGTCTTCACTGCAAGTCTGCACTTTTTTGGCCCTCTTGCAACCATAGTTCCACCAAGTTTTCGGGACGTGGGGATGAGGGAGGGAGGAAACGCAGGAGCGACCTATGCAAAAGCTCCCTCCAATTTTTAGGAAACGTGGGGGGACGTCGGGGTCTTTAACACAAGGGACCCTGACAAAAATAGTAAAATACTAAAAAATTATAAACGTATCATTGAAATTTTATAATTTAACTATCTTTATCATTATATAACACTTACATCATGAAGGATAAATCGATCAATCATATAACTGAACCAAATTTAAAACGAAAAACATGATACAATCATACATGTAACTGTAACATTGTACAATGAAAATAAAAGTTTAAACCATATTGAAGTTCCAACTGTAATACCGAATATTGAAATAAAAGTCAAGTCTGATACATCAAGATTCAAATTTTTAGAGTCAAATCTAATATATCATATATCAAGGTTCAAAACAAACTAAAGTCTACAACTGAAGTCCAAAACAGAAAAGTAGATAAGATAAGAATATTTCAAATGACAAATGAGCATAATTGCTCAAGGTAGTGCCCCGCTAGTCTCTGAATCCAATTGCTGCATTAATAAATCAAGATCAACCATGTCACCATCTGAATCAGAATCACTTGCATTCTCAAACATGCTAAGGGGCACACCAACCAACCCCATCTTTGTCTCATCAAGTCCCTCCTCCATATCTATCTGTGCATCACCCTCTAGATCAACATCCATCGTGTTGCTGGTCCCTTCAAATATGAAATAACCAAAAAAACCCTTCCCCCCATCGATTCATAGTATATATATATATATATATATATATATATATATATTTTAAATGATTTGACCTCAATTTCTTTTGGAAATGCAGGAAACGTCTCCCCTTCAAATTTCCTCGTGTTTTCGTTTTTGGGGACATGGGGAAACGTCCCCTAGACGTCCCCACATCCTCGAAGTGCAAGGAAGTGCAGGGATGCGTTTCTCAGGGTGGGGGACGCATCCCCGTGGAACACTGGGCTCCAACTGCTGCAACTTCGCATGTGTGGGAGAAAGAGGCTATTTTAGGCGTCCTTATTTCTTCACTTGTCTTGCTTCTTCCTTCTAGACAAATAGACTTCAAAACTTGCCTCCTTTCATTAGGATTTCAACCCTTCTTGGCGATCTGAAATTTTGTCCTTGTAGTTGTAGAGACCCTAGCTTCTTCTTTGCACGTGTGAGAGAGTGACTGAGCAAAAATTCAGAATTTTGTTTTTCTTCGTGAGTTCTAGCCCTTTGCTTGTTCTTTCTTCTCATTGAACTTCTTTATTGAACTTTCTTGGTTGTCTCACAAATGAGGTCGAGTGTCTTGTATATATACACTTCCTTGGATTACGAATGGCCCTCATGAAGCCGACTTCTTCATTATTAGGCCGACTTGGTTTTGGATGGATATCTTGACAAATATAACTCAAAATAATTTCTTTGACTGGTTACAAGATGCCCAATGTGGCCTTTCACATATGACAAAGACTCTTTTGACTTTTTGACTCTATGACAAAAACCTAGAAACACACAATGGGTGCTTTGACCTAAAACAAATTGACCATTAGCATAAAACCCATGCTATATAAAATGACAATAATCATTTTCTTTCTCTATATAAAATCAGCAATACATAAAATATTATGAAGACCAAACCTAATTGCACATTTCAACATGATGTATACAAAACAACTAGACACCACACCCGACTCCCTCTAACTCCCTCCTTAAGAGACTCCCTACTTAACAGACCAACCAAAAAAGGCAGCACCATACAGTCAAATTACACATTTCAACATGTTCAACATGCTCTATACAAGACAACTAGACCACACTCGGCTCCTCCTTAACAGACCGACCAAAAAAGGCAGCACCATACAGTCAAATTTGACTTTACATGGGTCTCTCTTGAATTCCTCCACCAAAATCGCTTTGGGAACCTTCCCAAAATTTGAAGTTCCAATTATGCAGCTGACATCTTTTTCCTATTTCCCCAAAGTGTACTAAATAGAGATATTGGCCTTGCTTTGCCTCATCGGATTTCGTTATGTTGCAACTAATGCAGTTAATGTGAGACACAGTTCAAAGTTGCCTACCTTTTGCTTGGATCAGCTGCTCCCATGATTTCCATGGCCACAATTGCACAATCAAAGATTGCTTTACTTCTTATTCCTTGATCCAACCGCCTTTGGATACGGATTATCATCTCATCATTAAGCAGAATGAGATCCACACATGATACAGGAGGGGATGTTGGATCGTGCCAGGCCTGGTCTTGCATTACCATAATTTTTTCCTGTGTCATTCTTATGTTAGCATGCTTCTTACTCCACTCCTACCCTTGGACGTAATCCTCCTGCTGTATATAACGAGCCATCATCGGTACACCTACATGCTCCATGATTACAATCAAGGACACATGGAGTCCATACATTAAATAATTTTTATAGTTCATCAAATGGATTATGGGATTGGAAAATATCTAACTTGTTCATTTATGAGTAAGGTTTTGGCATCTTTCTCGGTTCCTCTATTTAGATTTGCTTGTTGATTATTTTGCCTCAAAACATGGAATACAAAGAATTCAATTGTATGTTTCAATAAAAGTTACACCTCAGCTCTAAGCATAAGAAAGTTCTACTTATTCTCCGGGGCATAAGATCACTCCTTGCATCTGCTACCTCATTAATATTATAATATGTTTTTGTTTGTTTGTTTGTTAGGTAATGTGAATTCTGAGATAATTGGCATGTCTAACCTATGGCTTGAATAGTTGTGACCTAGGGGCATCTAAATTGTCAAAATCAATCAGGGATCGCACCCGGCTTGGGTGATGCAGGAGCATTAGGCTCAAAGAAATACTTTGTATATAAATAGACTTAAGGGTTTCTACTTCTAGTTTTCATGAGAGTTAGATTTTATGTAGTGAATTTAGTGGATTTTAATTAATTTTAGTTAAATGTGGAGAGAATTGTAACTGCCCTCAAATGATTAGTTGGGCATATGAAGAGATGAGAGATACAGAAATACTGTAGAGTAGGAATGAGTTGGAGTCAGTTTCAATTGTTTAGGGAGTTAGGCTAAATTTAGGACTTGGAGGGATTCCAAGAGTTTTGTTGAGTCATCAAAGAATCTGAGTCGATTCATTAGTAGTCTTTGTATAAAAATAAGTCTCAAAGGCACTAGTAGAGAGACCCGCATAGACCTGTAGACCTGTAGGTCGGGAGAGGCAGAAGGCCATCGGATTGAAGATCTGGCCAAGACCGGAAGTTTTGTAAGTGGCTTCATTGTACATATGAATGAAGAAATCGTTCTTGAATGTATGTGCTTGGATTGACTTAATTCTGTGTCAATATATTCTGTAATTCGGGGTTTTAAAGGAAGCTCTGCATATAATTGGAGAATCGGTGTTGATTAATGAGACAGTGTTAATATTCATCCTGCGGGTTTAAGTTTGAATGTAATAAGGCTTGCATCTACACTTGAGAAGATAGGGTAAATTGATGTTAATCATAGCATGTGAGGTTTTATGTATAATTTGAGAGAATATGAGATTGGGACGCAATTCTATACAATAGAATCCCCAAGGAATTCGGTCGATTCCTTTCCTGGAAGTGATAAACAGATGAGAAATGTGTTGAATCTCATGTATAAACGATGGTTGGCAATTTAAATGTGCGTACAGGCCTTTCGGATGGCATCGAAAGAATTGGATCATTGCGAGACTGTATATCTTAAATGGTTGATGAATTAATTGGCGATTGACCTTAGAATAATTGTGTGTGTATGTTGGAACATCGAGTACAGGGTGGATTGATACTTCCAAGCAGAGAAGTCGATGCGAAGGTTCTGTGTGTGTTTATGCCTGTAGGAGACCGTGAGGGTGAGTTAATTGAACGCAGATTGAGACCGATAGCAAAGAAGTGAAGAGGCTAGTCGATGTTGAAGGAACAACGTGCCGAATTGAAGGGGAGCGGAACTATGAAGAAGTGGAACTTGAAGGCGGTTTGGACCAAGAAACCGGTAGTATCGCGCGATGTTTGAAACGGTAATTAGTTTGGGTGGAAAAAACGCGATATCATTCGCTGGAGGACGCGTGTCCATAAGTGGTTTTTAAAACCCACTTACATCGTGCAATTTCTGAGATTTAAAACTCGTGCCATTTAATTATGCGATTGTCGTCGGATGTGAACCCATGGGATGGTTGGAGTGCGAGAGTAGGTGGATCATTGGATCCAAGCGGAGTTGCGTACACGATAAGCAAGGCACATTAAGTTGCTGTGGGGCCGGACTTTCGGTGTGTGAAAATTAGCCAAGGTATGGCGTTAAGGTTTATATGTTTAAATTTACATTTAAATGTTAATGAGTTAGACCTTTGAACGAAAGGGAACGATAAAGTATGGCATGAGGCTTATTAATCCTCGCTTTGGCAAACACATATGAAGAGTGTTATAGATGTGGACCATTATAATGAATCAAAGTTTTATGTGAATTGCCCATGAGATAGGAGGAAGGTTATAACTTTGGAATAGTTGGATTATTCAAATGTTAATTTGAATAGTCATGAGAAGGGTTTGAACCCAAGGTTTGAACATTGGTCCAATTTCTTTTATAAGATGGGGTTAACATATGGGTTTTAACCATAGACTGAAGCAGAAATTAAGGCTTCCGCATAGCAAAAATGAGATCTGGGTTTTTGTATGGTTTTCATAAACCAAGGGGGAATTTTGTTCTAATATCTCAAATCTAAGATTTGAGATATAGAAGTCTCAGTATATGGTATTTGTTTAGATTGCCAGAAAACAGAGTATTGAAATTGCCAGACGATAATGGGTTTTGGTCTAGCAGAGATAACACATTATTATGTGTATTTTAAATGAGGAGCTCCTAGAGATACAATTGATTGAAATTGCCAGTTGAGATTAATTGGGGCTAAAATTTGGAGATGCATTTTATATGCCTGAGAGTTGAGAATATGGGTAAGCAGGGTACCCTGTTATCATGTGGTATCAGAGCAGGATAAGCTCTTTTTGAAAATTGATTTTTGAAATGCATATGTACTGAAGCAGTGAAAAAAAAGTTTGAAGTTTTAAATCCGTTTAACAGAAATCGCAGATTTGAAGAAGTGTGTAGATTTGCAGAGCCGGAAGCAGAAGGCAAAGTGTTTTGAAGATTTCCAGGATATGTTCTGAAGATGTGAACATAGGTGTAGATGGTGATGGCAAAGTGATCAGATTTAAATCTGACAAGACAACATGCAGTGCAGTTGAGCATTGGAAGGATTAGCAGAAGTAATTGCAAATAGATGTTGAACAAACTCTGAAGGTGAGTTGATGAGCAGTGTTTAGCTCTGGTTTGAAGATTTTGTTTGCAAATGCAGATTGCAGACAATTGAGGAAATCTCAGCAAAAGCAGATCACAGCTTTGAGAGCAGTGATGAAAGAGTTCGGCAGAGGATTCTAAGGTGAAGAGGAAAGTGTGGCAGAACCCGGAGAATTCCCAACAGAGGTTGGATGAAAAGAGAACAGATGTGTTCTTGAGAAAGTTGCAGAGTGAAGCCTAGAGAGAGCAGAAGAGAGTGCTCAGAAGGTTCCAGCAGATAGGGGACCAGTACTTGCCAAGAGCCGGATTCGGAGGAAAGGATTAGTGAGGTAAGTGGTAGCAGGAGAGTTTGCTGTTGCAGAGGCTTAGTGCAACTTATGAGTGAGGAACTCATGAAGGAGAAGATGACTACTGATAGTCATAGCAGAGATTGCAGAGGTTCTGAGAGAGGCCACAACAGAAGAGTGAAGGAAGATGCCAAGGCAAATGGCATGAGGAAGAAATTCACTGATGAAGAATATTGGAAAGAGGTAGCTGAGATCAGAGAACAGTTTAATAAACTGAAGATGATGGTAGATGAAAGCCAGAGAGTTGGTTGGCTCATGAAGACGAGAGTGAAGTGGCAGAGGCTACAGAGGAAAAGAGAGCAAATGAGAAATGCTTAGCTGAAGGAGGAAATACTTAGAATGATTGAGTATTTAGAGAAAGGCTTGAATACTGAAAATTCAAGCAAGACCAAGGGGTCGAATGGCTTTACATTTGACAAATTTTGTATGATTGCAGGAAAAACATCTGAAGAGGGACACACTGCTGATGTTGTCACTAATGAGGAAAATGAGACAGCCAGATATGCTGTAAATGTCCATACACAATTGGAGAAGAGTTTTGCTTTCCAACATATTGGAAGCAGAGGAGATTTAACTTATGATGATGGCTAGAAGCTGGAAATTGAGTAGTCAATTGGACAGCTCAAGGAGACTGAAGAGAGGACCATTGAAGAATTTCTGAAATGTATAGCAGACTTGGAACAACAGGAGGATTTGATGATTGAATCATCAAATGAGACCATGGGGTCTTCTGGTTTTACAACTGACAAGTGGTGTGTGAATGCAGGTATTGAAGAAAACAGTTCACATGATGAAATTGTAATGAATGAAGCTGAAAGTTGCCAGGCAGGATATGATGATTATCTTTCAGAAGAAGACCAAATTGAATTACTACAGCAGAAGGAATTCATAAATTCCTTGTTTAATGAAAGAGATTGTTTCAATGGGGGCATGACAATTTTCTCTGATGATGATCAATTTGTTATTAATGCTGATAATGACAAATTGCTTTTATTACAGGCTTGGAAGATCAGAATTCGATTCTGATGAAGGATGAGGAAGTTGTGACAGCAGGAAACTTGACTTGGGAAGATAGTGAAGATTGCACAGAGAGTTTCTCAGAAGAGATGAAAGATTTGTGGCATGAGTTGAGTGTTCTGGAGCAGAGACTGGAAGCACAGGGAAAAGGTGTTCAGATTGTAAAGGTAGAGATGAATGTGAATGAAAAAGTTCATTTTTATGAACCAGTGCAAGGAGACACCCTTGAGAAGGATGATGCAGAAGAGAGGCTAGCTGGCAGTCTCGAAAGTTGTTTGAAGGATTGGAATCAGCACACTGATGTGCTGATGGTAGAACAACAGATTGAAGTGTTGCCAGAGGAAATGTTAGAGCAAAAAATTGAAGTGTTTCCAGAGGAGGAGGAGACACAAAGATTCTATAACTTTGATGTTTGTCTTATGATTGCAGGTACTGATGGAAGGACTAAGGGATGTTTAGTCCAGAAGAAGAAAAGAGATGATGATAATGACTGGCAATTTAAATACCAGTCGGAAGAATTGCTGAAGTCAGAGGATGGAGAAATTGTCATGGGTGACAATCAGGAAGAGTTTTACTGTTGCAGAGAACAAGAGGGTATGGATGATTAGGTGGTAGTAAGTGTAGGAGCAGCAGTAAGAGTCCTGCAAATAAGAACTCAACAAGCAGAAGCAGAGGTAAAATTTCAGCAATCAAGATGGAGCAGTATCCAGCAGTCATAAGACATATTAGATAGAGAAATTGAATTTATGAGAAGACTGATGGTGAGAATGTCTAAGAAGAAGGCAACAATAAGAAAGCAGAGAACCAGCAACAGCAAGGGAAATACAGTCACAGACTGTGAAATCTTAGCAAGCGGAAAGATGCAGCATAAAATATGGAAGCCAGGAGAAGTACAGCAGAAGAAGGTTGCAACAGATGATCAGCTACAGAATAAAGTGTGGGATCCAGGAAGACAAGGATGAAAGCACATGATCAGGAGATCATGAATCATTTTAACTTGGGGAATCTGATGCAGGAGCATTAGGCTCAAAGAAATACTTTGCATATAAATAGACTTAGGGGTTTCTAGTTTTCATGAGAGTTAGATTTTATGTAGTGAATTTAGTGGGTTTTAATTAATTTTAGTTAAATGTGGAGAGAATTGTAACTTCCCTCAAATGATTAGTTGGGCATATGAAGAGATGAGAGATTCAGAAATACTGTAGAGTAGGAATGAGTTGGAGTCAGTTTCAGTTGTTTAGGGAGTTAGGCTAAATTTAGGACTTGGAGGGATTCCAAGAGTTTTGTTGAGTCATCAAAGAATCTGAATCGATTCATTAGTAGTCTTTGTATAAAAATAAGTCTCAAAGGCACTAGTAGAGAGACCCGCATAGACCTGCAGACCTGTAGATCGGGAGAGGCAGAAGGCCATCGGATTGAAGATCTGGCCAAGACCGGAAGTTTTGAAAGTGGCTTCATTGTACATATGAATGAAGAAATTGTTCTTGAATGTATGTGCTTGGATTGACTTAATTCTGTGTCAATATATTCTGTAATTCGGGGTTTTAAAGGAAGCTCTGCATATAATTGGAGAATCGGTGTTGATTAATGAGACAATGTTAATATTGATCCTGCGGGTCTAAGTTTGAATGTAATAAGGCTTGCATCTACACTTGAGAAGATAGGGTAAATTGATGTTAATCATAGCATGTGAGGTTTTATGTATAATTTGAGAGAATCTGAGATTGGGACCCAATTCTATACAATAGAATCCCCAAGGAATTCGGTCGATTCCTTTCCTGGAAGTGATAAACAGATGAGAAATGTGTTGAATCTCATGTATAAACGATGGTTGGCAATTTAAATGTGCGTACAGGCCTTTCGGATGGCATCGAAAGAATTGGATCATTGCGAGACTGTATATCTTAAATAGTTGATGAATTAATTGGCGATTGACCTTAGAATAATTTTGTGTGTATGTTGGAACATCGAGTACAGGGTGGATTGATACTTCCAAGCAGAGAAGTCGATGCGAAGGTTCTGTGTGTGTTTACACCTGTAGGAGACCGTGAGGGTGAGTTAATTGAACGCAGATTGAGACCGATAGCAAAGAAGTGAAGAGGCTGGTTGATGTTGAAGGAACAACGTGCTGAATTGAAGGGGAGCCGAACTATGAAGAAGCGGAACCTGAAGGTGGTTTGATGGACCAAGAAATCGGTAGTATCGCGCGACGTTTGAAATGGTAATTAGTTTGGGTGGAAAAAACGCGATATCACTCACTGGAGGACGCGTGTCCATAAGTGGTTTTTAAAACCCACTTACATCGCGCAATTTCTGAGATTTAAAACTCGCGCCATTTAATTACGCGATTGCCGTCGGATGTGCACCCATGGGATGGTTGGAGCGCGAGAGCAAGTGGATCATTGGATCCAAGCGGAGTTGCGTACATGATAAGCAAGGCACGTTAAGTTGCTGTGGGGTTGGACTTCCGGTGTGTGAAAATTAGCCAAGGTAGGGTGTTAAGGTTTATATGTTTAAATTGACATTTAAATGTTAATGAGTTAGACCTTTGAATGCAAGGGAACGATAAAGTATGGCATGAGGCTTGTTAATCCTCGCATTAGCAAATGCATATGAAGAGTGTTATAGATGTGGACCATTATAATGAATCGAAGTTTTATGTGAATTGCCCATGAGATAGGAGGAAGGTTATAACTTTGGAATAGTTGGATTATTCAAATGTTAATTTGAATAGTCATGAGAAGGGTTTGAACCCAAGGTTTGAACATTGGTCCAGTTTCTTTTATAAGATGGGGTTAACATATGGGTTTTAACCATAGACTGAAGCAAAAATTAAGGCTTCTACATAGCAGAAATGAGATCTGGGTTTTTGTATGGTTTTCATAAACCAAGGGGAATTCTGTTCTAATATCTCATATCTAAGATTTGAGATATAGAAGTCTCAGTATATGGTATTTGTTTAGATTGCTAGAAAACAGAGTATTGAAATTGCCAGACGGTAATGGGTTTTGGTCTAGCAGAGATAACACATTATTATGTGTATTTTAAATGAGGAGCTCCTAGAGATACAATTGATTGAAATTGCCAGTTGAGATTAATTGGGGCTAAAATTTGGAGATGCATTTTATATGCCTGAGAGTTGAGAATATGGGTAAGCAGGGTACCTCGTTATCATTGGATCACACCATCCCTTAGCATGGCTAGATTTTTGCCCATGAGGTTTCAAACTGGTGACCTTTTCATCATGGAGTTCCTGAACAGAACACCCTGCCATCTTCTATTCTATTTCCTGTGGGCCATTATTAATAATATTATAAGGTAGACATTGTAACATTTTATTTATGGTTGGCATTGATTTTTTTTTCTTGTTATTAATACTTTTTTTAATGCCAATTGTCAAGTCCATGTTGAACACATAAATAATTATACATCTCTTTCATATTGGATTGTAGAAAACATGTTTTAGCACAATGAAAAATGAAGCTTGGGGATTGTTCCCAAATTTTTTTTAATCAAAGATGATTTCCAAGTAATCTTTACCCATGTTGAACACAGAAAGAATTATACATCTCTCTCATATTGGATTGTAGAAAACATGTTTTAGCACAATGAAAAATGAAGCTTGGGGATCGTTCCCAAACTTTGTTTAATCAAAGATGATTTCCAAGTAATGTTTACCCTTTCTTGTTCATTTCTTCAATTAAGGAAGCCCTGGAAGGATTTTGTCCACTAAACTTACTCCATAAAATAAGATAATATTATTAATATCTAATAGATGATTATAGAAATAAGTCAATAGGAGTAAAAGAGTACCTCTACTATAAATAAAAGGTTAATGGGACTTAAAAAAAAATAAAAATACCTCCACTATAAATAGAATGTGGAAGTGCAAAAGTAACTCTTAGTTCAACATTAAAAGCAAAAACTAAATGTCTAACTAATAGCTATATATCTATCCAAGAGAACTAAGTGTCTAACTAAAAGTTAATATTATAACAGTTTCTTTAATTACATTTGGTGTAAGTTCCAAGTGTGCCCTTTAAGCTAGCATTTTCTTTCAGAAACTCTATATTCTTAGCTTTCCACAGGAATAAAAAAATGAAGCTCGGGAACAGTTCCAAACCTTTTTTTATCCGCAAATATTTCTAAGAGGCTTTAGCCTTTTTGGATCATTTCTTCAATCGAGGAAGCACTAGGAGGATTTTGTCCACTAAACTTGCTCCATAAGATAATATAATGGTGTCAATATCTAACAAATGGCTAAAAATTGGGTTAATGGGATTTAAAAGTGTACATGCATTGTATTTACAATGTGAAGTGCAAAAGTAACTCTTATATCAATGTTAAAAATAGAAACTGAATGTCTGGCTAAAAGCTAAATATCTAGCCATAAAAGCTAATTTGAACTTAATTTATGGAATATCTAGCCAAGAGAACTGAGTGTCTAGATAAAAGCTAATATGAACATAATTTATGGAATTAAAATTGAAAGATAGTTAAAATAACAACAATTCTAATGAATATCACTCTGGAGTGGCCAAGATGATATTGTACAAACTGAACCACCAAAAATCTCCCAGGCCAACTACTTCTCTGCCTAAGTCGAAATTAGTATGCAATTGAACGAACAACTTAAAGACAATAGACTGTAAGGATAGTGTGCGAAATTTTGATGTGAGATAATCTCCCAGTTTGTACACCGTTGCGTAAACTATGCTAATCAATCCATCAAAGCCCCAATTTAGAAGCTCAATTAGCAACCTAACATGCTTTATTAATAGCAGAAGTTTTCGTGCATATCAAGAAAATCGAGTTGCGAAAAGGTGGAAGGCTGATGCCTCCCCTCCCTCTCTCTGAGATCCTGCCATATTTTCTCTTATACAATATTAAGATGGTGGGGGGACTCCCCAATCTGTTGCCTCAAATTGTAATTCGTATTCTCTAATCTGTCAGAAACATTAAACATATCGTTATTCAATTTTTGAATACAGATATTTATGTATCAGCATCATACAATTTAATCATAGTTGTTAATATGTGTTTTTAGTTAACTGCACTGGTCTTTTCTTTGTGCTAAACCAATATTGTACATGTCCACAGGAGGAATCGATTAGGGAGGCAATTGAAGATGCTGGCTTTGAAGCCACCTTAATAGAAGATGATATTGATGAGAGGTCTGCAATAACTGTATGTAGGCTTCGCATAAAAGGAATGACATGCACTTCTTGCTCTAGCACTGTGGAATCTGCCTTGGAAAAGGTTCAAGGAGTGAAGAAAGCTGTAATTGCTTTAGCAACTGAAGAAGCAGAAATCAGATATGACCCTAAGCAAGTTAACTACAAGCAATTGATTGATGCAGTTGATGACACTGGTTTCGAAGCTTTGTTGATTAGTACTGGGGAAGATAGGAATAAGGTTCATCTCAAACTGGAGAGAACCCTTTCAGATAGGGAAATTAGAGTAATTCAGCAGTCACTCCAAGCATTGCCAGGAGTAGAAGATACAGAAGTGGATGTACAACTAGAGAACATAACTGTGTCATACAATCCAGATTTGACTGGACCCAGAACATTCATCGATGTGATTGGGGAGACATATCCTGGACGCTGTAAGGCAACTTTATTTCAGCCTGGAGGACTAGGAGGACCGGACAGAAGTGAAGAGATTAAGCAATACTATAAGTCTTTCCTATGGAGTTTGGCTTTCACTGTACCAGTTTTTCTCCTAGCCATGGTTTTTATGTATACTCCAGGAATTAAAAGAGGTTTAGAATTAAGATTGGTGAATATGCTAATGCTTGGAGCACTTCTAAGGTGGATCTTGTCAACTCCTGTACAATTTATCATTGGATGGCGATTTTATACTGGTGCATATAAAGCATTGCGTCGTGGCTCAGCCAACATGGATGTTTTAATTGCCTTGGGAACAAATGTAGCTTATTTCTATTCGGTCTACACAGTGTTGAGGGCTGCAACTGATAACAGTTTCAAGGGTACTGATTTTTTTGAGACTAGTGCTATGCTTATCTCCTTTATTCTTCTAGGAAAATATTTGGAAGTTCTAGCCAAAGGGAAAACTTCAGAAGCTATTGCCAAACTAATGGATTTGGCACCAGATACTGCTACTTTATTGACTTTTGACAGCCATGGGAATGTGGTATCTGAACGTACAATCAGCAGTCAGCTGATCCAACGCAATGATATCATCAAGATTTTACCAGGTGAGAAAGTCTCTGCAGATGGTTTGGTTGTCTGGGGGCAAAGTCATGTCAATGAAAGTATGATAACAGGTGAAGCCAGGCCTGTTGCAAAGCGAATAGGTGGAGAAGTTATTGGTGGGACGGTGAATGAAAATGGAGTACTGCATATAAGAGCTACACATGTTGGCTCAGAGAGTGCCCTTTCACAAATAGTCCGGCTTGTTGAAGCAGCGCAGATGGCTAAAGCACCAGTGCAGAAGTTTGCAGACAACATTTCAAAATTCTTTGTCCCATTGGTAATGCTAAAATTAATTTTTTATTAGTTTCCTGATTAGTCATTTGTCTTTAGATTTTGAAGTTCTTTCGTCCACAGATGAGGCATCTGTCCTTAGATTTCAAAGTTCTTATTCTTCCAAAGTTACGTAAAAAAATGAGCCTTCGGCTTTTTTTGATTCCACACGAGCATTTGGTATCCGCAGGCTGAACCTATATGAAACTCTGCTTTTGAAACTATGCATGGTTACCTTTGTTTCCTGTTTTGTAGGTTATTGTGATCTCCTTTACTACCTGGCTAGCATGGTTTGTAGCAGGCAAGATTGGTTCGTACCCCAAGTCTTGGATCCCTTCTTCCATGGATGAGTTTGAGCTTGCTCTTCAGTTTGGCATATCTGTCATGGTTATAGCTTGCCCCTGTGCTTTGGGCCTTGCAACACCCACTGCAGTCATGGTGGGTACTGGAGTAGGTGCCACACAAGGTGTTCTCATCAAAGGGGGAAAGGCACTTGAAAGTGCACATAAAGTAAGTGATATATTGAGAGATCTTTTTGTTATTTGAATGAGAACTAGGTGTCTAGCATTAGAGAAGTACCTCTCTGAGTCTGGTTATGTTCATCTTTTAAAAGGAAAGGTTTATTGATGAATGGAGGTTTTGCTATCTGCAGGTGGACTGCATTATATTTGATAAGACAGGGACACTCACTATTGGAAAACCTATTGTTATTAACACTAAGCTTATGAAAAACATGGTCCTGCATGACTTCTATGAAATTGTTGCTGCAGCAGAGGTAGGTCCTACAGCTTTATTTTTTGATTACCTGATTGGTTTAATATGTTAAAGTTGGGATCAGTTGATTCTTTGGCGGCCTATTTGATTGACGTCATTGTTATTGGTTTTGTAGTAGTAGTACAAGGGTTGGTAGGATGCACATTGATGCATTCCTGTATAGCCAACTCTCACAAATATAATACTTATTGATCTGTACCTAAATTTATCTTCACAATCATTCTGCAGTTTTGGTTATGTTCAGATTTAAGGGTTTATATGTCTCATTAGCTAACTTGAATATTGGGTTATGCTCCAGGCAAACAGTGAGCATCCTTTGGCCAAGGCTGTGGTTGAGTATGCCAAAAGTTTGAGAGGAGAAAGTTCAGAAGCAAGCAGGCTGCCAGAGGCACAGGATTTTGTGTCTATAACTGGCCACGGTGTTAAAGCTAGAGTGCACAACAAGAATGTCCTTGTAGGCAATGTCAAGCTAATGTTAGATTCTGGAATTACTATTTCTGAAGATGCTTTTGACATTTTGAAGGAGGTTGAGGGGATGGCTCGAACAGGGATTTTGGTGTCTATCAATGGAGAATTAGTTGGAATAATTTCAATATCAGATCCAGTTAAGCCAGAGGCACTAGATGTAGTGTCCATTTTGAAATCAATGAAAATTAAAAGTATTATGGTAACTGGAGACAACTGGGGCACTGCAAACGCCATTGCCAAGGAGGTTGGAATTGAGACTGTTATGGCAGAAACGCTGCCTGAGGGAAAAGCAGTGAAAGTGAAAGAGTTACAGGTACCCAGTTGTCTCAAGCAACATTTGAGTTTCTGTTTTACCCATAGGCCCTGGCCAACCGTTGTTTCTTCCCTCTAAAACATTTTACCTTGATCATGTGCATTGTTAGTATGACTATCCAATCAGTTTATAAACTTTTGTTGTTCTCTCGACTTTTTGACTGTAGAAGAGTATTTAACTTTCTACTAAGAGAACTTGTCTCTTTGTGTTTTTGGTTGTGCAGGAGTCTGGGATGACAGTTGCAATGGTGGGTGATGGCATCAATGATTCCCCAGCACTTGTGGCCGCTGATGTGGGTATGGCAATTGGTGCTGGTACAGATATAGCCATTGAAGCTGCTGACATAGTACTGATGAGAAGCAACTTGGAAGATGTCATTACTGCCATTGACCTTTCAAGGAGTACATTCAGACGAATCAGACTTAACTATGTGTGGGCTTTGGGTTATAATGTAATGGGTATCCCCATAGCAGCTGGATTATTGTTTCCATTTACTAGATTCCGTCTTCCACCATGGATTGCTGGGGCAGCCATGGCAGCTTCTTCTGTGAGCGTTGTATGTTGCTCACTGTTATTAAGATATTACAAGAGGCCAAGGAAGTTGGATTTGCTTCAAATGCAAACAGTCAGGATTCAGTAAGGTTTGAAAGTAGAAGCACTTTACTCAATTAAGATCAAGCAAAAGAACTGGCTGGTCCATGGTAACTTACTGCTGCAGATTAGTAGACAATGTTTGCACTGTTGCTTAAAGATACCTTGGATTTTTTTTCAATGCGTCAGTGCTTCAGCAGTTAATGAAATACCTGCACGAGTCCTGCTAAATGTAATTTCGTGGGAAGCCAGAGATCTGGTCACTCTTACATACCAGCTTTGGAATTTAAATGCTCTAAACAGCAGCTATTCTGGATGGCTGTCATCTCAAAATATTTGTGTAGTGTTTGTGTAGGTTTGAAAAACACAGGTGTTTTTGTCTCAAGTTATTGTAAATACTAAGGTGTAGATTATCCACTTGAAGTGGTATGTTGGTTCTCTCTGCTTAAGATATATGTAAACACACTGCAGGAGACTTTCATGTAATTTCTTCTATGACAGGATTGATAAGATTGATAATAAGTGGTTTGAGTAAAAATGTATTATTTCTTCCAATAAATAAATATATGAGTGAATGGGAATTTGGCACCATGATTGTCTTTCTATAACTGACATGGGTTGGAGTATTGCATGAATATTATTGGATTTTTTTGATGAAAAATCTTTTGGGGAAACCCCTAGGCACTTCATTGCATTTCATGGATGGTACCTTAGTGTAAACCCATTGCTGTAATTACCTAGTAGGACATCAAGTGAGGCACACAACAGAGGCAGCCAACATAAGTGTTAAATTTGGCAGCTAGGGCCAATTTCCATGTTGCACTGCTCATATGACGGAGATGATATTTTTGTTGGATTCCTCTTTCGGATAGGTGCAAGATTGATCTAATGATCATCTTGTTTGGATGAGCAGAAGTTGGATTTTGAATTATTTTTCACAAGTGCAATTTGTCAAGGTCGGCCAGATTTGTTATGTAGGCTCACAAGCCCCAAAGATGTGTCACACCCTCAATGATGGAGATAAAAAGGAGAGACATAGTCCTCATTTCATTATCATCATCATCTCACACATCTCTCCCTCATCTGATTGGTTCGTACAGCCTTAGAGGCTCTTGTCTCTCCTCCGCACGTGTGAAGGACTCGCTGAAGATTTCAGACTGTTTAGGGCATTTCTGGACAGCGTTAACAAGTGTTGACTTTGGGTCAACACTTGTTATTTGACTTCTATTATGGGTCAGAATTCCTATTTTGAGAGGCCGCAACTGGAGGCACATAAACCGAGGAGCAGCATTGACTTTGACTGCTGTTGACCGCAGCGTTGACCACATGTTTGATTGTTGATTTGATCGCAAACATTGACCATTGCGTTGATTGGATTTCAGGTCTGTTTTGGGCTGTGTTTCACTGCGATTCGAGGTCAAGTTTGACTGGATTTCACTGAGCTTCATTGGACGTTGATTTGCTGGTTTGACCATCGTTGACTTTGTTGGCTAGGGCATCTTGTTGACTGCTATAAATTGTACTTTCTCTCTCTACTGAATTTGACGAATAGTAAGAAGATTTGATCAGAGGATTTTTCTTGCATTGAGGTTTTTCCTTGGCATCCACCAAATTATTGTGTCTCTTGTCTTCTATCGATTTATTTATGTTTTATCAGCATTTACTGTCAATGTTTATGTGATTGCATATTTAGAAATTGAATTGGGCTTGTTGACCACTCCGTGTCAACAACTCCATAACAGTACACCCCCATTTTTGCAAATGAGATTTATCATGTTTGAGGTGTTCACGCCATTCATATTTCATCATTAGTCGACAATTTTATATATGATGTAAACCCATTTTGCATGTTTATAATGTAGATGATCTTAGTAAGACCATCATGTATGTAACAACCTAGGTAAGTTTAGTATTTTGATGACGATTTCTATCCTAGGAGATTTTTCGTCTCACTGATTCATTTGTGTTTCTCGACACAAATGATCGGTAGAGTTTTTCCTCTCCAACTTCACCGCAAAGCTAGGGTGGATTTTGTCGTCGAGATACTGAGTCTTAGTGTTTTCTAACGAGTCTTTGCAAAAATAATTTGGGAATAATCCTAACTAATTAGCTAGATTATTTTATTACAAATTACTTGGTCTCCTAGATCATGTTTTGAGTCGCAGAATTAGGTAGCTATTTGAGGGTCTATTCCAAAAGGGTTTTCCTTTTTCATGTGTCAAATTGTAATATCTTCATGTAAAATATTTTAGTGCATGGTCTCTCATAGTTAGACACCATGGCTAAAGTATTAGAGGGTTGGAAAAATAATTAATTCTCTCATGTGTCAATTAATTAAATTTTCTGGCCAAATTAAATTAAAAATCTTAAGCTAGAAATTTAATTAATTTTTTATCTTAGGTAAATTTAAAATTTTCAAAGGCTAGAAAATGCATGATAAATAACTATTAAGTTGTTTAAGTTTTTTGCGCTGTTGCTGTTGCGCTGCGCAGCCTATGACCTAGCAGCGTCGCCTCTACGCTTTGCTCTCTGGGTTCAGCGCCAATGGAGGTCGGTGGGGGTGCCGAACCTGCCCCTCCCCTGCTCGAACTGATTGCATTCAAGAAGCTCATCATTGGATCTCACAAGAGACCAATATCCGAGGCACAACAGAAGTTCGTTAAAAAGCTGGACTGCATCCCAATTGTAGAACTGCCAATAGCATAAACTTGTAGATCTGCAGTCAATCTAGCAGACAGAGGGCTCATCGGACAATTTACTGGGTTCTGGCCCTCTCCCAAATTTGTTGAAGCATGGGTGTAGAGAAATTGGACGCTGCTCGTATCTGAAGGAATCAAGAGCCATTTTGTTGGAAAAGGATTCTATGTGTTGGTGTTTGAAAGCTCGGATGACAAAAATCTCATTTTCAGAAACGGTCCTTACTTCATGGGGCCTCAGGGTTTATACTTGAACAAATGGACCCCTGACTTCGATCCAGCCCAGGACGTTCCGTCTGCTGTTCCAGTCTGGGTCTGTCTACCTCATCTCCCATTATATTGCTGGAATCAAAAATCTCTGTAGGTTATCGACAACTCGCTTGGAAGGTATATCGATCAAGCTGTTCGAAAAGATCAATACTCCTGCGCACGGATCTGTGTGGAGGTTGATCTAGAGGAAGGGTTACCAGAGGCAATCAAACTTACAGCCGCTGAATGGACGCACATCCAGGAGCTAGATTATGAGCAGCTACCCTTCAAATGCCGGCACTGCCACAACTACGACCACTTCGCAAGACACTGCAAAAAAAAGGAAGGAGAGGAGAGCGAGAACGCGAAAGCAGAACAATGGACCACAATGCAGAAATCAGGGACAACAAAACCCAAAACTAAAGGAATACCAAAGGGAAATAACCTCGAACCAACGGGGCAAGAACAAAAAGATGGGACCACCATCCCCACCTCGAAATCAGGAGATCAAAATGCAGAGTCCAACAAGGCCATAGAAACTCCGGAAGCAAACAGGAACAACAACAATCATTCAAGACCCTCCCCTAACGGGAAAGGAGGAGAGGAGCAAGGGCAAACCCCCGAAGTAGCTCCCTCTCCCTCATATGCCGACGTAGCAAGAAATGAATCACCAAGCTCCTCAGAGGACGAGATCATAGAAAGGCCTGCCAAAAGAGCAGGAAGAAAGTCTCGCAAAGAAGCGAGGGAGGAAGAAGCGGAAAGACAAAAGACTCAAGGAAGTCAACCCACTATAGAAATGTCAATTGGCAGAAACACAAGGACAAGGCCGCCAAAAGGAGGAGGCCCAACTACCCCGAATAGTAAGTAATGAGAATCGTCTCTTGGAATTGCAGAGGGCTCGAGAACCCAATGAAAATAGAAACGGTCAAAGATCTTATGAAAGCGGAACCTGCAGACATCCTAATGCTCCAAGAGACAAAAATTGAAGGGGAAGCCCTGCTAGAGATCAACAAAAAGAAATGGTAGAAGAACACGGGAAAAGCAATAAGCGCAAGAGGCTCCTCGGGTGGAATAGCAACCTTGTGGAAGGAAGATCACTTCAGGCTCGTCAACTCACACAACACACAACACTGGTGTTTCACAGAGCTGAAGCATATATCAAGTAAGTTAACCATTGCACTATTCAATTTATATGTACCAGTATTGTATTCTGAAAAGAAAGATTGTTGGAAAACATTAAATGAGTTTTTGCAACTGAATTCTCCAAACAATATAATCATAGTAGGAGATCTAAATTTAGTAATGAATGGAAAAGAAAAGAGAGGGGGCAGGAACAACAAGGATCAGATGATCCAGGTAGTAGAAGACATGATACAACAATGGGATCTATTGGACTTTAAACCAAGAAAAGGGCTCTATACCTGGACAAATAATAGGACAGGGAAGACCATATATCCGCCAGACTGGACAGGTTCTTGGTCCAAAGCACAATGTTGATGGAAAGGAAGCTTATCTCATCAGCGATCCTTCCAAAGCTCACCTCGGATCATAAGCCCATCCGGCTAATGCTAGAGGAGGAAGAGAATTTGGGGCCAATCCCATTCAGATTTATCCCACTGTGGAATGGAAAGAGTGGCTTTGTAGAGACGGTCTGAATGGCATAGAACACCTCAGTCAATGGCTCTCCCAATTATGTATGGGAACAAAAATTATAATTAACAAAAAAGGCACTCAAGGAATGGAGTAAACTCCCAACAAACACTCCCAAAGACCAAAGAATCGAGGCAGTGCAACACTTGGAAATTCTGCAAAGTGAAATGGACACAATTGATATAAACAAAATAGAATTAGAAAAGGAGCAAGTAGTCTAATGCAAAACATTCCTCTCCTTCATAAATGAAGAAGAGTATGGGAGACTAAAGTCCCGTAGTCTCTGGCTGGAGGATGGAGATAGAAACACATCATATTTTCATCGACAATGTAGAGCTAGACTCTCCAGGAATCACATCTCAGAGATCACTTCCTCTGATGGGAGGCTCTGCAAAGGAATAGAACAGATAAAATCTGTTGCAGTATTACATTTCCATCATCTTTACAGCAAAGAGAAAGAGGACTGTGAAGAAGATAAAAAAGAATTCCTGAAGAACATTCCGGCATTGGTCACCACAGAGGACAATACAACATTATTGAAGCAAACAAATGAAGAAGAAATTAGCAACATAATTTGGTCCATGAACCCAGACAAAGCCCCTGGGCCAGATGGGTTCACTATACACTTCTACAGGATATGTTGGGATATAATTAAAACAGATCTAATTAGAATGATAAAAGGATTCTTGAAGAAAGCAAAAATGGGGGGCAACACCAACTCAACATTCCTCGCCTTAATCCCGAAAGAGACAAAGCCCTCCTCCTTTGATAGGTTCAGACCAATCTCTTTGTGCAATTCCTCATATAAAATTATCGCAAAACTTCTTGCAAATAGAATAAAGCCACTGCTGAGCAAACTCATATCAGACTCGCAAGGGGGCTTCGTCAATGGGAGACACATCTTGGATAATGTAATCCAAGTCCAGGAAGCCATTCCAGCAATCTTAGAAAGGAGAAAGGTATGCTGATCAAGTTAGACATGACTAATGCCTTCGACAGAGTCAAGTTGTCCTATCTATATCAAGTTCTAATCTCCTTTGGATTTGATCAAGATTTTGTAAATCTGATCCAAGCATGCACCAGTGGTCCATGGATAGCGCCTTTTTGGTAAATGGGAGGCCAGCTGATTTCTTCCAAGCCACGAGGGGGTTGAGACAAGGATGTCCCCTTTCTCCATTCCTCTACATCTTAATGGAGGATACGTTGAGCAGAAAGCTAGAGCTTGATATGATAGCAGGAACAACCCCAGGTTTAAAAATAACAAAGGACCTTAAAGCAATAAACCATGCATTGTTTGCAGATGAATCCCTCATGCTGGGAGGAGCCTCAACCAGAATAGGCTCTGCATACAAAAATACTCTTCAAGCATATTGCAAAGCATTTGGAGCTCTAATCAGTGAAAGGAAAAGTGCAGTATATAGCTGGAATATAGAGGAGGAAGAAACTCAAAACATAGCAAGCAACTTGGGGTTTAATGGATACGCAAAATGGGAAAAAATCAACTATCTTGGATTGCCACTAACACTGGGCACAAACAGAGCCAATCTGTGGGAAGGAGTAATTACAAAAATCAGAGGCAAAATCGCTGCATAGGGTGGCCAATGGCTAACTCATGGAGGCAAATTAACCCTTATAACAGTGTTGTCATCTCTGCCAATTTATCAGGCGTCATACCTGCTGGCACCCAAGTCGATCTCAGGACAGATTAATAAAATCATGAGGGATTTTCTGTGGCAAGGAGGCAAAGGAAACCAGAGAAAATTTCATCTGGTGAAATGGGAGATACCAAAGCGAACTTTGAAGGAAGGAGGCCTTCAAATTCGAGATCCGGACTCTGCCAACGTATCTCTGGGATGTAAAATACTCTGGAAAATCCACAGCGACCCCAATCATCCCGTCAGCACAGCTCTGAGGCATAAATACCTACCAAATGCAAATCTAAGAAACTTGCAGAACACAAACAGCAAAAAGAGCTCGCTGTTATGGTAGTTATGTATTAAAGCGCAGCGTTTTTTCACCCGGAATTTATATCGTATCCCAGGGAATGGGAAACGCGTCAAGCTGCTGACTTATAGTATAATGGGCCACTCGCCATTAGCCACACAAGACAACCTGCATGAGATATGTGTGTTTTTAGAAAACAGAGGGGACAAGACACTCTACGATATCTCAAAGTGGAACGAGTCTGGGCTCTGGATTGATTTGGATTTCAGAGATATACCAGCTCACCTAATACAACAAACATAAATGCTCAAACAGGAACTTCGTGAGGCTGCCCCGATGCATAAAACAGAAAAGGATAAATGGGGATGGGGACCTACAGGAGCATACACCTCAGTCAAAGGCTATGAACTGATGCAAACACACAGAGACCGAATTCATCCAGCAAAGTTTTGGAAAGAGGTATGGGATCCAATGGCACTGCCCAAGGTAAACTTCTTCTTCTGGACACTAATGCATAGAAAGATCCTGACCGGTGAAAACCTTATGAAAAGAAACATTGCAGGTCCGCATAGGTGCACACTTTGTAAAGAAGCCATGGAAACCATGGATCATTTATTTGTTGAATGTCCATATGCAAACAGAGTTTGGACCCACATTATTCAAGGATTAAAGGCTATAATCCCCACTAAAACTTCAGTTATGGACTTATTCCTCTCATGGAAAGAGCGCTATCCGTCGCTCTCCCTAAACTCATCATGGGCCAGAATCTGGATCACTCTCCCCAAGCTAGTGTGTTGGAAGCTATGGCTAGCTAGAAATGAACAGATATTTAACAATGTAACTTGGACCCCCAACATGGTAGCAGCAAAAGCAAAAGGACTCCTAGAAATTTTGAATTCTCAGAAAATCAAAGAGGACAATTCGGTGCAGCAAGAGGAAAAGATTTGGCTTGGTACCCAAGCATTCACCCAACGGATACACAGCACAAAAAAACCCCTCAGAAATCCTGAGTGGAGGCTAAGAGAAAAGGATGAAGCTTTTCAGAATTAGTGGAGGAAGCAAGGAATAACAACAGTTTTTTTTGACGGTGCCTCTAAAGGCAACCCCGGGACAACAGGAGCTGGAGGACTCATATACTCTTCTGATGGAGGCATCAAAGAAACCCTCAGTTGGGGACTAGGACAACAAACTAACAATCAAGCAGAAATCCTTAGCTTGATAAAAGTATGCCAAATAACCAAAGAAAGAGGACATCGGGAGTTGCAAGCATTCAGAGACTCAGAAATCCTGATCAAAATAATACATACGCAAGGCCAATTCAATGAAGCTGGTTTAAATAAGAATCTGCAAAGGCTGAGATATCTACTCCAAGACTTCACTTCCTTCAAATTCTATCACATCCTCAAAGAATCAAACAAAGAGGCATACTTCTATGCCAACAAAGGCTGCCTCTTGGCCCAAGGAGACCTCAGCGCAAATGGCAAGGATCCAGAAACAATTTGTATACCATGAAAATAGAAAATTGCTGGAAACAGAAAAGGTAAAAGAATTGCACTGAAAGATGTAAGGCTGCGGCCATTCGGAGTTCTCTACTAATAAAATCCATACCCGTTTCAGTTAAAAAAATAATAATTTCAAAGGCTAAATTCATGGGTCTATAAAAAAATATTTTTTTAAAGGTTCGAGTCCAAGGGAATATTGAAAATTTTGGACCCTTGGGCTTTGATAGTTAAGTCAGTCAAAGTCAATTTTTTGAGGTAATTAATTCAAAAATATTATTTTTGAGTTAATTAAAAATGAATATATTGAAAAAGTTGAAATTCCTCAAAAATAATAATTTCGACGGACGAGATTAAAAGATAATCAAATCTTTTTCAATAGTCGAGATTAGTTTGACAAGAATCAAGCGAACTAGCCGTTGGAGATTTTAATCTATTAATTAGAGGTTTTTGTCCATCATTTACACCCGATCTTTGAATCGTGCCCTTGCTTTGAGAAGCTCTTGTAACATTTACTGATCAATAAAATCGAAAGACTTTGGGGTTACAGACTTTGGTGTTCATTTTCCAGATATATGTGGTAATATTGTTTCTAAAACTCTGCTACTTTTATTGACATTTTCTGGTTAATAGTCTTTAAGGATTGATTTGCATACAGGTATCTTATGCAGATTTCTGAGTTTTCTTAAATTTTATTTTGATTTGATAGAAATATCATATATCTATGTTTCTTGATGATCTTATGGTTATTTTTTAAATCACTATTAATCTAAAATTCAGATTTGAGTGTGCAGAGGTCATTATTCATGATTTGGCCATCTGAGGAAATCTTAAGCGAGATCAACCGACTCTAAGATTTCAAAAGATCTGAAAAAGCCCATCGTCTTTTAATTTTTGAAGTTATCTTACGAAATATTTTTTGTAGGGTCTTCTTTGGCTTGTGCCTCTCTTAAACTCTTGTTTCTAAATTGTGCAAAAATGGTTAAATCTGGCCAAGTTTTGATCTAATGGATATGCAGAGTAGCATTGTAGATTTGTAATTTTTTTTTTTTTTTTTTTTTTCCACCAGGGTTTAGGGTTCTTATTTTCTGTACATGTGTTGGTTTTTCTGGTACCTTCATTTTGGTTTTGTGCAGGTTATATTGGAATTTTTTTTAGAAAAATTTCTGGATCTGAGCCAGATCTAGGCTTTGGAGGGTAAGATATGGTCTCAGAGTCAGATTTGTTTGCAGATTTGAGCGGGATCTTGCTTCGAAGTATAAATTGCAGGTGCATTTAAATTATTATTACTTTTTTTTCTTCTTCTTCTTCTTCTTCTTGTTAAACTCTGGGAAAATCGAAATTAGTATGCACCAGTGTGCTTGCGCATTCTGTCTGTAGTTGCTCCATTAGCCATCGTTTTTTCTAGCTGCCTGCCCGAGTTTCTTTTGCTGCGGTTTTGCCTCTTCCCTCTTCATGTTGTCCTCACTATCAGTGTCCATCCCTCAACCTCTGTCGTCGTCCATCTCCTTGTGTGTTTCCTATTGCTGCGTATTTCCTGCCTGTGTAAACCCTCATCCTTCATGCTGCTCCCCTCGCTGCCATTTTTTCCTCTGCATGCTCGCTGCAGCTCTACGCTCCTCTTGTTGTCTGCCCGCAGCTCCTCATAGCTTTATCTTTCCCTTCGTCTTGCAAACTCGTCCGCTGCCTACCCTCACGCTCTCCCTTCTCGTTGTCGGCCCTCACGCTGCTCACCTTTGCGTCCTCACATACCCTCACGCTCTCCCTCCTCGCTGTCGGATTTCACGTTGCCTTTCCGCTCCCTTCTTCTCGCCCTCGATCCCTGCCTCCCGCGCCTCCATTTAGCTCTACCGTTGTATACCATCCAACCTACCATTCAAACCTAAAGCATAACACATAATCCATTAACCTAACAGTACACACTTTAATGAGATTTCAATTTTGATTTTTTTTGTTTTGTTTAGGTTTAAACTTATCCATCCTTTGATTTTTTTTTTTTTTTAGTAAGGTTTAGATTTTAAATTTTTGGTTTGGGGTTAAGTTTAAATAAATTAAAAAGAAAAAAATGCTCAAAACTTTAATTAATTTTTAATTTTAAAAAATTTCAAAAAAATAAAATAAAAAAATTTCCTTAACTTTTAACATTAGGAAAAAAAATTTAATTTTTCTTTTTTTCTTTTTTTTTTATACTTAGTTTTGGGCAAATATAATTTTTTCTATAGTCAAAGGTGAAATTTTAATTTACATATCTAAAGTTTGACTAGTAGCGTCAGGTCGAAATTTTAATTTACATATCTAAAGTTTGACTAGTAGCATCAGGTCGAAGGGTTCGAGGCGTTGATTCCGGTGGTGTTTCCGAATTCGCATTTGGACTCCGAACGAGGGAGAAAACATCAGTTAAAGTTTTTAACGCAATCAAGGTACGCCAGATATTTCGTCATGTGACAAAGCTCCAGCTCGACATGTCATCTTCAGTGCGAATCTCCACATGGGTGCATCCAATTCTAGTAAAAAACCTGCAGTGCAAAGCCATTAAAATAAGGGTGCAAATATTATGCCAAGGTGAGATAATATTTTATGATGCATTAATATTCTTAGTGCATAAATATTAAAAAAAAGAAGAAAACCTATGTTTGCAAACCAAAATACTTCGGTGAAAGTATTCACATAGGCGCATGATATATCTTAAGGTTGAGATCATATGTTATATCACCATGGTAGGAGAAACATATATGTTGGACCGGAAAAACCTACGTTGGATGTATGGTAAAGCCATGGTAACAAAGTGCTTTATAAAGATGGTAAACTATGTTACGAAAAGCAAAAGGTGAAATGTATGTGGCATGGAGTTCGAAGTTTCATGGCAAAGATGTGTCATGGTAATGCATTTAAAAACTCCAACAAAAAGCTTGTTACGTGGTTTCAAAGGAATTCGAAAGTCAACTTTCATTAAAGTTCCATCCACTAACGAAGGCCATGAAGATGCGTATGGTGATATGAAGGTTATGTGATTTAGAGCTCCAACGAAAGCTATGGAGATATGGTTTCAAACTATATTAAAGTCTACATACCAATGAAGCCGTCGAAGATTTAGTTGTACACCATGGAGGTAAGTTGCGGGGGTTAGATGCCACCATGACATGGAGATATGCCAATGCACAGCTAGACTAAACCGCCAGAAGTCTTTGTCACACGGCAATCGATTCAAACTTCAAAAGTAATGCGTCCGTTCAAACTTCAAAGCCAATGCGTAACCGTTGGAGCAATGGTTCGAAAACTTTGGTTAAATAAAATGCAACCATTATTGCACGAATAATTGAAGTGCTAAAGATAACATTTATGTTATGGTTGTTAATGTCGAGACCTCATTTGATTAGCGCTTATGGCTAATAAAAACTATAGGAGTTAGTTTTTCATCAAAACAACCATGTGCTATTTAAAGAGTTCTGATATAATTTTAAAACTATATTCATTATGTACCGAGCCATTTGTTTGGCCATCATTTAATTTTTTCAACAAATCATGCTAAACTTGGTATTTGGTTCACCTATAAAATGCTCGAGTGAAGAAGCATAAAGGGCGGAGAAAAGTATTAGCTTAATGATGGTAGAAGTGTTAGCTTGGTGAATGAAGAAAGGCGAGGGATCCAATTCACAGGTTTCACAAGCCATCAAGAGGCAGAGTTAGAAGACAAATCCAAAGAAGCAAAAGCAAGTTAGCGAAGCCTTCTTTGGAGGAATTCCATCAAGTCTGAGTGTTGTCGAAGTGCAATTTGAAGTGCCAGGAGGGTAAAGACAGTGCATCGTCTGGATGTGTGAAGTTGCTCGAGGTTTTGGCAAAGCTAGGATTGGGATTTTTGGGAGCATCTTGAAGCCGATTTGAGCACTTGAAGAGCCAAAACAGGGGTTTTGGCACATTCTGGATTCGATGACAACCTTTGTTTCTCAGCAACAGTAAAAATTATGTTGAAATTAGTACCTGAAGTGTGTCCCACTTTGTCAAGTGGCGACGAGGTAAAAATCATTGTATTGTTGAAAATTGAATACTTGTTTTTAGTAGAGGTCGGAGTCAAAGTTATAAGACTATATTTTGTTGTAATTGACAAGTCAGTTGTAGGTTGTCAAATAATTTTGCTAGAGTTTTCTGCACGAGCACATTTCCAGTCTCAAGGAAATAACCACAAATTGAAAAATCTATATCTATGTACATCTTTCTTTTAACCGAAATACAAGTAGCCTAGCCTATTAGAGCTCGACATGGAGACGTAGCCCAGGAGGGGTGAACTCTGTCGACAATCTCGGTGTCTTTCTTATCGACGATGCATGTTTATAGTTTCTGAATTCTTTATGGTGAATTTTCTCAGCTAAAATTAAATTACTGTGAAAACAAAAACCCATTTTAAAACTTGCCAAGTGTTAGGTGTCGATCTAATTCCTGACCTTTTTCGCAAAATAATTATCAAAAACATTCTTTATGGTGTATTTTCCATCTTGTCAATGATCCCACCGAGATGAAGTCCAATCATCAGAAGAAAACATTTTTTGTAAGTTTCTTGTTCAGAATTGATACATTGCAACTTGAGGAAGTGAGTTGCAAATCTCTTTATTGCAGGCCTGACAATCTCTTTGCCCCCAGTGTTTTTCCTCATTAGGCTCAACCCATGAGTGGTTGTAGATGTATTTGTAAGGAACTTGGCATGATCTACAGTGTTTTTTACCCACTCCAATTTTCCTATGTCCTCAAGCATGAGGTCTATGCAATGTGCAGCACATGGATTCCAAAATATGGTCTTATATTTGGACTCAAACATCTTTCCAGCAAGAACATAGTTTGAGGTATTATCTGTGATGACTTGCACAACATTTTTCTCCACCACTTCCTTAATAATGTCATCCAAAATCTCAAATAGAATGATTGCATCCTTCACCTTATGAGATGCATCAACTGATCTCAAAAACATGATTCCTTGAGGGAAAGAAACAAGGACATTAATGATAGCGCGGTTCTTTCCATCGATCCATCCATCTGACATGATTGAACAACTTGTTTTGAGCCATGACTCTTTGTACTATGCAAAATACTCATCAATAGAAGAAATATCATTTTGCAAAAGAGATCCCCACATAGCTTGTTAGGAAGGTGACCGAGCAACATTAAATGGGATATTTGCATCATACCAACATGATTCTAGAAATGCCAATTGAAAAGAAGATTATTTGCATTTTTTTTCCAATATTCATCCAAAGTGGGTTGATGAATTGGCTGCGAGGAAGTGGGATTAGCAGAGGCAGTGGTGGTAAAGGATGATAAATAACTCTGGATGTTCGACCTCTTTGTTCCTTTAGATTGTTGGCCTTTATGATAAGACCCAATAACATGAGTGTTAACACTGGAAAATCATACGAGCAAAAGACATTAAAAATGTCAAGAAGAAGGTACAACTAAAGGTTTCCAGAGAATAAATACATTCGGAAGAGCCAAAAAAATAAATTCTTCCTAAAGTCAAAGGACAAATTTAGGGACAACGCACAGGAAACAAAGGCTTTTTGCACACATTGCGGCTTTTTGTTCGATAGTCACGCGGTCCTCGGGATGGCGGAATGTCACCATCCGGGACCACTTGACACACTTGGTTAAAAATATTTCCACTCAACCTAACCAAGTACAGTCGCCTTTGAGCCACCTTGATGCCTTAATGCAACACACAAAGGAATCATACCTCCACTCTTGTGTCACCATCCATCTTGGGCCAAGAGGAGGGAAAATTTGAAAGTGGTCTATAAAAGTCAGCATTTGGAAGAAGAATGGGAGACACATTGTTATGTTGGCCAAATTTCTCCATAGAAAATCAACGTGTGTTGTCCAGTAGCAGAAGGATTTGAAGGACTCAGTTGTTGGCCACCCAACATCTCAGTCCAAGAGAGAAGATTTCACCACATGTTCGACGATCTACTAGTGTTTGAGAGGGAAGAGTGGCTTGCTGAAAAATTGAGGGGAAGATACCCCCTTGTCTTGGATATTGGAGCTCCGTATCTCGAAGGATCCACTACAAGGGATTTCACATTCTATCTTCTATTACCACCAGCACCTAATAAAGGGAGAAGTTCTCCATTTTGATTTATTAGTGGGTTTGCTCTATCGAGCGTGTATCTTGTGCATGTTGTTTTGTTTTTGTTTTATTGTTTATGTAGCATGCTATGTTTCCTTTATAACTTAGCTTATTACATGGTGAACTTGTTCCACTAATGTTTAACAAACCATTTTGGCATGTGACTCTTATATAGGTAAGTAGCCTGGCTCCTAGGCAAAGTGTATTTCGTACGCCCATGCGCCGAATACACTACCACAAGGAGGAACATAGTGAAAGGGGTCATTGGAGGAATGGATAGAAGAGGAGTGTTGAATCTCAAAATCATCATACCCACTCTCTTTCATGGATTGTAAAATGTCCTTCTTCCTTGCAATTTCTCCTTGGATAGCCTTCTCCCTAGCCTTATTCTCCTAAAAATTCTCAAACTTGGAAAGGTATTATGCCCTAACAAGACCTATCATTTCCTTTGGTGCATCACATGGCTTTACTTGTCCTCTTATCCCAGCCAAGTGTTGTTTCAACCTTAGAATACCCCCACCTCCATTATATTTATTACATAATTTGTATATCATTTTTCCATCAATCACATCACAATGAGCCCATGCACTGTCCTTGGATTTTGGAGGCATGTGGCTATAAATATTTGAAATTTGCAAAGAAATATGCCATTAAAAAAAATTGCAGCTAATAAAAATGGAAAACCTAAGATAAATTTGGGGGAAAAAAAGGGCATATTTAGCCTACAAAATTTAATAGCAAAGAACTAGAGATTTGATAACAATGTAGCATAGAACACATAAAAAAAAATACATGGACAACAATGAAATATGGATTTTTTCAAGTGAAAATCCTTACGTGGGAATGAAAACTAGCCTCCTTAGCCTCCTCTTGAATATGGCAAGTATATTAGCATCTCCAAACTATCTACAAAATAGCTCAAAGTCTAACTTCAAGCCTCCAATATGACTACTCCAGCAAAAACTCAACACTCTCCAAGCTCCCAATAAAACTCACAAAAACTCCAAATGAGATGTGTGAGATAAATAAGATGGGATACCTCCTTTTATTGGCTTGGAGGGGATGTTTTTGGAGGGAAACAACCCTTAGTTTCCCTCCAAACCACCTTAGAAGCCGCAAAAAATCCTCACGGTGGGTCCGCGTCCGGTGTGGCAATGAACCAGTTGGTTTATGATAGAATTGATCAGTTTATGACGAAGTCGACTAGTTTACCCATAAATTGGCTGATTCCATCATAAACTGGTTGGTTAGGCCCGATTTTTATGAAAATTTGGAGAAGTTGCCCCTCTGATTGGGATTTTTCCCAGTCTTGATGGTTTCGCCAATGAACCGGCTAGTTTGACTGATTTCCGGCTCAAACCGGTCGATTTTTAAAACTATCCTCCAAATAAGTTTGTCATCTCTATTTGTTAATCTTATATGACTATCAAATAGGGCTTTCAAGAAGCCTTTTCATACGCCATGAAACTCCCCCTCTAGGCTCAACTTGTAGAAATTTATAAATACTGTTATGTATTATCGGACTCTCCTGATCTAACAATTATATCCACTGTTAAATACAAAATCCTTCTACTTAATTCTTTGCGGAAATTTAATCGCCAATTGCAAACACATGAAGAATTTTTTTTTACACATAACACAAATATTTTTACCGGGAAAGCATAAAGCTAAAAAACCCAACTATCATATATTATGTTTATCGTGGATCATGAAACAATCTCATACAAAATTCTACTCCAAGAGCTCTCAGTACAATATACAATCGTCTCACACTATCATACAAAAATTGGCTCACACATGCACCAATTTACTGCCTCCTGATAGCTTACCTCCACTGCGCAATCCTTGCTGATGAAGATCCCTGAATGAATTCGATTTTGTCTTGCCTTGACTGCACAATCCCCATTGGCATCTCCAATGTGTGTTTGGTTGCATTGAATGCACCATTATAGTCACAACTGATAGTCAACCAGGCCCTTTCACCTATCTCTCAACTGGGTCTCCACTAGATCTGACATGCATGTAGTTAACAATAATATTTATTCAGTTGCATGTGAGACCACTGCTTGTGAATTAATTAAATAATTAATTCATTGATCTCTCACTAGTGTATCTTTAGTTACAACTAGTTACAACTAGCACAACTGAGTTTAACTCACTTAACTGAGTTAAACTAAATAAAAACTCACATAACTACACATCCAACTCTGTTACAACTTTGTATCACTCAGTTACAACGAAGTCCACTGCATGGTCCACCAACCAACCACTTCAACTTGAAATCCACTTAGCTAACTGATTTTCCACTTCAGTTAACTATTTCCAAGTGCTCATTGAAAATAGATAATTATTTATTGTCTAATTATTGTTAAGGGCTAACAATAATCGACATGCATTCCATGAAACAACTTCGCACATTCATTCCAAAAATAGATGCCCATCCATCCATATAATTTGCTCAACCATCTATAAATAGATTATTGCTAAACATAGACTTTGATCCAAATTCTAAAAATAGACATATCACCTAAAAATAGCCTATGGACCCCACCCACCTAGTATAGGTGCTTAATTTTCACTAGAATCATCATCTTGTTGAATCTCAACAAGAAAGGGATTATCCTTCACCCCGATCTTGTCTCTATGGTATTTGAATTTGCTCCTGGTGAGCGCCTTCGTCAAGATATCTGCATCCTGATCTTCTGCTGGAATGTACTGAAGCAACATGATCCTTCGCTGCACACAATCTCTGATATGATGATACCGTATATCTATATGCTTAGATCTATCATGAAACACTGGATTAATTGAGAGTTTAATGAAACTCTAATTATCACAATGAATCACTGTAGGATCTAAATGAGAACCGAACAAACCGACTAGGATCTTCCTCATCCAGATAGCCTCACATACAGCTTGACTTGTTGCCATGTATTCTGCTTCCGCTGAACTGAGTGCCACGGATCTCTGTTTCCCGCTGTACAAAAAACATTTGTAGATCCGATACTGAAAAACCCTCTTGATGTGCTCTTTCTGTCCGTTGGGCTGCCTGCCCAATTTGCATTTGTGAAGCCATGCAACTTCACCTCATCCGTCTGTCTGTACCATAAGCCATACTTGAGATATCTTAGGACATGCTTTCCCTCCTTCCAAAAGAGCTTGGTAGGCTTAACCATCACTTAACTAATTTGGTTCATCACATAGCATATGTCTGGTCTTCTATTAACTAAATACATGAGCGAACCCACCAACTGTTGATAGACAGTAGCATCCACTACCTCTCCAGATGTAGCGTCCTCCTTCCTCCAGTTTCCTGGAAGAGGAGTATCCACGGGTTTGAAACCCTCCATGTGAAACTTACTGAGTATCTCCCTTGCATACTTGCCTTGAGACACAAACAGTTCACCTTCTCGCTGCCATATTTCCAATCCAAGGAAATAGTGAAGGAGGCCCATATCCTTCATCTCAAACTCCTTTGCAAGATCCTCCTTGCATGAGTGTATCTGTTGCTCATCACCAGTCAGTATTAAATCATCAACATAAAGAATGATTAAAAGCTTACCCTCCACCACAATCTAGTATAGTTTTGCATCCGCCTCACTCTTGGTGAAGCCAAGTCCAGTGAAATAGTTTTCGATCCGAGTGTACCAAGCACGGGGTGCTTGCTTCAACCCATACATCTCTCTTTTGAGTTTGCACACATGTGAATCGCTGTTGAAGATCTAAAATCCTTCAGGCTGCACAATGTACGCTTCTTCCTCAATGATCCCATTAAGGAACACATTCTTCACATCCATCTGATGAATGTGCCAACCCATCTGCGCTGAGAGAGCACGGATGGTCCTTATGGAAGAATACTGTGCGATAAGTGCAAAGGTTTCTTCATAATCAATCCCCTCGATCTGTGAGAAGCCCCGGGCTACAAATCTTGCCTTATACTTCTCAACACTCCCATCAACAACTTGCTTTACCTTGTAGATCCATCTTGAACCTACCATTTATTTATCAATCGGCCTTGGAACAATTTCCCAAGCATTGTTTCTGAAAATGGAGTCATACTCCTCCACAATTGCATCTACCCATGTGGGCTCCTGCACTGCTTCCTAAAAGGAAAATGGATCAGTCACAATACATTTGCTCATGAGAGCCACGTATCCAGTGAAAAGGTCAGGAGATTGTCTCTGTCTGCGTTGTAAAGTAGGGACTCCTACATTTTGTGCCGCGTCAAGCTTCAGCCTCTCAACTTTTGTGGTACACCTTCTACCAGTTCTGATGTTTGGCTCTGCGTGAGTGGACTCCTCCACTACATGAACCTCCTCCTGTGGCTATTTCACATCTAGATACTCATCTTTTGGAACAATCAGTTCCTCCTCTGCATGCAAGTCTAACTCCCTCTCAAGCAACAAATTCATGGCTTTCTCCTCATTGAATTTTATATCCTGTCGCACGACAGTCATTCGACTGTTTGGAAAATACACACGATAATTATGGGATGGTTCTGTGTACCCAAAAAATATCCCAACTTCAGCACTCAGCTCCAGCTTCTTCCTGGCATTCTTGGTCACATGAACATAAACATATGAGCCAAAATCTTAAAGTGAGAAATATCTGGTTTCTTACCAGTAAAAGCTTCTTTAGGTGTACTCATGCTAAGTACTCTATGAGGACAACGGTTTTTCACATAAATCGCAGTGTTGCATGCTTCCGCCCACAAGTGCATTGGTAGGCCCTGATTATGCAACATAACTCGTGCAACACCCATGATCGTTCTATTCTTCCTCTCTGCGACCCCATTCTGATGTGGGTTATGAGGCACTATGAGTTCTCTCTGAATTCCTTCTTTGCTACAGAAGTCTTTGAATTTGTTCGAGATATATTCACCACCATTATTGCTCCGCGGAGCCTTCACTTGCTTCCCCAACTCTTTCTCCACCAATGCTTTAAACTCACAGAACTTTGAGAATGTTTGATCCTTCTTTTGCATGAAGAAGATACAACATCTATGAGAATAGTCATCAATAAAAATAACATAATACCTGTGTTTTACTGTTGAAGCAATCGAGAATAGTCCACACACCTTTGTGTGAACTCTCTCCAGGATCCTCGCAGCATGGTTCTCCTTTTCATGAAAGGTGGTCTTCACAAACTTACCCATAGTACATCCCTTGCACTGATTTATCTGCGCAAGTGTACCCTTGGGAAGTCCAGTAGAAATTTGCTACAATATTTTCAGGGTGCCATGGTGAAGATGGCCCAATCGCTTGTGCCATAATGCGCCCTCATCCCGGCTCACCACTTCTTCTTCTTTGCCCACCATTGCAGCGCAGCCATCTACCTCTAGCTTGTAGAGATTCTTAACTTGAATCCCTATCCTCTTGGTTTGACCTGTTGTTTTATGTCGCAGGAAAGCTTTTCCATCGCTGAAAACAATGTCATAACCTCTGTCCTCCAACATCACGACCGAGACAAAGTTTTTTTTTCAGACCTGGAACATGCATAACATTTTTTAACAGAAATGGTTTACCTGACTTCCTCTCAAAGGTAATGATACTAATTCCGGTCGCATTGTATCGTCCATCGTCGCCCATCTCTATATGCGTTTGGAGATCTTTCTCCTCCAAGTCACTGAAAAGCTCCTTATCTCCCGTCATGTGGAAGGAAGCACCACTATCAAGATACCACACTGATCCCATTGCACTTTAAACCAAGCATGCGATCAAAGAGAAATCAAGTTCAAATTGTGAGGCAAGGGCCTCACTAGTTGCAGCTCCAACAACCTTCTTGTTCTTCTTTTCCTGTGGGCAGTTAGTGGCGAGATATCCATGTTTGTGATAGTGAAAACACTTCACTTTGGACAAATCTAGCTTCTTGCCTTTAGCCTCAAATTTTGAGTGGAATTTCTTCCCCTTCCCTTTCCTTGCTTTGGCAGCCAAATCACAATCCTCTTCATCATCATGCTTTGATGAAGAGCCATCCCTGGTGTTCCGCCTGAACTCCTCCTCAACTAGATCCGACCACAGTCATTCCTAATCCGACAGTTTTTCCCGTCCGTTGACAGAGTATTGATAACTGTGCCAACTCTTAGGAAGTCTGAAGAGATCCAAGCTCACAAAATCATCATCAGAAACCGTGATTCCCACACTCCCCAGTTCATCCCGACATTGGACGAACTTTGTGAGATACTTAGGAATATTGTCGCCCTTTTCCATTTTGATTTTTCTGAGTTTATTCTTCAGCACCAATTTCTATGGTCGCTGCTGCTTTGGAAAAGATCTGTCAAAGCCTTCCACATTGCAAATGGAGTGGCTTTCCCATGAAGGCTTGAGACAATATGGTCTCTCACATCTTCCAACAGAATCCTTCTCGTCTTCGCTACTTTCTTTTTCCAGGCGTCAAGTAATGCAGCATCTGTCGAAGTGGGCTTAGGAACATCACTGTCGATGAATTCCTTCAAGCCATTATCTTCAAGCACCGCCTCCATCCTATCCTTCCATGCAATGTAGTTCGAGCTACCCTCGAGTGCATACTCTAACCGCAAACCATTGAAAGCCATTTCGATGTTTACTCAACTATCGCACCAAGAAATTCTCGCAGCAAATTACAATTGTTTCCACCAAACTCAGCTACTGCTTCAATATTGCAATCTTCTCTGATCCGATACCATGTAGAAATTTATAAATACCGTTATGTATTATCAGACTCTCTTGATCTAACAATTTTGTCCACTGTTAAATACATAATCCTTCTACTTAATTCTTTGCGGACATTTAATTGCCAATTGCAAACACATGAAGAAAAAAAAATTACACATAACACAAATGTTTTTACTGGGAAAGCATAAATATTAAAACCCCAACTATCATATATTATGTATATCATGGATCATCAAAAAATCTCATACAAAACTCTACTCCAAGAGCTCTCATTATAATATACAATCGTCTCACATTGTCATACAAAAATTGGCTCACACATGCACCAATTTACTGCCTCCTGAGAGCCTACCTCCACTACGCAATCCCTGCTGATGAAGATCCCTAAATGAATTTGATCTTTCCTTGCCTTGACTGTGAAATCCTCATTGGAATCTCCAATGTGTGTTTGGTTGCATTGAATGCACCACAATAGTCACAACTGATAGTCAACCAGGCCCTTTCACCTATCTCTCAATTGGGTCTCCACTGGATCTGACATGCATGTAGTTAACAATAGTATTTCTTCAGTTGCATGTGAGACCACTGCTTGTGAATTAATTAAATAATTAATTCACTGATCTCTCACTAGTGTATCTTTATTTACAACTAGTTACAACTAGCAAAACCGAGTTTAACTCACTTAACCGAGTTAAACTAAATAACAACTCACATAACTACACATCCAAATCTGTTACAACTTTGTATCACTCAGTTACAACGAAGTCCACTGCATGGTCCACCAACCAACCACTTCAACTCAAAATCCACTTAGCTAACTGATTTTCCACTTTAGTTAATTATTTCCAAGTGCTCATTGAAAATAGATAATTATTTATTGTCTAATTATTGTTAAGGGCTAACAATAATCGACATGCATTCTATTTTTAGACATGCATTCCACGAAAAAAATTCGCACATGCATTCCAAAAATAGATGCCCATCCATCCATGCAATTTTATCAAACATCTATAAATAGACTACTGCTAAAAATAAACTTTGACCCAAATTCTAAAAATAGACATATCACCTAAAAATAGCCTGCGGGCCCCACCTAGTGTAGGTGCTTAATTTTCACTAGGATCATCATCTTGTTAAATTTCAACACTCCTTCTCAACAAGAAATGGATTATCCTTCACCCTGATCCTGTCTCTATGGTATTTGAATTTTCTCCTGGTGAGTGCCTTCGTCAAGATATCTGCATCCTGATCTTCCGTTGGAATGTACTGAAGCAACATGATCTTCCGCTGCACACAATCTCTGATATGATGATATCAGATATCTATATGCTTAGATCTATCATTAAACACATGATTAATCGAGAGTTTAATGCAACTCTGATTATCACAATGAATCACTGTAGGATCTAAATGAGAACCAAACAAACCGACCAGGATCTTCCTCATCCAGATAGCCTCACATGCAGCTTGACATGCTGCCATGTATTCCGCTTTCGTTGAACTGAGTGCCACGGATCTCTGTTTCCTGCTGTACCAAGAAACAACTGTAGATCCGACACTGAAAACCCCTCATGATGTGCTCTTTCTGTCCGTTGGGCTGCTTGCCCAATCTGCATCCATGAAACCATGAAAATTCACCTCATCTCTATGTTTGTACCATAAGCCATACTCAGATGTGCCCCTCAGATATCTCAGGACATGCTTGCCCGCCTTCCAAAAGAGCTTGGTAGGCTTAACCATCCCTTGACTAAGCTGGTTCACCGCATAGCATATGTTCGGTCTTGTATTAACTAAATACATGAGCGAACCCACCAACTGTTGATAGACAATAGCATCCACTACCTCTCTAGATGTGGTGTTCTCTTTCCTTCAGTTTCATGGAAGAGGAGTATCCGCGGTTCTGGCCCTCCATGTGAAACTTACAGTGTCTCCCTTGCATACTTTCCTTGAGACAAACAATTTACCTTCTCGGCCTTATATTTCCAATCCAAGGAAATAATGAAGTAGCCCCAAATCCTTCATCTAAAACTCCTTTGCAAGATCTGCCTTGCATGAGCGTATCAACTGCTCATCACCTATTAGTATTAAAGCATCAACATAAATAAAAATGATTAAAATCTTACCCTCCACCACAATTTGGTACAGGTTTGCATCCGCTTCACTCTTGGTGAAGCCAAGTCTGATGAAATAGCTGTCGATCCGTGTGTACCAAGCACGTGGTGCTTGCTTTAGCCCATACAACGCTCTTTTGAGTCTGCACACATGAGACTCTCTAATGAAGATCTCAAATACTTCAGGCTGCTCAATGTACACCTCTTCCTCAACGATCCCATTAAGGAACACAATCTTCACATCCATTTGATGAATATGCCAACCCATTTGCGCTGAGAGAGCAAGGATGGTCCTTATGGAAGAATACCGTGTGACAGGTGCAAATGTTTCTTCATAATCTATCCCCTCGATCTTTGAGAAGCCCCGGGCCACAATCTTGCCTGTATACCGAGAAAATTTTAAGGATGGAAAATTATCTTGAAGTTTAAAAAATTGGTGAATCTCTTAGTCCCTAATATGAAAACACTAAAATGTTTACTAAATATATTTGTAGTCTAAAATTTTTAATGATATTATATATACTCTCTATATAATTTTAGCGAATTTTAACGTAAAATAATTTTATATTGTAAAATTTGGGCGAATCATTTTTATCAAAAATGAAATTAGCGGAAAACTTTTTTTGAAAAATCATAGAAAATTAGCCCACCTGCGAATATTAGCCCCTAAAATTTTCCATGCCGTATACTTCTCAACACTCCCATTGGCAGCTTGCTTTACCTTGTAGATCCATCTTGAACCTACCACTGATTTATCAACCAGCCTTGGAACAATTTCCCAAGCACTGTTTCTGACAATGGAGTCATACTCCTCCACCATTGCATCTACCCATGTGGGCTCCTGCACTGCTTCCTAAAAGGAAGATGGCTCAGTCACAATACATTTTCTCATGAGAGCCATATATCCAGTGAATTAGCCAAGAGATTGTCTCTGTCTGTGTTGTGAAGTAGGGACTCCTACATTCTGTGCCACATCAAGCTTCAGCCTCTCAGCTTTCGTGGTACACTTTCTGCTAGTTCTGATGTTTGGCTCTGCGTGAGTGGACTCCTCCACTCCATGAACCTCCTCCTGTGGCTGATCCACATCTAGAGACTCATCTTTGGGAACCAAAAGTTCCTCCTCTACATGCAAATCTAGCTCCCTCTCAAGCGACAACTTCATGGCTTTCTCCTCATCGAATTTTATATCTCGTCGCACCACAGTCATTCGAATGTTTGGAAAATACACACAATAATTATGGGGTGTTTCTCTGTACCCCACAAAACCTCCTTCGGCGATCGGCTCCAGCTTCTTCCTGGCGTTCTTGGTCACATGAACATAAACAGATGAGCCAAAAATATTAAAGTGAGAAACATCAATTTTCTTACTAGTAAAATCTTCTTCAGGTGTACTCATGCCAAGTACTGTATGAGGACAACAGTTTTTCACATAAACCGCAGTGTTGCATACTTCCGCCCACAAGTGCATTGGTAGGCCCTGATCATTCAACATAGCTTGTGCAACACCCACAATCGTTCCGTTCTTCCTCTCCGCGACCGCATTCTGTTGTGGGTTATGAGGCGCTATGAGTTCTCTCCAAATTCCTTCTTTGCTACAAAATTCTTTGAATTCGTTCGAGATATATTCACCACCATTATCGCTCTGCAGAGCCTTCACTTGCTTCCCCGAATCCTTCTCCACCGATGCTTTAAACTCACAGAACTTTGAGAATGTTTGATCCTTCTTCTGCATGAAGAAGATCCAACATCTATGAGAATAGTCATCAACAAAAATAACATAATATCTGTGTTTTTACGTTGAAGCAACCGAGAATGGTCCACACACGTCTGTGTGAATTCTCTCCAGGATCACCGAGGCATGGGTTCTCCTTCTCATGAAAGGTGGTCTTCAAAAACTTACCCATAGTACATTCCTTGCACTGATATATACATAGGTACCCATGGAAGTCAATAGAAATTGCTGCACTGCAAAATTTTCGGAGCGCCATGGTGAAGATGGCCCAATGCTTTGTGAGCTCCATCATTTCTCCCGACTCACCACTTCTTCTTCTTTGCCCACCATTGCAGTGTAGACATCTACTTCCAGCTTGTAGAGATTCTTAACTCGAATCCCTATCCTCTTGGTTTGACCTATTGTTTTATGTCGCAAGAAAGCTTTTCCATCGCTGAAAACAAAATCCTGGCCTTTGTCCTCCAACTTTCTTCGTGGTAAGACCAAGTTTTTCAAGGACACCCAGGACATGCATAACATATTTTAACATAAATGGTTTACCTGATTTCTCTCAAAGGTAATGGTACTATGCCGATCTTGTATTTTCCATCGTCACCCATCTCTATATGCATTTGGAGATCCTTGTCCTCCAAGTCACTAAACAACTCCTTGTCTCCTGTCATATGGAAGGAAGCACCACTATGAAGATATCACACCGATACCATTGCGCTTGAAACCAAGCATGCAATCAAAGAGGAATAAAGTTAAAATTTTGAGGCTAAGGCCTCACCAGCTGCAGCTCCAACAACCTTCTTGTTCTTCTTTTTCTGTGGGCAGTTAGTGACAAGATGCCCATGTTCGTGACAGTGAAAACACTTCACCTTGGACAAATCTAGCTTCTTGCCTTTAGCCTTGGATTTTGAGTGGAATTTCTTCCCCTTCCATTTCCTTGTTTTGGTAGCCAAAGCACAATCCTCTTCATCATCATGCTTTGATGAAGAGCCATCCCTGGTGTTCCGCCTGATCTCCTCCTGCACTAGATCCAACCATAGTCGTTCCCAATCTGGAAATTCTTCCCATCTGTTGACAGAGTCTTTATAACTGTGCAAACTCTTAAGAAGACCCAAGAGATCCAAACTCACCAAATCATCATCAGCAACCATGATTCCCACACTCCCCAGTTCATCCTGACATTGAAAAAAATTTGTGAGATACTTTGGAATATTGTCACCCTTCTCCATCTTGATTTTTCTGAGTTTATCCTTCAGCACCAATTTCCTATGGTCGTTGCTGCTTTGGAAAAGATCCATCAAAGCCTTACACATTGAAAATGGAGTGGCTTTCCCATGAAGGCTTGAGACAATATGGTCTCTCACACCTTCCAACAAAATCCTTCTTGTCTTCGCTACTTTCTTTTGCCAGGCGTCAAGTAATGCAACATCTGTCGAAGTGGCATTAGGGGAATTTTGAGGTCTAAAATGGGCCTCCTAAGGGAAATGTACAATCAAAATTCACTTTATGAGAACCAATCACATTTTAGGGGATGACATCATCCCTAATGGTTGAGGTGGCATTGATTGAGTTAAATGTACTTACTTGTCACATTCTCAATGGTGGATAAAAACTCATGGTTAACCATGGTAGTGCTCTAAGTACTTTTAAAGTCAAAGTAAAGTACTCATAATAAATTTCATTTCACACTTTTTGAATAAAAATATATTATTGTCATTTCATATTTCTTGAAAGAAACAATGCATATCCCTATACATTTATTATATTATATTATTTTTATATAGTATATTAATTACATGTTACTATACAATTTAAATAATATAAATTTTAATTAATAGCATATAATATAATTAAGAATTTATAAATTTATATTTATATTTTATTTTAAGTTATTTAAGTACAAAGGACAAATGCATTAGTTGTTCAATGATAATGACTTTTTCTTGAAAAGCTCATTCTTATTTATAGTCACATCAATACAATTTTTTTTATTAATTTTATTTTGGTACAACTTTTGAATTGAATTTAACTATGGTTACATGGATTGTGGTGCAAAAAGTGAATTGAAAATTCATAAATATTATTTTATTGGTTTAGCTATTATTTTATTATTTCCTTAGGAAGCCCATTTTAGACCTCAAAATTCCCCTAATGGGTTAGGAACATCACTGTCGATGAATTCCTTCAAGCCATTATCTTCAAGCACCACCTCCATCTTATCCTTCCATGCAATGTAGTTCAAGCTTCCCTTGAGTGCATACTCTAACCGCAAACCATTGAAAGCCATTTCGATGTTTACTCAACTGTCGCACCAAGAAATTCTTGCAGCAAATTCAAATTGTTTCCACCAACAAAACTCAACGACTGCTTCAATATTGCAATATTCTCTGCTCCGATACTATGTAGAAATTATAAATATTGTTATGTATTATTGGACTCTCTTGATCTAACAATTATATCCACTGTTAAATACAAAATCCTTCTACTTAATTCTTTGCGGAAATTTAATCGCCAATTGCAAACCCATGAAGAAAACAAAAATTGTACATAACACAAATGTTTTTACCAAGAAATCATAAAGCTAAAAAACCCAACTATCATATATTATGTATATCACAGATCATGAAACAATCTCATACAAAACTCTACTCGAAGAGCTCTCAGTACAATATACAATCGTCTCACACTGTCATACAAAAATTGGCTCACACATGCACCAATTTACTGCCTCATGATAGCCTACTGATAGCCTACCTCCACTGCGCAATCCCTGCTGATGAAGATCCCTGAATGAATTCGATCTTTCCTTGCCTTGAGTGCGCAATCCCCATTGGAATCTCCAATGTGTGTTTGGTTGCATTGAATTCACCACTATAGTCACACCTGATAGTAAACCAAGCCCTTTCACCTATCTCTCAGCTGGGTCTCCACTGGATCTAACATGCATGTAGTTAACAATAGTATTTCTTCAGTTGCATGTGAGACCACTACTTGTGAATTAATTAAATAATTAATTAATTGATCTCTCACTAGTGTATCTCTAGCACAACTGAGTTTAACTCATTTAATGAGTTAAACTAAATAACAACTCACATAACTACACATCCAACTCTGTTACAACTCTGTATCACTCAGTTACAACGAATTCCACTGCATGGTCCACCAACCAACCATTTCAACTCGAAATCCACTTAGCTAACTGATTTTCCACTTCATTTAACTATTTCCAAGTGCTCATTGAAAATAGATAATTATTTATTGTCTAATTATTGTTAAGAGCTAACAATAATCGACATGCATTCCACGAAACAACTTTGCACATGCATTCCAAAAATAGACACCCATCCATCCATGCAATTTGCTCAACCATTTATAAATAGACTACTACTAAAAATAGACTTTGACCCAAATTCTAAAAATAGACATATCACCTAAAAATAGCTTGCGGGCCCCACCTAGTGTAGGTGCTTAATTTTCACTAGGATCATCATCTTGTTGAATCTCAACACTCTTCAATTGGTATCCAACCTTGTCTCCGGATAAATGAATTTGCAGGGTTGGAGATATGACATAATTTTGTGTAACCTATGTCTCTTAGCATTTCAATTAGAAGAGAGAGAGACAAGTGATTCAGGTTGCTACCAGGCCATGGTTCAAGACCGAGTCTCACTCTGTCTCCTCTACCAACCCGCCATGTTATCCCATTACTTATGATATCAAAAGAATTGATCACAACCCTCCATATTCCCAAGATATTTTCTCTAGGCTTACCAGTCGTCTATATCTAGTCTTCCAATGAGCTTGGAGAAATGTACTTATGGGTGACCACTGATGTCAATAAGTTGACCAATGAGATCAACCTCCAACCACATTTTCCAGCCAAGGAATATATACAAGTCCTTTAAGGTGACTTCATTATGATTTTAATTGATGTGATATTTATTTTTTAAAGACAAAATAGTAACAAGAGCTACATAGTAGCTAGTACATGTCGCTTAGCTTAAATATAGCTTAATTAAATTAAAAAACAATAAACACAAAAACAAAATAACCAATAAAATATTATATTGTTGAATGTCATCACAAAAGTTAAGAATGTGATTAACTAATATATATATATATATATATATATATATATCCTTCTCCATCATATACGGTTGATCCTTCTTTTACTCTTCCCAAGTCTTCAAGAAATAGGTTCACACAGACTGCTTAAATTATACCTCGAAGCATGTCTGTCAAATACCCTGTTCCTCCAACCAAAGTAGATCAACCCAGAAAATCTACTTCTCATATAAAAGATCAATGTGAATACTGTGTCCCAGAATCATCCTTCCAGACAGAATCACCAAGTCATGAGACTCAAGTTTTGATTCCTGATATCAAGAGCTTTAATAGCTTACCCAGAGGTCCACAAGAATTGTCTGCTAAAATCAATGAAAGATATTTAGATACAGGAAGGTCAAGGAGGACTTTTCAGAATGGAACCTTAAAAGCAGATATGCAATGGTTGCATACAAAACCTGTCACAGACCCAGATCAACCAGAATCAGAAAAAGTACATAACTACACAAACTATCAGATAGTGTGTATGTTACAGAATATTGATGATCTAGCTAAGGATGTTATAGAAGTTAAAGAACATATCAAAAAATTGCATACAAGTTATGATGCACTTTTGGGTGATCAGCATGAACATTCCCAGCAACTCAATGATATAAATTTCAATATGGGAATCATAGCAAAATCTTTGGATCGTCTCAGAAATGCTCTTCCTGCTCCTATTTCTCCACCTCGTTATAGAGAAATAGATTTGTCTAGTCCAAAGATCAGCTTCTCCTCCACTGAACAAAAATATTCAGTACCAAAATCCTCTACCAAAAGCATACTTTTTAAGGGGGCAGAGAATGTTGACATCACAAGACTAGAAAAAGTCAAGAAAGGGATTTCTTTGGCCACATAAAAGATAGCACTGATGAGGAAAAGGTTACAAGAACTTCCTTCTGTTGAAAGTTATAGGTTGCCAAAGCAGTATGTCAGCTTAAAAAGTCTGTTAGAAAATGGTCAACCATCTGCTCCTAAATCTATTCTTGCTATGTCTGGAGTATATAGCACTACTAGAACCCCTGGTGAACCTACCCAAGGAGAACCAAGTTCTAAAAGGGATAGAACAGAGCCATTTAACTTTCCTCATAAAGAAAGAAGGAATTCTACTGAAGATACTGCCCATGGGACCTCTGCCACAAGTCCTTTTGGGAGATATACTGAGAATCTTCAGAGTACCAATGTCAGAATGCAGAATCCTAGCAATAGTGGTTATGGGAATACTCTGTTAATCAATATAGATTGCTTGGATACTGATGAAGTTGTTGATGTGTTGCACAATGTTCTTGCATGGGCACTACAAAGAAAGGCTGAAACTCGAGCTGGTTGGCCTGATATAATAACACAGATTTCTTGGTCTTTTACTGGTGTAGTCAAGCAATGGTGGGATAAAATTTCTGATGAAAATAAGAATGCTATAATTGATGAAGATGAAAATCCACCAACAAGATTGTTTGATGCTTTAAGACATGAGTTTGTGGGTGCAGTACCTGAAAGCTCTCATCACCATGCACAATTATTTTTGTCTCAAAGGTTATGTAATATTGATCATTTGCAAAAATACCACTGTGTTATGCAAAAATTGCTTTATCAAGCTCATGATTCCCACAATCTTGCATATTTAAGGTATTATATAGCATCAATGCCAGGAAAAATTCCTGATATGATCAATCAACATATAGATGAGCATAAGATCAACCTTGAAGGACAATCATTTGCTGCAATTCACCAGTTGATTGTCACTATTCTACAAAAAGCATGTGCTGAAGAAAAAGCCAAAAAGAACTTCAAAAAACAAATGCATTTCAGTACACAACTGTGCAACAATTTTAAAGAAACCTATGATTTTGGTTGTCATGGGAAAAATAAGAAAAAGGTTTCTAAGAATTCTTGTTCTTGTAGCACACACCCTACTAAATATTTTCCTAGGAAAAAGAAATATTATTCTCCTAAGAGATCTTTCAAGAAGGGTAGGAGAATGGTATTTCGCAAAAGATCAAAGCCTTCCAAGAAGGTTTTCTGCTTCATCTGTGGTAAGGAAGGACATTATGCAAATACATGCAGTCAGAAGAAGGATAAGAAACAAATGAAGATAATGGATATATTTTCTACGGTACATGATCCTCAAGATTGGGATCTTATATCCCATTCTGATGGAGAATATTTTGAAATCTCCAGTTCTTCTGATTCTGATACATGTGAGATTCCTGATATTGGAAGAATGACATTAGAATCTGAGTCTTCTGATTCAGATGAAACTTTTATTCCTAATATTAAGATGTTCTTTTTTAATTCCTCAGAACAATTGCAGATGAAGATTGCAGTAGTCAAAGCTGAAATGGCAACGCTTAGTCCAGTTCAGTTTACTGCTAGGAGAAGATTGCAAGAGAAATTAGAGGGTCTAGAAAAACAACTGCCTTCTAAATCAAAGAAGAAAGCATTTGAAGAAGATGAATTCATCGAAGAAGAATTTGATTCAATGTTCAAACCATTGTCAATCACTGAACATCCAAGAGAAGGTATGGATACAATCAGTTCTCTTCAAAAGAAGATTGTAGATCTAGAATCCTCTATCCATCATACTAGGGAAGAAATGGTTAATCTATCAGCTAAGTTGCAAATCCTTATTTCTGAGTATGATGATTGCAATTCTAGATTGTCAGCTATTCTGCTCAGAGAATCTCCTAGAAAAGATCCAGTATTGATAGCAGAACCAAAGATTGAAGAAATGAAGATTATGGGAATAGGAGATAGAGTGGTTATTCCTATTAAGATTAAATTGCCCAAGATTAAGGAATACACTTTATATGCACAGATTGATTCCGCAGCAATGAGCAGTTGCTGTAAATTTGGTGCTATTCCTGCTCAATATTGGCATCCTACAAAGCTCCAGCTCAGGGCTATTACCAAAGATTTGATGGAGATTAATCACATAGCCCCAAATTTTCCCATTTGTTTGAATGATGTTACTGTCAGAGTAACTTTGTACAGTTTTGACACAGGTTGTGATTTTTTATTAGGTCAGGATTTCCTAAATGACCTTCTCCCAGTTACTTTTGGTAAAGGATCAGTTATCTTTACTACCAAAAGTGGTCCCGTTGAGTTGCCATCTTCAAGTGATTACAGGGTGAATGTCGCTCCAGCAGAAGAAGACCAATTGCAGTATTGTCTGCAAGATCTTACTAAGATCAATAGAATTGTAAAGAATGTAGAACTCCATGGTCCACATGTTCTTGAAAAGATTTCTGCTAAACTTCGTTCGGAATGCACAGCAAGTCGTCCAGATGCTTTTTGGACAAGAGAAAAATATTTTGTGAGTCTTCCTTATAAAGAAGACTATACTCCAAAGCCACAGAAAGCCAGTGCCAATCACATGAGTCCTTCTGAACAGGCACTTTGCAAAGAAGAAATCAGCCAGTTATTAGAGCAGAAGCTTATTGAGCCATGTAAGAGTCCTTGGGCTTGTCCAGCCTTTTATGTTAACAAGCATAGTGAACAAAAAAGAGGAAAGAAAAGGCTTGTTATCAATTATAAAGCACTTAATGATGCTTTGCTCCCTATTAGGTATCCTTTACCTAATAAAGAACTTCTGCTTGCCAAAATTGCTAATTCCAATGTTTTTAGTAAGTTTGATTTGAAGAGTGATTTCTGGCAAATTGGTATTTTTCCTGCTGATCGCTACAAGACTGCTTTCACAGTTCTCATGGCCAATACCAATGGACAGTCTTGCCTTTTGGTTTCAAAAATGCACCCTCGGAATTTCAGAAAAGGATGGAAGATATTTTTGCTGGGGAGGAGTATATTATTGTATATATTGATGATTTGCTTGTTTTCAGTAGAGATGTGAACAGTCATAAGAAGAATTTAGAAAGATTCTATGAGCTGGTTTTTAAGCATGGTCTTGTACTTTCTGATTCTAAAGAAAAGTTTCAAATTGGAAAGGTCAGAATAGATTATTTGGGTTTGCATATAGAGAAAGGACGAGTTAACCTACAGCCACATGTTCTGGTTCATTTAACCAAGTTTCCTGATGTAATTCCAGATGTCAGAACTTTACAGAGATTCTTAGGCTGTCTTAATTACATAAGACAATTTTCTGAGAATCAGGCAGAAGATACGAAAGTTCTCCAAAGCAGATTAAAAAAACAGGCATCAGGATGGACAGAAGAAATGACTGCAGCTGTTAGAAATATTAAAAGCAAGGTAAATAATTTGCCAAAATTGAAACTTCCTGATTCTAATCTTCATTTTGTTCTTGAAACAGATGCTTCTGATCACACATGGGCTGCTGTTCTTCTCCAGAAGCATGGAAGAAAAGAATTAGTTTGTGCTTATTCCTCTGGAACCTTTAATGACACAGAGAAGAAATATCCTTCTTCTCATAAGGAAATTCTTGCTGTAAAGAGAGGAATTAAGCGATTCAATCTGCTCCTCAAAAGTGTAAGGTTTATTGTCAGGACAGATCTGAAGCATATGAAAAATATCTTGGAAAATAAGAAGCTGCTTGAACAAGGAAGTACCAGGTTACTAAGATGGGCAATTTGGCTTGAAGGATTTGATTTTGATATTGTCTATAAATCTGGTGCAGAAAAATATCTTGCCGATATGCTTACTCGGGAAGGTGCAGAGACTGTCAAAGAAATCAAAATGTTCAGACCGCTTCACCAGCATGAAGCTTCATCTAGTTCAGTTCAGTCTAGTCAGAATCAGTCCAATAGTCATTTGTAGTAACTGTCATTATGAGTTTTGTTTTGAGTGTTTTGTAAAAAAGTATTCTATTTTACCCTTAGAAGTCAAACAGATAATTCTGCAAAAATGGTTCAATTCAGAAGATGCACAGTGGTCTTATACCAAAGAATTACCCTATAGGATTAGGCCTTGGAAAGTTTATTATGCTCTGTCTAGAGAACACAATCCTGTCTACTTTGGTTGCATCCAAAATACAGATTGGACTTGGTCAGATTACTTTTCTATACATCAAAGGGCTAGGATACACGGGTCTGTCAAGGTCATTTTCTATGCAGTAGCTATAGATCCTGCTAATAATTGGTGGATTCCATGGTTTAAGTTATTTTTGTTTAGGTATATGCCCAGAGCTACTTATATTTCAGATAGGAATTTTAGAGAGTTTGTAAATATTTTGAGCTGGGAACTCCATGTTGCTGTCCAGAATGATTTTTCTCTGGAATTTGAATTTGTACATTCAAAAACAACCGTCATGATCGCAGATGAAAAAGATGAATCCTTTAAACTCTCTGTAAAGTTTAAAGGTCGTATCTCAGTTGATGAAGCAGACAGGCCTCCACATTTTTATACTTTTCCATTCTATTGTTGTCTGCATGAGCAAGCTCCGCCTTGGTTAGATGAGTCCATTCCATATGAAGTTCTTGCTCCAGATCTAGATGATGAATTAATAAGCCTCAATCAACTTTACCGTCCAAGAGACGAACAAGCAGCTCGTGATATGTATGAATATGATTATGATGACAGAGCAAATAGTGACTGATTGTAAAGATCACTCATTTGATATCTTTGCAATTGATTTGTTGTACATTTTGGTTTTTGTGGGATTATCCATATGAAAAATCTCCACATTGTAATGATTGTACTTAAAGAGCCGATGTCCTAGATTCCGGCCTTGTTTTTCAAACTTTTAGATTATGTCGAATTCGGTCCCCATATGGCCTAGCCTCCAAGGGACGAGATAACAAGTGGTTGTCCCCACTTGCCCGAATCTTAGGTAAATAGTAAACATGTGATAAGCATCTTAATCTTTTTCGTACTCTCGAGATAGGCATCTTGCATGATGGCCTAGCCGAAAGTAGATGCTTTGTGTCGCCGGTACCCGGTAAAAGTGTTTACCGGATGACCTGCCCAAATGCTATAAATACTTGTATTACCTTCTCATTTGGCATTCAGAGATTTTGAAGTTTGAGAGTCTGAAGGAGAGTGTCAAGAGTCTGAGTCTGAGAGTTTCCCTGCTCTGCATCTGCGGGCATTCTGCCTGAACTGCTTGCATCACGGAAAGTTCTCAAAGTCTGTATATTTAGTCTGTATTAATCTCCCTGCTCTGCATCTGCGGGCATTCTGCCTGATCTGCTTGCACCACGGAGTGTTGTAATCTCGTGATTAGATATAAAATATTGTGAGCATGTTTTCAGAAGTTGTATGAAGTTTGTGTGCGATCCATTTCTATAAAATTTGGTATCGGAGCCATCTGATTCTTTGTCCGAGTAATTTCTCCGTTATCTGGTTTTCCATTGTATGGTATTTGTCTGAGTTCCTGTCCACAAGTCTGGAGGTGACTGTAAGGCGCTGGTAGAGAGCCATTGAGGCGAAGGACTGCCGTGTTTTGCTTTCCTGGTGCAAGAAATCTTCTATTTACTTCTCTGTTCAGGTTCTTACTTATACCTTTCTGCAATGGCTGGTTATATAAATGAGTTTGCTCTTCAAAAGCCCGAAGATAGAAAAATTGCTCATAAGAATAGATGGTCATTTCTTTCTAAGTACTTGAATAAATCTCATGAGAATGATATTCTGTATGATGAAAAAGTTGTGGTTCAAGAATATGAGCCCGATCCAAATTGGACATTGCCAGAGATTGATGTAGACAAGTTATACAAGCTTCCTACATTTCAGTTTAAAGCTGCACAATTGTTTAGATTTACTTCTGTAAATATTCCTGTTTCTACTGGTCAAGATGTTTATCAGATTCCTTTAATTAAGCCTAAAGATATTGAATGGGGGTTAAGTAAATGCTATAAATACATCCACCTTGGAATGCTTCAGTTCGGCATAAACCCTTTGGTTCGCCCTGGCTTAAATACATCTTGTCTTGCTTGTGTATTAGATACTCGAATGAATCAGTTTCATGATGCTTTGATAGGAGGTTTTCAAAGCCCACTTAATAATGGCCCTGCTTGGTCATCAGTTATTCCCAGATATCAAGTGTCTCTTACTGATCCATATATTAATGAATTCCTACATGCTTACATTCAGTTTCATGGTTTTGACGTCGCTCCTCAAACACAGATAGCCCAGCTACATGCTTCTATCTGTATCCGTTTTGTTTCCACTACTATGCCACCGCTACATCCTAAGTTAAAGGAACGTGCCCTCAAAGAAGGTGTTGTTTTTGGTCCCGGAAATACTGCACCTCTGCAGATTGGGTTTGCAGCATGTACTCTCCCTGAGGAATGGAGTAGTACTTATACTCCGTTGTCTCAAAAATATCCTCAACTGCAAACATCTAAACAACCCCAACAGTTGTCTACTGTTCTACATGCTGATGGCACTTCTGGTCTCAAATTTACCTCACCCATTCTTCCTCGATCTTTATCCACTGTTCAAAGATCTCCATTTTTGGGGGGTAGAGTTACTAATCCTTCTCCATCATATACGGTTGATCCTTCTTTTACTCTTCCCAAGTATTCAAGAAATAGGTTCACACAGACTGCTTCAATTATACCTCGAAGTATGTCTGTCAAATACCCTGTTCCTCCAACCAAAGTAGATCAACCCAGAAAATCTACTTCTCATATAAAAGATCAATGTGAATACTGTGTCCCAGAATCATCCTTCCAGACAGAATCACCAAGTCATGAGCCTCAAGTTTTGATTCCTGATATCAAGAGATTTAATAGCTTACCCAGAGGTCCACAAGAATTGTCTGCTAAAATCAATGAAAGATATTTAGATACAGGAAGGTCAAGGAGGACTTTTTAGAATGGAACCTTAAAAGCAGATATGCAATGGTTGCATACAAAACCTGTCACAGACCCAGATCAACCAGAATCAGAAAAAGTACATAACTACACAAACTATCAGATAGTGTGTATGTTACAGAATATTGATGATCTGGCTAAGGATGTTATAGAAGTTAAAGAACATATCAAAAATACAAGTTATGATGCACTTTTGGGTGATCAGCATGAACATTCCCAGCAACTCAATGATATAAATTCCAATATGGGAATCATAGCAAAATCTTTGGATCATCTCAAAAATGCTCTTCCTGCTCCTATTTCTCCACCTCGTTATAGAGAAATAGATTTGTCTACTCCAAAGATCAGCTTCTCCTCCACTGAACAAAAAGATTCGGTACCAGAATCCTCTACCAAAAGCATACTTTTTAAGGGGGTAGAGATAGAAAGTTAAATAAAAACGAAATAAAATTAAAAACGAAAAATTAGTAACTAATATAAATGGAATTTACTAAACACCTCAAAATAAGACCTCAACCAATCACCTTACAAATAATTTTAAACAATAATAAAAAATAACAAAAATGAATTCCCAATGTTAAACTATGGATAAGCCGCATAAATTTTTGGTCAAAGAGAAACTAATACAGAGTCAAAGAAAAAATTGAATGTGTAATACCATGCCCGTGGAAGTATAATAAATATTAAATACTTTATATTTAGTGTTTCAATAATATTTATCATATCTCAAGATGATATTACCAATATGTCAACCAAGGTGAGGTTTATACGCATTTAAATATAGTCAAATAAATATATGATACATAATAATCTTTCACTTCTATAGATCCAAGTCAACAATTATCATTGACCCAATTTCTTAAAATTCTATTAGTTTTTGAAATCCATCCTATCAACATGGATTTTTATTAGGAGTTGTCTACGGAGGCGGAGGAATTTCCCGGACGGTCGAAAGTGGCTGGAATCTGGGCAAAAAAAAATTAAGAAATCTTGCAGTTGCAGTGTTTGAATCATGTTTTTGATGGTGGAAATGGATTCAACACAATCAAAAACTCCTAGAGCACCCAAAATATTGAAGTTTGATAGCTATAACCTGGATTTACAAAAATCACTGCCGGATTTTCTTAAAATATTACCGGAATTTCCATGATTTTCAGGGAAAAAAAGAAGTCTAGTTAGACTACAGACTTTTATTATGAGACCCATTTTAGACCTCAAATTAATCTAATTTAATTAACAATGTCAATCCCTCCACCTATACTAGAATTAAAATTTAGTGTGCCTCTATTGCTACTAATGTTACTCCCTCCACCTCTACTAGAATTAAAAGTTACTATTGTGCCTCTACTAATACTAATGTTCCACCCTCCACTCAATTTTCCACTATGCTATTCTTAACTTCAATACTAAAATATGCTTGTAAGCTATAACCAAAGGATAAATTAAGGGTTACCTTAGTATTATCAAGATGTGCAAGGGGTTGTAATTGTTTTGGGTTGGTTTCACTGTCCTTGAGTCATACCATGTTTGCCTTATATTTCCAATATTATTCAAATAATTAAATCACATCAAGCACCTCTCCTTCTTATGGCTCAATTATCATTCTATTCTTAGTTTGATCTACATGCTCCTCAAACAACAATTCCTACCATAGAATTCCAAATCCATCTGACTAAACATGTCTACTTGCTTATTTCACTTCATTCATTGACTCCTTCAACTCCCTAAACATAGCTTCTCCCTCTGGTCCACTTCTTAGACTATAACCTACTACCATTCCATGTTCCTTTAACTATTGTTTAGTCTTCTCTCTCACTTTTGCAACTCAAGTTAGTCCATGTATGTTTTCATCCTCCCTTCCCTACTCCATTTCCTTATTCACCACCTTCTCTTTTTGACGAATTTCCTCCATCTTGTTTGGCCACCACTTCTTGGTTATTGCATCTCTTTCAATGCTCTATGTGCTCTCTCCAAATCTTGTGCTTCCTCCATGGTATTTTTTCTCCCCCACTTGCTCACTTTTTTCAACCCCATGCACAACGATTTACTTTTCCAGAGCTGGAAAGTCAAAGGGAATATACTCCTCTATTAGGAACATCTTCACCCAAGTTGTGATCTCCTTAACCATACTTTCGTGGGCTCCCTTCTTGAACCACTCTTCTATTCTTGAAAAGACTAGCTCAACTCCACTAAAAACTCAATGAAATGCCCTTCTATAGCCAACTTCACCTAAAAGCCAAAAATCCTTGCATCCTCATGATCAAGCCTATATAGCACAAGCAAGATTTGTATTTCCACTAGATCTCTCTTCTCCTTTTCCACACTAGTTGCTTTTGCTCTCCCAATATATTTAGCCACTTGAATGATATAACAGGGAACTATAATACCAAAATATTTCATAGTTGTCATGGTTATCATGCATACATCAGGATTTATGACCCTTAATTTATTCTTTCTCAAAGTAGACAATTTGTTGGGACCACAAATCCTTTATGTAGTTTCAGGTCAAATCATTAATAATGTTGCTAAAATGTGATACACATGATGAAGGTTTCTGGAAACAAAATAATTTGTTGACTCAATTTCAAACTAGAGACTACATAGGTGTCCAACAAAAGGGCTCTATTATAGTCTAATCAATGGCATATTCAATCCCTAGGAAGGGGAAGGTCCCACCCAAAGCATTATGCCAAGATTAAAAGTTGTATAGGGATTTTGCAACATGGTTATCGCAACTAACATTCAACTCCATGTGCATAGATTCCTTAATTTATTGCACCGTTGATGTACCCATATTTGCACCACCCTTATTTATTCACACAATGACCAACGAATCATCGTAACTAGTACTCACATCTATTCCAGTGTGCAACACAATAGATCAAATAGTGTCTATTCATAAGCTTAGTTAAGGAAAAACAATAAAACACATCATCACCACACACAAAGAAGATAATAAAGATGTTGAATTGCGGGATGTATTGCATTGATATTTAGTATGATCCAATACATTTTCATACATCAAATAGGGTTATATCCATTGATCTGATATGGGTGGCTGACTTGTTCTGATATGCAAGCACCTCCCACTCAATTAAAACAAATTAAGGATCTTGCTTATACATGTATGTGCGGAATTGAATTCTTGATTCATGTGTATGTGTTTTAACTGGTTTAAGACTTTATGTGTGAGAAATTAAAAATTTGTTTAAGCTGATTAAAATCATGTACAACAACCATAAATTGAAAATTAACCAACAACACATAACAACAAACATAATAAAGGAGTTCACCCTCAACACTTGGGCTTCGTCTCCTTGAGCCTCTATCAATGGACTTGGCTCTTTGGGATTAAGATGGTCAATTTATTTTACAAGATGATGCTCAACTCCAATGGTTGTTTGGACTGTACCAATGGGTTTAGAATACCAAAATACCCCTGGATTGACTGCTCAATCTTTGGAAATGGACCTAGGCTCCCTTGGGATTGACCTCTTCTGTCGGTGTCCTTGAGCTTCCCTGAGCTTCTCTGTCACACAAAATCTCCTAGAATTCCTCTTATTCTCATGAAACATGTTCTATTGTCTCTAGCACATATCAATAATCTAAAATAGGTTGTTCATTCGCTCAGAATGACCTCAGGCTCCTCGTTCTATGCCTCCAACACCTGGTGGCACTAGGCTCCCTGAAACTTCCCTGTGGCTTCTTTGGCTCTAAAATTCTCCAAATGGCTCTGAAAATTCCTCCATTAGATGCAGAATGCCAAAAATAGTCATAAATGACTATTCATTTGCTGAAAATGGTCTCTGGCTGTTATGGCTATGCCTCCAACACCTAGTGGCACCCTGTGGCTTTGGGCTCACTGAAAATTTCCCTGTAGCATATCAGCCTTTAGAAGTCTCCAAATGATTCTAAAAACCCCATAATTTGATTCAGAAGGTTCAAGATAGTCAGAAATGACTATTGATTTCTAGAGAATGGGCTTTGGTTGCCTTGGCTAGGCCTCATTCTCTTGCTGGCTCCTGGTGGCCCTTGGAACTTCTCTGAAGAAAAATCACACTCAAAAGTCCTCAACTAGCTCTGAAAACCTCACCAATGGCTCCAAAATTTCCAATATAGTCAAAATTGACTATTTGTTTTTTTAGAGTGGTCGAAAATTGAGCCTTCTACACTTTTTCCCAATATCTCCTAGGAAAACTCCACTAAATGTGGAGAACTCCAGTTAACTGGAGTTAGATTAGGGCTGACCGCCAAATTTGGCACGCCCCTATCCATTCCGCCAATAATGACGCGCAATTACTGTTATGGTTAGGTTGATGGCCACATGTGCACCCCAACCGTTAATGGCTTGACAGTTAGTGGAAACAATGGAATATAATATCGGAGTTTCATTAAACATACATACGTTCGCGATCAAACAATGCTTATGTTTAAAACAAATCACACATAGCCTTAAACAACTTACATACACGCAGAACAGGGTTCTCGGGTCCGACAACACGCAACCAATCATAGAACGTCGCAAATCGCTTTTCCGCAAGTTTAACTTGGTAACGATAACGCTGAAACCATAATTTATGCGATGTGCGCTTGTGCGCAATGCCGACATGTGGCTCCCCTCATCGCATCGCATTTTTCAACTTTACCGCATCGCAACCAATTTAACATATCTTTCAAACTCTTAACTTCTAAATATTGCGATTTGCGAAATCGCTTTTCTGGGTGCTGCAATCTCTGCCATTGGTTTGTTTCTCGATTCGACGATCCACATTTTATCTCTGTCTTCTCACTTCGCATCGCAACGTAAATAACATAACCTGCGAAGACTTAACCGTAAACTTGAACTTCACCGATGTGTGATATGTGCATGGTCACTCTAAACGAAATGTGTCCCATCTCAATTCGCATCGTAAGATATGTTAGACATGGTCCTATCAGTCCCTGGTCATAATCAAATTCTCCAAAGTTCATTTCCCGTCACTGGCATTCATTAAATGTCATTTTGATCAGAAGAGTCATTTTAATTCTTGAGTCCAGGGTTTTGTCTTCAGAAGTGCTTCAATAACATGTGCAGGCCAGAGGAAGTTTCAGTGAGTTAGTATTTCAGGAGTTTCAATGATCAAAAGGATGATTCTTCTCCAAAACCCTGTTTTGGAGAAGAAATTGTTAGATTAGTTGTTTGTAATAAGTATATTTTTAAAGTCTGCCCTCATGAAAAATTTCAATAGCAGCAGCTTCAGCAGTGCCGGATCCCTGCAAAAGACAACAAAGTATTATCAGTCCAAAACTCAGAAAATCCAAAAGAGAAGCATTGTATTAATTGATCAAATGTCAAAGTGCTGAAACATTATAAAGTGGGTTAGCAAACAAATTTAAATCAAATCTGATTTGATGAGATATTTTCTTCACATATAAATCATGGCAAACAATTTCATTTGCTCGAAAACTTCAAGGCAGAAATCGTGTTTGTGTTCTTGAAGGCCGAAGCTGTGTTTTCATAGCCGTGGACAGTGATTGGAGGTGCGCGCTACCCATACAGGAGGTGCGCTACCCACTTAAACTTCCCAGCCCTTTGCAGAAAACACGGGCGCTACCCATATAGGGCGCGCTACCCATACAGCGACAGAGCCAAAAAACTTTATCTTTGCGTCCGATTTCGAGCTCAAACGCCTCCATCAAATTGCAAGTAGGTTTCAAATCATTGCTTAGTGATTTTTGAACAGGGTTTTGGTGTTTTTTGAAGTGGGGAAACAAGCATTGGTTGAGGAGAAATCTATAAACCTATGGTCATAGAAAATTCAATTCTCAGGGTTTTAAAAAATATATGACAGTCTTATGAAGGGTTTGTAAACTTTTGTGATTGGTATATATGCTCATACCCATATTGCTTGTGGCGCCCTGGCACATTATGTACATCATCCTCACGCCTTTTTTCCATTCTACCACTGCTATCACATCCGTCCATGTTTCCACATAGTCTCATCTTGACTTGTCCATATAGTCTCATGTTTTCACATAGTTTTTTGCCATTCACCATATGTTGTCATTGCTATTGTTTCATTGCCACTGTCTCCTATTGAAAAGCACAGTCCTTTGACAAATCCTTGGCCAGCATTACAAAGGGCTGTACACTACATTTGCACTGTCTACTCATTTGTCAAATTCACTTGTGATCCAAAAACAGAGACTGTTTTTATGCCACGAAAACAGAGCTATTACCACTGTCACTTTTTTGCTTATGATGTTTTGGTACATAGGAAATATATTTGGGTTTTGAGAATGCATTGAAGCCTTTGACTTCACTACACCTATATCAACACACATATTGCAGATAACTTGTTTTCAAAGCTATGTCAAAGACATATTCAGTTTATGAGCAGGAGTCTGACAGTGATTCCACAGCAGAGGGTAATGTGCCACGGAGGCCTCACAAAGGTGGCAAAGGCGGTAAGCATCTCAGGGAGGAGCCTACTTCTTTGGCTCAATTGCAGGCATGTCCGCTTGCAATGGATTGTTTTCGGTATCAGTCATGTTTTCGATTCTGTGAGATGATTTCACAAACCTAGCTTCATCGTGAACTAGCTCGTCTATTTGTTCTACATTTACATGATGGTCGTGTAAACCTCGCTGGAGTTGATTTCATTCTGTCACCAGTGACTATTGCTCAGGCCACCGGGATACCAAATTTAGGAGAGGAATGGAACAAGCGTCAGCAGTTGGAGAAATTCCACTATGAGCCATACATCAAACCTGGGTATATGAGGCACCTGAGCAGGGTTTTTCCTTTCAGATTCTTGAGGGATGAGTTTGCACCATTGATGAAACTCATCATTCGGTATTTCAGTTGCGAGGGCAGATTCTCGCGTCTCTTTGCGTACCATGTCCGTTTGTTGATGCACTTCACGAGGGTACGTATGATGAACATTCCGTACTTCATGTATCGCAACATAGAGAAGATGATGATTTTTGTACAGAAGAAGAGCCCAGCACAGCAGCATAGAAGTATATATCATTACGATCTGATCAAGATCATAGTGTTACATCAGTTGACACAACAGGGCATCACTTGGGAGGATTTCATCTCCCGTGACTTTTTCACAGCGCCACAGCCGCCTCCCGAGGTAGTTCATGATGCGGGAGAGCCTTCACACCAGCCTGACCTTCCTGAGATTGAGCATATCAGTGCTCCATTGTATGTGACATACCAGCGAGGCCACAGGGCCTTATTTGCAGCTACACGGCGAGTATTATCTCCACCCGGGGTGGAAGGGGTCTCGCCGACTCCATCAGCAGAGCGAGTATTATCTCCACATGATGTGGAAGGGGTCTCGACTTCTTCTTCAGCACAGGTACAGATCCAGGACAGGGGCAAGAAGCCCATGCATGATGAGGGCCCATCAGGAGGCCGGGACACGGATTTCACGATCATTGCTGTTGATGCGAGCTCTCCTAGCTCGAAATTGAAGGAGATCATCCAGGAGCAGAGGGACGAGAATGACATGCTGAAAGAGAAATTGCAGAGGGCTCAGTGGGTGATAAACTATCTGGAGCAACGCAACAAACAGCTGGAGGATGAGCACGAAATTTATGAGTTGCGGCGAATCCATGAAGATCGACAGTTGGCCCGGAAGAGACCCGGCGACATGACACCAATCGATCGAGATTCTGTACTCACGCGTGTTAACATTCATTTGGAGAAGTTGATTGAAAAATCCAACAGAGATAAAGACATGCTTCGCCACATGAAAGGTCATTATTGCGCTCGCATGCATGTCTGCAAAGCAAGAATGAAGATTCTGAAGAGGAGGTTGAGCGAAGCACTAAAACGGCGGAAAAGGCATGATCCACTCCGGATTTTGGCCGAGGCTTCGTTGGCTGGGCATGATACATGATGGAGGGTCTTCGCTCCGAATTTGAGCAAATTCGGAGAAATTTTTGTCATTTTGAAATATTTTGGTCCAAAAACAGATTTTTCCGCTATACGGGTAGCGCGTCGATGTGCTCACTTTTGTTCGGGACACTTGCTGAAAAAAATCTTTGCATTTTTGGGTTTTTCATGGTAATTTATGCATGCTCAGGCATTTCCGAAGCATTTCATCAGATTCTGGATGGTCAAAAGGCCCAAAAACACCATGAAAACCACCTTGCTGCCACCTTTTGCACCAGTAGGAAGTACTTCTGGGAGAATGAAGTTTTGGAGGGTCAAATGAGATCCAAATTGGTAAATTCCATTTGGGTTGGATAGCCAACATCCAGGGCTTTCCAACGAGCTATCATGAGCTCAATTTGGATGCCAGGAAGTGCCTCAAAATCAGGCTGAAAGGCGCGCTACCCATATAGATTTTTGGCTGATTTTTCACCTTCCAGCTCAGAATTTCGGCCAGTTGGGACCAGTTTTGCTTGTGGATGAAATTTTTGGGCTTTCATGATGTAAATTGATGGTTGGCTTGTAACTTTGGCTCACTTTTACCTATTCTAGAAGATTCACTCTCAAAAAAGTGAAAATCATGTAAATGAATCAGTTTCCACTCTTTTAGAGGCAAGTTGTTAGCTGCCTAGATTTTAGCTCCTTGATTAGAATTTGGTTGAAACTGATCCCTGAAGAAGGAATTCGACCCCTAGAGTCATGGGAAGGGGTTATAGTGATCTATATATTGTAATTTTTGAGACATTCTACAGGTTGGACTCTTGGGAAACTTTTGGCACACTATTGTACATATTTTTCATATTTTGGCTAAGGAAAGATCAGAGGTTTTGCGGCACCTGTTGGGATTCTTGTGGCTTTCTGTTCTTGATGGTGTTTTCTCTAAGTTTATTGTAAGTTCCTTCATGTTTGATGTATGCCATTATCTTCTTATGCTTCTTAAACTAAATGAATGAGTAGATGAGGTTGAATCCATTGTTTACAGTGCTCTGCCTTTGAATTCGTTTAGTTTTACATGTTTTCGCCTGTTTGGAGAGGATCCAAGTTCTTCTTTGCCCTCTTCAGCTCCTTGTCGTTCTGATCTATCCATATACCCAATCAAAAGCATCAAGACTATTGCCTACCTCGCCCCAACTCGAATTCTGCAAAGATCTGGCCTTATCCCCGGACCCAAAAATTGTTTTTCCCATTTCTCCAACAAAAATCCAAAAAATCAAAATCAAACATTCCTATCTCTTTACTAGCCTAAAATCAGTATTCATTGTTCATTATAAGTCATCTCAGCCCCTTTGAAAATCCTTTGCCGAGATAGACCCGGAGAGAGCCCTCTCCTGTCCTCGTAGGGCTAGCTACGAGGCTGAGCGTGGTTTGATGTAGCCTTGAGTTTTACCTTATTTCAGCCTAAGGTAGATTTGAGCGCTAACAAGATATATATCTTAACTTGCGATGAATGCATGGTAAACATAACAATCTTTGATGTGATGTACGTTGGTCCGTCCGTTCTCGATGTTGCTTCGTTCGCTTCGTTCTGTAATTTGAACTTACTGTCTGTTCCACCTACAACATTTCCACGGTTGTGAAATCCCCGATTCTATATGCAGAGTTCAAGACTCCATGACAGCCACCAATTCGGATTCGATCCGGTTCTGAACCTATTTACCATTTCGAACCCCATCCTGTAACTTGAATTTTGAGCAATCCTTAGGCCCTGATCCCAATATGATCACTCCTAACGGGCTTTTGGACCCAAAGAAGCTGATGATTATTTGCCCTGAGCTTCAACACTCTGCTGCTTTCAAGTTATAAACTGATTTTTCTTGACAAGTCTCTTTGGAAATCACCCTGACATGCCTTGCGCCACAACTGGCTATGTCTCTTTACCACTGCTCTCTAGCTGTTGCTGACCCACTTCAGCATTGCTGGATGCTGTAAAATGATGCATACCCTGTTGTACCATTGTGCTCTCTATGTGTTTAGCAAACTGTTAGCCTTCCCACTGATAATGAAGTCCCTCTTGCAACTATGGCATACAAGCTCTGTCTTGGAAATCCACTTTGCAAATTAAGCTCGCAAGACGAGTGAAATCTTGTCGTCAACAAAAACACCAGCTTGTTCTGCAATGGCTGCAAAACACCTTGCATTTTATCCACTTCTTCAATGAATGGACCAAAAATTCCTACAACATCTTTTCATAAGAACACACGATCAATCTTGAAAAGAAAATCTTATGCAAGAATTGAAATGAAGACCACCTCTTTTTGCTTCTTCAAAGCACTGATTTTCACCTTCCCGTAACATCACATACATGGCGATCCTCTTGCACATTGGTGTATCCATTTATCGACTCACAATCGAAAAACACCCTCGACTAAAACATAAGTCGTGCATGTATCTATGTACAATGAACCTATTTACGATTTCGCCATTTACACATACAAAATCATGCATATGTACACTTTCAACTCTTCCTTTCAAGTACAAACACGTACATAATCACGAAATATGTGGGTGACTATAAGAGTTGAACTGAATGATATTGCTGCAACATAAGTGAGTAACATACCCATATTTTACACCTCCACAGCGAAATTGTGCAACAAAATAAATGCCTTCAACTGAACAACATTCACATGCAATTTGCATCCTACAAGTTGTGATCCTCTGCTGCAACTTGTCATACTTTCAACATAATTTCAGGCATATATAAGGCTGAAATTTTCATCTATGTACAAGGTAAATGCATGCCTTACTTGGTCAAGAAATCAAGCCATTTCTTGCCAACCCACTTCAATGGCGATTTTTCTTGCTGAACATCTTCTTCTTGTGAATCATCTGGACTCACATCGATGATGGAATATTTGGTCACATTCTCACCAGTATTTTTATCCTCTTGCTTCATGTGCTTGGGATGAGTGGTTGGATGCACTGTCCAACATTGGGCAATGAGATGTCCCTTTTTCTGGAAATGTGTGCAAATATTTTGCATATTCTGTGCAAGTTGTCTTCGCTTTGATTGTTACCTGTATGCTTTCGTTCTCTTCCAGCATTTTGAAACTTCATGGTTACACAAACCACAATAGGAACAACAACTCTTTCTCCCATTCATGTATGAAAATTTTTCATGTTTAACATAGTCATAAACAACATGATTATGGGAATAATTATACCTGGAATGCTACTTTGAATGCCCATATTTTTCACCTTCTTGAGAAGATGAACTTGAAGAGGTTTTAGCTCTCTTTTGAAGATCAACAACAATGTTCATGTCCTTAGAGTTGTCACAACTCTCTTGTTCACCATAAGCTACATGTATAAAAGCATCTTGCTGCAACATGGGTTTCAAAGAATTGCATTCATCTTGATTGCAAACTTTACATGTTTTAGGTTTTGATCCTGCAACAAAATTCCTTCTTGGAACTGTTTCAAGTGCCTTCATGGCTTTAGAAGACCCAAATACTTAGGCCTTTCCTCAACCATAATTGGCTCAACTATGCCTTGTGAATGTTTGCCTAATCCTTGACCTTCATAGCCCATTTTCATCATCAATTTGGACCCTATTCCTCTAATGTGTTTTTCAAATGAACCTACACATTTATCTTGAGAGGAAATTGAAGGCAAATTTGAATTATTTACCTCTTCTTCAAGCACATGCTTGGCTAAGGATTCTTTGGCATCATGGATCTGAATCTCCATCTCATGCATATTTTGAAGAATTTCTTGCTTCTCTTTGTTATAGGTCAATTTGGGCACCATTCCCAGTGACCTGGCTAAATTGGACATCATCCCCAGAACCAATGAATAGGGTCTATCATCCCCTATCATTTTAGTTGCTACATGCCCTAAGACAAAGAACAAGAACAAATCATCCATGACTTCCATTGCAAGGTTTCCAAGATTTTAAGTACATGTTATATCACCTATGAGCTCACCAACGCAGTCTCTCAAGGGACTAACTGCTTTGCATATGCAGCTACCTCCATTCAAGGGTGCTCTGCAAAGCACTTCCCGACACTCAAGGGTGCGTTGGTCAATTGGGAGTGAAATTCTCATTGTTCTAGAATCTCCACATGGATAGTGCCTTCTAGAAGAGTGCATATGTCTAAAAATTCAAATCCATTTGTCCATTCAACACCTATGAGCTTGGGAATATGTCTTTCCTTTTATTAGAAAGTCATTGATTGTGAAACTACCTTCAGCTCATCTATAAATTGAGCACATATCCTAGTGCTTGAGAAGGAAGAAATTTGGTAGAGAAATGTTGTTGGAATCTCAATTGAGGGTTTGATTTGAGTGATATGCTGCTAGAGAGATGTTCAATGTGATGAGGTTGGGATGATGCTGGAGTTAGTGACATCAAATCAATCGTTGGTTGTAACCTCCCCTTCTATCCATTAATAAATATTTTTGCTTACTTTCCCACATATGTATCTGTATAAGCTTTTTTCTTTCATATTATGGATTCTTATCTTATGTATATGCTTTATGTTTCATTGATTTAACTGATTAACGTGAATATCCATCTGTATATTGCAATCTCTTTGTTGTTTATTGTTCATACTTGCAGGAAATATTTTGGCGATCAAACTTGGATTGGAAGCTACATCAAGAGCGACAGAAGGAGAATAGAAAGCGCTTGGAATCCAAGTAAGTTTCTTAATCTATTTTGTGTGTCTATTTACTGTTAGGAAAATTATCTACAAAGTATTTGATCTGTTGTTCTAAATGCATAGCACCACATTTAGGGAATATGTTTTATCCGTAATCCATAATTATGCATAACATATTGGCGACTCCACTGGGGAGTTTACCTTCATCCTTGGTGTATTTTTCCTCTGCTTATCCACCCAGTAGCATCTACTCTCAAAGATTAGACTTTTGAAATTAATAATTGCATTAGAAGTGTGTCAGTAGCTTGAGTTTTTGTTCTTTGTTGCACCCAATGCACTGTTGGTCAAGACATAGTGCTTTACATAGCTTTGTCTCCCACTCAGGGGTGCTTGCAACACACTGTCTCCCCTTAGAGACTGTGTTGCCCCCTAAGCCAAAAAAATTCCCTTTGAATTTTTCACTGCCATTGCTTTCAGCCTTTTTTTTGTTGTGTTTTCAATTGCTTAATGTCTCATAGAGACCAGTGACTTTACCTGAATATTCCTCCTTTGAAAAGTAAGTTTGTTCAATGTCTCTTTAAGTGTTTTTCTCTATCATTGACAAATCAAATTCAAAGTATTTTTATTTATGCATTAGATCCATTTGTTTTCGTAAAGGAAATTGTCATTAAATTCTTCGTTTCCTGTAGGAAAAATTGTAGTTCCATTCTTCATTTTTCCTAAAAGATAAATTATTGTGAAATTCATCATTTCTCAAAGAAGAAAACATTTGTTTTTGTTGATTTGATGCATTTAGTTTCCTTTTTTCATTCACATTAAGGGGACTGAAAAGAAAAAACCTGCATTTGCATATAATCGATTGTGTGTTTTGCATAGGAACGATTAGGAAAGCTACATATTAGTTTTTTCTCTTTATTGTTTGCTCTCAAAACTGATTTCTCTTTCCCTTTAGTAGCTAAGATTTTCATTGAAAAAGCTAAAAGTGGAAAGTTTGCTTATCATTTTAGTTTTCATTTTAGGAATTTCCATCACATCATCGCAGTGACCCTTGAAAGGCAAATTGATAAAGAAGATCAACTTAAAATTTACATCAATTTACCTAAAAAAGTATTGGAACCATAACGATAAATTTAGAAGGTCTAGGCTAGAGACGTGTTTTGGCGTCGTAAAACATAAAAATTTTAGTTAATTGTCTGCGATACATTCCGAGTGTAATACCTCACTCCACGTATGTAAGTATACCTCACTCCACGTATGTAAGTATATCGTAGCTCGTGAACCGAGTTGGTCGCCTTGTAAATTGTGATATACCGAACACAACATTCAGGGAGATTGCCTGCCCATACTTCTTGGTTCGCCAGGAGGTATTCTGCAGTTCACAGTTTCTTGGTAAACCTTTTGCCTAGCATTACACTTTTATTTTTCTTATTTATTTTTGGTCATAAAATAAATCAGTCATCGTGGAAGAAGAAAATCCCTTTCCCCGTCGTTTGCGTAGACTTGCATTGAAACCACCTTTACCACCGGAAGTTACTTCTGGTCGGCGAAGGTGACATCACTCTACCGAAACCAATACCATCAGTACCTCTGGTGAAGCATCATCTTCCCATATACCAAAGTTGGCACAAGTTGTTTCTACAAATCTCGTTTCGTCTACTGTTGACGAGACGGAGTCCTCACAGCTACTTGTGGTCACGATCCATCCAATCATTGAGACCATACCTCTTGAACCCGACGTTGTTCAACTGTAAATTGATCCAGATCCTGTCTCTTTTTTGCCAGAACATCTACATCCCAAAGTTGAACGACCAGAAGTTGTTCCTGTATCAATCACCCCCCATTCTATTGTAGCCACTGAGTCTCCCATATCGCGCAGTCAACCTCCTGAAATATACTTTGGGCTTGACGGCGAAATTCTTCCACCTAGTTTAATTTCGATTGAAGAAATCCCACAAGTCGAGACACCTTTAACTCCAACCCATTTTGGGGAGGATCTTTACCTATACGAGTATTTTCCTCAATCACCATCCTCTGCTTTTTTTTATCCTGTTCCTATTCAAGTTCTCGTCGATTCAAAAGGGTATACATTTGGTCAAGTAACCATGCCTGAACCAACATCTTCGGTTGGACCATCTATTCCAATTCCGTCAGCACCTGCTCTCGCTACCCCGTCGATGTTCACAACTTCACCAGAGTCATATTTTCATGGTGGCCCTTTGATCCCATCAGGTTATGAGTCTTTATCTGGAATTTTCTCTAGTGCATCTTCAAACCCATGGACTTCACCAATGTCATCGTTTGGTATTCTAACTGGTAAACCTATAGTGAGTGTTGAACAGTTTGATCCTTTATACACATCATCAAGGCAATATCAAGCTGGTCCTTTTAGGTCTATTCCATCCAGTACCATATCAATTGGACTCCCTACATTTGGAGAACAATATTTTCTGTCTTATTATTCTCCTCATGCTGGGGGGAAACCTTTGGTCACCCAATTTGACAGTACTCCGTCATTTTTTGGTCAACCTAATGTCGAAATGAATGTTTGTTAATGGAAGCCCACTCTGCCTATCCAACCACAAATTGTTGTACACTCGTATCAACCGGTTCAACCTATTGCACCCACATCAATTCCACTTGTTAATACATATTTACCCCTGTTACAGAATCAAAATGTTGTACAACAACCGTTTCGAGCGGGTCCTTCAACTCAATACCCTCAAGTATTGGGCCCTCAGACTCCAACTCCTTCGGCTAATTTACAACAACAACTTGTACCTGGAATCATTTATTCACAAGTTGGATTACAATATTATGGGATGTCGCAGCCACAACCAGGTTATACCTATCCTCAACTGAATCCAAGTTATCCTAATTTTTGTTATAAAAATGGTGGACAAACCTCTTGGCAACCTCAGGCGCAAATGCCTCAACCTTCATTTCAACAAGTATCGTACCCAAGTTTTGGTCAACAGAATCCTCAAGCATTTGATTATCAAAACAACCCCTATTTGGGTTACCATCAACATATTCCTTATGCTGGTGCTCAAAGGCTTGTTTCGCAAGCAATTCCATCATACCCTGGCTATGCTCAACCTGACCTTAATCGACAGTTGCCCTTTGTTGCAACTTTAGAGTTACCAGATTTAAATCAGCTCACCAATGATCCAATTAACTATGCTCCTTGGTGACCGGTGATACCCCATAAATTACCCTCGGATATTCCTAAGTTCAATGGAAACCCTGGGGAAGACCCATCAACTCATGTTATGACTTATCATTTATGGTGTTCATCAAACTCCCTGAATGCTGACTCTGTTCCGATACGTCTTTTCCAGCATACGCTCACTGGTTCGGTTGCAAAATGGTATATTGAGTTACCTAGAGCTTCTTTCGATAATTTCACTACCATAGATACTGTATTTTTGACTCACTTCCAGTTACCCATATGATATGAAACTGAAATGGAACTCTTGAATAATTGTAAACAGACTAATGCTACTCACATTTCTGATCATATTCATGGGTGGCGTCATCGTCGTAGAATGGTTAATACATTTGTTCATGATCAAATTCTTGTTGAATGGTTCATTAAGTCCCTGTTACCATCTATAACTGATGATATGGCTAAGGGTGGCGTCATCACTGAAGAGCAGGTTATTGCTCATGCCCAATATTTAGAATTGATTTATACTTAGTCTGGCACGCTCTACGAAAAAATTCCTATTGCGCCACGATCTAATTTTACTATTCCTCCTCAATTAAAGGACTCTCATGCGGGAGACAGTTTGATTGGTACTGCAAGCACACATCATACTAATGCACCTGATCCTGCACCTTCTTCTGTAATTAATGTCGTGTCATTTGACAAAGGCAAAAGTAACAAGCAACCCGGAAGTAAGAAAAAAGGGAAATGTAAGGAAAAGAAAACTTCTAACCCGCAGGAAAGATCATCTGAACAATCGTCTGGAAATAGGAAACCTCGTTATCCATGCATAATTTGTAATGAGGAACACTTTGTTCATGATTGTCCTCACCACATTGAAGTCTCAAAAATGGTTAAGACTTCACATGCGTCAGCTGTGTTGACAGATCCGTTTTTGAATTCGGACACAAATTTGGTTGCTACGGATCCAGCTTCTAGTTCCCAAGTTCTTATGCTATCTATCACAAAACCTTCAACATATATTTTGGTGTCAACGCGTAATAAATATTACGGTAGTCAGGCTACTGGTCAACCTACTACTTCAACCACGAATCCATCTACGAAATCGGTACCGCCTACTGCTATTATTGAATTGACAATCAAGACACCAAAGGGAGTCGTTCATAAATCGACATATAATCCTCGAGCAAGAGCTGCTCAAAATTATAATATAGTTGAAGATTTGGCTCAATCCCCTTCAGCTATGTCAGCTCTTGAGGTATTACAAAATCGTCCCTCCCAGAAACAGGCTTTATTGTCGGTTATTAGTGGAATTGATTCGACTGATTCTAATCTTGTAGTCTTTAATCATACAGACTATGTGCCACAATTACCAGTAGAATTGGCATTCTCCATACAAGTGAATGTTTTCAATCACCTTGTTCATCGTACTATTATTGATGAGGGAGCATCTACGTGCATTATGTCTCTAAACTGTTAGAAGTCACTTGGCTCACTGTGCCTAACTCAGTCATCAATAACGTTGAAGGCTTTTGACGGACGTACATATAAGCCTTGTGGTATTATCAATAACCTGCATGTAGAACTAGGGGGAAAAACAGTGAATGTTGATGTCGAGGTCATTGACAGACCCCTTGACTACAATAATCTACTTGGAAGGCCATGGGTATATGCTATGACTACAATTGTTTCTACATATTTTAGAATGATCGCCTTTCCCTATAAAGGTGCCATCAAAATCATCAATTAGCCATCCTTCTTTGCCTCTGCTTCACAGGTAACTGGAAGTGTTCCATTCGTTCATGCACCCCAACTTGCAATTCAAAACATTGGTGTAGGACTCTTAAAGGATTCCACTCTCACGGGAACCTTTGCATTACCGCCGCCTGCAACGTCGGCAGAAATTGCAAGCATAGAGACCTGCTACATGATCTCTTCCACTCCATCTGGCTTAAGGAAGAGTACGGGTGATTCCGAAATTGTTACGTTGGATGAGTTTTTTCCGCTCAGCCCTATTGAGCTGGCATAGTAATCAATCTATCAAGCTTGGGTGGCGAATCCGAAATCATCGTCTTCGATTGTTTGGGTTGATCATTCCTTAGATTTTGGCACTCCATCTGATCCTTTTTCCTCAACTTTCTTGACAGATGAGAATATTTTGGAAACCATGATGTCGGAAGGAGAACCATGGGAAGATTATCATCATCGTTCTCATCTTCCTGATTATGAAGAAAATAATCTTAGTGAACTATATCACCCATCGATCAAAAATTTATTTTCGAATTCTTTACCTATTAATGCAATCGATTCCGAGCAAAATTTGTCAAATATTGAAAAAACCCTTTCTATCGATATTTCGACCAAACTTGGCATTGTAGAAAATATTCATGTCAGCGTATGTTGTTCTCCATCAGAACTCGAAACATATCGATCTCTCTTTCGTGAATTCCGAGATGTATTTGCTTGGTCTTATGAGGAAATGCCAGGCATAGATACTAGTATCGTTGACCACACTATTAATATGTATCCTGATGTCAAGTCGATACGTCAACACCTTCATCCTGTTCATCCGAAGAAGACAACTTCCATTAAAGAAAAAGTTGAGAAACTTTTGCGTGCTGGTTTCATTTACCCTACTCCACTAACTGAGTGGGTTTCCAACATCGTTCCTGTCATGAAAAAACAAGGAACCATCAGACTTTGCGTCAATTACCGAGATGTCAATCTTGCTTGTCCAAAAGACAACTATCCTACTCACTTTATCAACTAGATTATTGATGATTGTAATGGATGCGAAATCCTTTCATTAATGGATGGATTTTTCGGCTACAATCAAATAAATATCCACCCAGAGGATCAATATAAGACAACATTCATCTGTCCCTAGGGCACATTCACCTATAGGAAACTGTCGTTTGGTTTGAAGAACACTGGGAAAATTTTTCAGAGAGAAATGGATTATGCTTTCAATGACATCAAGCACATTGTTCAACCCTATCTAGATGATTTACCCGCGCATTCACGAAATCAAACTGATCACCTGATGCATTTGAGAGCCATATTCTTATGCTACCGACACTACAAAATACGCCTCAATCCACATAAATGTGTGTTTTTTATTGGTTCTGGTTGTTTTTTTGGATTCGTCATCTCAAAATAAGGAATTAAAATCGACCCATTGAAGGTTCAGGCCATTCTTGATTTTCCAACGCCATCAAATTTACTTCAGATACAGAAACTTCAAGGAAAGGCTAACTTCCTAAGGAGGTTCATACCCAATTACGCCGAAATGGCTAAAGGATTTACTCGACTCTTGAAAAAAGGGGTTCCCTTCCATTGGGACCAAGTTGCTCAAGCTTCTTTTGATGTTGTCAAGGATACTCTTGTCTGGGCGTCATTAATGTATCCGCCCAATTATCAAAGTGATTATTTATTATATATCGTCGCGGCTGATACGCCCATTGCTATGGTATTGTTCCAATTAGAAAATGGGATAGAACATCTGATCTATTATTTGAGTCGTAATCTCAATGATACGGAAGTGAAGTATTCATAGGTAGAAAAGATTGCCTTGGCGGCTATTCAAGTTGTCCAAATATTTCACCACTATATCCTGTTCCGGAAGACCATTGTCATTTCGGATTGCAACCCCATGACTTATATCTTATCACGTCAATTTTTGGGGGGCAAATATTCAAAATGGATTTTCATTTTGCAGGAATTTGATTTGGAATTCATCAAATCCAAGTCAAAGAAGTCTTTAATTTTGGTTGAGCTTCTTTGTGACCTTCCCTCTGATAGTATTGCTACTACGTCGGAACCATATATTCCTGACGAGTTTATGTTTATGATCGGATCATCTAATCCTTGGTATGGGGATTTTATCATTTATCCCCAGACCCAAATTTTTCGACATGATACCTCTCACTTTTACTAGCGACGTATTTGATACCAAGCCAAAGATTATCTTATCGTCGATGATACACTTTATCGTCGTGGTGTCGATAAAATTTTAAGAAGGTGCCTCACTCATGAGGAGACCAAAAATGTTTTAAATGATTGTCATGTTGGGGCTTGTAGTGGACACTTTTTTGGATACGCTAATGTGCATAAGATACTCCCCGCTGGTTACTTTTGGCCTACCATATTTCGTGATTGCATTTTCGCAGTTAGAAGTTGTCATGCGTGCCAGATATTTTATCGTAAAATCTGCAAACCGCCAGCGCCAATGCATCATGTTGTCTATGTGGGACCATTTTCGAAATGGGGTATTGACTTCATGACCTATGACCCTCGTTCGTCCGGGGGGCATGGTTATATTATTGTCGCAATAGACTACTTTACCAAATGGGCCGAAGCGATGCCTACATTCAACAACACGGGACAAACAACTGCATTGTTTTTATTTAATCGTGTTATTGCACAGTTTGGGGTCCCACAAACTATAGTTACAAATTATGGGAAGCATTTTCGCAACCACATGATGACTGAATTGACTGCCAAATTAGGATTGTCACATGATAATTCTACTCCTTATTATCCACAATCAAATGGACAAGTTGAGGCTATCAACAAGATTCTTAAACGTATGCTTCAACGAATGATAGGAGTTCGTAAAAGAAACTGGCATTTGATCCTGTACTCGGCCTTGTGGGTGTACTGAACCTCGGTGAGAAACGCAATCGGATTTACCCCCTTTCAATTGGTGTATGGCCTGGAAGCTATCTTACCAATCCAATGTGAAATATCATCGTTAAAACTCACAATTGACTTGTTACCTGACACCTCAGAAGAAGAAGCGCATCTTTTTAACCTCTTCCATCTTGATGAAACGCGTCGTGAAGCCCAATTGGCCAATGAAGCACATAAGAGACGTATAAAGGTGCAATACGACAAAAATGTCCAACCTTGAATTTTCTTAGAGGGTTTACCTATCCTCTTATGATCAATGTCACACCAACATAAAAGGCGGGGAAACTTGAGTTTATCATACATGGCCCCTATATTGTCAAAAGAGTTCTTGCTAAGGGCGCCTATGAGTTAGTTGATTATGATGGAGTTCTGTTGGCGCAGCCTAGAAATGGGTTGTATTTGAAACATTACTATGCTAAATCATGAGCGTAGTAATTTTTTGTATTATATTGTATATATATATATCTATATATATATGTATATATATATATATGTTGTTGATTTGCATTCAATATCTTAAATTGTTTTTTAGAGTTTTTGATTTAGTAATCCGTCACATTTCTTACCTAGAATGTCCTGGCCATTTGGTTCATTTGCTTAGAAACACAAAAGCAGCCTTAGGCACGTGGTCCCATCTCTGGTGATGGGGCCATTTTCGCTCCAAATGGCAAGTTAGTGAGTTTTCAAGGGATTTTTATCGATAGATCGAAAAATATTATTTTATCGAATATAGCGCATTGATCAAACTTCTCTCTGATGCCATTTCATTTGGTATTAACCGCATCATCATAAGGTTAGACTCACAACTTGTGGTATTACAACTTACTAGTGTTTATATTTTCAGACATCCAACACTGCATCGTTTGTTCCTAAGAGTTCGACTTTTGGAATGACATTTTGATTTTATTCAATATCAACACATTTCCAAAAACTTGAACACATTGACTGATTCTTTGGTTAATCAAGGTTTAGACAGACATTTGCAACACATGTAAAGACACATTCACATAATTGAATAGGATTACGCAATAAACATAGGAAAACACTGAAATCAAATAGATAGATATTTATAGGTTTTTACAAAATTTGTGCCCAAGACACATTGGTCATCTGACCCCAAAATGTATGCAACATGTCAAAAGTAAACTAGTAATGTTCATGATAACATGCTATAGATCTAGTTATCCTACGCAGTAACCGCATCTAGCAGTTAGGAATGCCTATAGTGTGGCGTTGTAGTCACATGGGTAACTCTTCGATCCGGCAATCCAGAATCCCAAAGGTAAATCCCTTTATGTGCTATCGAAGCTCAGACAGAGTCTCAACCATGTCTAAATCCTGAAGGACTGCTCTTTCGACAACCCTCTCTGTTGGTTCATCTGCTACATGCTCTGGTTTCTCCATCGATTGAACTCGACCAACATCTACATTACATTAAAACTTTAGTTTAGTCTTGGAAAAACATCAAAATACAAAAACATTGTATAAACCTTAGGAAAATAAAAAAACATGGAAAAACATTCTTACCTATTGCACCCCACTGAGCACCTTCTGATAAAGCTAAGTCTGGATCTCCTCGAAACTCGATGCCTGCGTATGCATACTCATCAATGGAAAAAACCTATCGCCTGAAACAGGCGAAAAACGCAGTCAAGAACACAATGGATGGTTGGCCTGCATGCCTAGCCATTATTTCTACCCATTTCTGCATCCTCGGATCTTTAGGGTTAGACACACCCAGTGTCATAAGCTGAGGCTGCATCAGTGGAATCCGCTCTAAGGAAAATGAAATGAGGATCGAACCATGACTAAAGTTTTTCGTCCTTCCTCCTTGTGCCTTGTTCAATTGTTCTTTTATCTGAGAAAGTACAACTTTAGACCATTTGAAGATTGTTGGCTCTAGGGACTCTAACGCATATTGCATATATGATTTATTCGCTACATGTAGTGTAACGGTGCCAACAAGTTTTGTGATCGTGAAAAGAACGGTTCTCAAAGGCAAATATCGAACGTCGCGGATGTTTATTTTCCAATCCTTGCTTGGCTCTGCCCCTGGATAGCAATATTGCAAAACATAATCTCTCACAGTCTCTCCTCCAAGATCATACCCTGAGAGGGAAATAGGCAAGCCTCTCCTCGACAAGCTTGTAAGAAAGTAAACATCCTCCACTATAATAGGAGCCACTTTGTTTCTAATGTGAAATTCCTCGATAGCTGGATCCCATGCTCGAACTTAGAACTCCAAGAGTTCTATTTTTTGCCTCATCCCTGACAAGAGGAAGTACTTTAACAACCCACAATCTCTTAGGGCTCTTACTGTACCCGGATCATTTAGGGCAACCATATTTTGATCTTCATGCTCTCTGTCTCTCCAAGTAATCGTCATTCTAGTCCGATGGAATCCTGAAACATAACCATAAGACCCATTAGACTCCTTTTCATGTAAAAAAATAGACAAATTTTGGGAACATTGCAAGAATAAAAAATGTGAATTGCGCCCAACGTAGTCTTGAACAAGGGACATTGTGTTTCATATGCACCTCAACTTCAATTTAGGTGCTCCACAACGCACATTTTGATGCTCAAGAGTGCATTGCCCTCTTTGGAAAAAGAATTTACCCTAAGGGGCCCAAATCCCTAAAAATTTGCAATTAAAGGAAATGACTTGACTACTGAAAGAAAGAGAGGGTTCATGGCATCAACCTAGATCAAACGGCGATGAAAACCGTCCACAGAATCGATCGTAATCAATGGCTGAAGTACGGGGCAAAAACAGGTTCAGAGCTCCAAAATGCAAATGGTAACTTTCAAATGGTAAAAATGAATAGAAAAACTCTTTTATTAGTCATTTGATTATTTGAAAATCATATTTATTGCTGTGACTATGGTTTTATTCTATTTTTATCATGAAACAAGTATTTTTAACCCATTTGATGTTGTTCTGAACAGGTTTTACAACTGATGAGCAAATTAGTCGTGCAGATTTATTTCAAGAATGATTTGACCACAAAGCATACTTTTATCCTTATTTTTTGAGATTTGTTAAAGATGAAAAAGGACTTGAAGCACACTTTTATCTCTTTTTCGAGCTTCGATAACAGCGAAAAAGGAACCCTTGGAGTCTTCTTTTAGCTTTTTTCAGACTCCGATAATGTGAAAATATTGCCGAGTACTTGTCTTTTCGAGCTCGTAAAAGTAAATGAGTTGATATCTACTAAGTATAAGTTTAACCATTTTCTGGGCTGAGATAGATTATTTACGAAAAATGAATGCCTTAGTCGAACATGGCTAGGAGGTTCTCTCAGATATTATTTTATACTTTTTCGGATCTGAGCGACAACTTTACGAAAAAGTACTTATGGAGTTTTCTTTCGTTCTCTTTTTCAAACTCTCTAAATATGAAAAAGGATCGGGCTGTCACTATCGTTAGGCTCGTTAAAACGTAAAATAGCGACGGGCTTGTCAATCATGACAAGAATCGAGTTTCATTCATCGCTAGACTCGTTAAATTATTAAATAGCGATACATTATTTTCTCGAAGGGTTGAATTATAGATCAAGAATATGTTATCCTCCTCAAGCTTGTTAAAAAATAAAGAGGTACTGGTCGAAAAATGACCGGGGAAATTTTGGGAAAGTGAACAGAACATTTTACGGTAGCGGGTCGCTCTTGAACATGACACTTCACTCCATCACTGTGATTGTTTGGGTTGGGTAACCTTCTTGATGGTTCATTCATACCTATGGTTCATCATATCTTCACTTCGGTTTTGGGTCAATGCTCATCTTAGTGTCGTTGATATGTTCAAGAAAATTCATCCAGTGAGTACTCATCCTTCTGCAATACTCATAAACCTTCATTCTCATGACAGTGATCCCTAAACATTGCTATATCAAGTCATACCTTGTCTCTGAAATCAATAACTCCTGTTTTGCAATAAATTAGCTTCTTGTCGACGACAAATCACCATCCAGGAAGTTCACTTAGAACATCATATTCTAGTACCATGAGGCTTGTTACAGCATCGATAAGATCCTCGCTTTCAAACTTTTGACTGAAAGATTTTGTTTGGCATTCGACATCAAATCATCTATTCACACCTTACGAAATGTATTGAAGTACCTTGAGAGCCATTAACATTAATGGTGGTTCTCTTGCATTTGTTAACAAATCACATCATTAGCTGGTAATCAAATGATGTCTTACCATGTTCGACTACAAATCATATATTCGCATGGCTAGAATTGTACCCGAACGATCGAGTGAACGAGATAAGAAGACCCTAGATCTAGTTTCATCCATCCGAGCTGTGATTTCAGGATTGTTGTACACATCATCTATACGGTGACCTTATATACAGATCGTCATCCGAACATGGGCCAATATCTGTAGGCATGTCTGTATTGGGCAACATTCCAATGTAGACGACTTTCTATACTATGTACATGTTATTAGATAGTTTATATGTTGCGCATGGGAATGCCTTCCCTCAACAATTCGTGATCAAGAGGATATATCATGATGTAATGTATTGTAAGATTGATGCAGGTTGTCAGTCCGCTTCAGCTCGAGCCCATCACAGTGTACAACATCTCATTCAAAAAATATTGTTATTATTATTTTGATTTCATGCTTTAGGGCGCAATTTTTTATAGGTCAATTTGGGCACCATTCCCAATGACCTGGTTAAACTAAACATCATCCCAAAAACCAATGAATAGGCTCTATCATCCCCTATCATTTTAGTTGCTACATGCCCTAAGACAAAGAACCTGAACAAATCATACATGACTTCCATTGCAAGGTTTCCAAGATTTGAAGTACATGTTATATCACCTATGAGCTCACTAACGCAGTCTCTCAAGGGACTAACTGCTTTGCATATGCAACTACCTCCATTCAAGGATGCTTTGCAAAGCACTTCCCAACACTCAAGGGTGCGTTGGTCAATTGGGAGCGAAATTCTCATTGTTCTGGAATCTCCACATGGCCAGCGCCTTCTAGAAGAGTGCATATATGTCAAACTTCGAATCCATGTGTCCATTCAACACCTCTAAGCTTGGGAACATGTCTTGCCTATTATTAGAAAGTCATTGATTGTGAAACTACCTTCAGCTCATCTATAAATTGAGCACAGATCCTAGTGCTTGAGAAGGAAGAAATTTGGTAGATAAATGTTTTTGGAATCTCAATTGAGGGTTTGATTTGAGTGATATGTTATTGGAGAGATGTTCATTGTGATGAGGCTGGGATGATGCTGGAGTTGGTGACATCAAATCAATCGTTGGTTGTAACCTCCCCTTATATCCATTAATAAAGATTGATGCTTACTTTCCCACATATGTATCTGTATAAGCTTTTGTCTTTCATATTGTGGATTCTTATTTGATGTATATGTTTCATGTTTCATTGATTTAACTGATTAACGTGAATATCCATCTGTATATTGCAATCTCTTTTTTGTTTAGTGTTCATACTTGCAGGAAATATTTTGGCGATCAAGCTTGGATTGGAAGCTACAGCAAGAGCGATAGAAGGAGAATAGGAAGTGCTTGGACTCCAAGTAAGTTTCTTAATCTATTATGTGTGTCTATTTACTGTTAGGAAAAGTATCTGCAAATTCTTTGATCTGTTGTTCTAAATGCATAGCACCACATTTAGGGAATGTGTTTTATCCGTAATCCATAATTCCGCATAACACTCTTTCTTCATAGAAACCAATTGCTCTTGAAGTTTAGTGCTTTCCCTTACATCTTCATACAACTGTTGCACCATATCTTTCATGATGTGAAAGTCCTACTTGAACATCTCTTTATCAAAGAGTCTTGCAAAGGAGGATGGTTTAGAATCACCACTTGATGAAGTTTCCATCACAATTGTAATGAATTAAATAACTTCAACAACAATTCACAAAGCTTCAAAAACAATTGACAAAGCTTCTTAAAAATTTGGTTGTAGATTCAAGCTCTTCTTTGCATCTTGTATCTCTTCTTCAAGCAGCCTCTTTTGCAAACAATCCCTTTTGTGCTTCAAGGGTTGCCCTGAGGTCTTTTGGGTAAGGAGGATGCTTTCAGCCTTCTTCCTTCTTGTCCTCTTCTGGACTTAGCTAGCAGTAGCTCCCCTTCACCTCTAGAAAACTCAACCTTGTAAGCATCAGTCAATTTGCAAATAGTTAAATTATTTGCACTGTTAAACACCCTTCAAGTCAAACAAGAAAGCAGGCAACCTTGTGCTCTGTCAAGAAAGCAACCTAGTGCTCTGATACTACCCTGATAGGATATGGGTGGCTGACTTGTTTTTCTATGCAAGCACCTCCCACTCAATTAAAACAAATTAAGGATCTTGCTTATACATGCATGTGCGGAATTGAATCCTTGATTCAGGTGTATGTGTTTTAACTGGTTTAAGGCTTTATGTGTGAGCAATTAAAAAATTGTTTAAGCTTATTAAAAGCATGTATAGCAACCATAAATTACAGCAAATTAACCAACAACACATAACAGCAAACATAATAAAAGAGTTCACCCTCAACAATTGGGCTATGTCTCCTTGAGCTCTGTCAATGGACTTGGCTCTTTGGGATTAAGATGGTCAATTTCTTTTACAAGCTGATGCTCAACTCCAATGGTTGTTTGGACTATACCAATGGGTTTAGAATACCAAAATACCTCTGGATTGACTGCTCAATCTCTGGAAATGGACATAGGCTCTCTTGGGCTTGACCTCTTTTGTCGGTGTCCTTGAGCTTCCCTGAGCTTCTTTGTGGAAAAAACTCTCCTAGAATTCCTCTTCTGCTCCTGAAACCTGTTATATTATCTCCGACACATATCAACATCCAAAATAGGTTGTTCATTTGCTCAGAATGACCTCAGGCTCCCCGTTCTATGCCTCCAACACCTGGTGGCACTAGGCTCCCTGAAACTTCCATGTAGATTCTTCGGCTCTAGAAGTCTCCAAATGGCTTTGAAAATCCCTCCATTGAATCCAAAATGTCAAAAATAGTCATAAATGACTATTCATTTACTCAAAATGGCCTCTGGCTACTCTAGCTATGCCTCCAACACCTAGTGGCACCATGTGGCTCTAGGCTCACTGAAAACTTCCCTGTAGCATCTAGGCCTTCAGAAGTCTCCAAATGCTTATGAAAACCCCATAATTGGATTCATAAGGTTCAAGATAGTCATAAATGACTATTGGTTTCCTAAGAATGGCCTCTAGCTGCCCTAGCTAGGCCTCATTCTCTTGCTGGCTCCTAGTGGCCCTTGGAACTTCTCTGAAGAAAAATCACGCTCAGAAGTCCTCAACTGGCTCTGCGAACCTCACCAATGGCTCCATAATGTCCAAGATAGTCAAAATTGACTATTATTATTTTCAGAATGGTCGAAAATTGAGCCTTCTACACTTTTTCCCAATATCTCCTAGGAAAACTCCACTAAATGTGGAGAACTCCAGTTAACCCAAATTTGGCGCACCCCTATCCGTTCTGCCAATAATGCCACACAATTACTGTTATGGTTAGGTTGATGGCCACATGCACACCCCAACCGTTAATGGCTTGACAGTTAGCGGAGACAGCAGAATATAATATCGGAGTTTCATTAAACATACATACGTTCACGATCAAACATCGCTTACGTTTAAAATAGATCGCACATAGCCTTAAACAACTTACATACATGCAGAACATGGTTCTCGTGTCCCACAACATGCAACCAATCACAGCGCATCGCAAATCGCTTTTCTGCAAGTTTAACTTGGTACTGATAACGCTGAAACCATAATTTATGTGATGTGCGCTCGCGCGCAATGCCGATACGTGGCTCCCCTCATCGCATCGCATTTCTAACTTTACCGCATCGCAACCAATTTAACATATATTGCGAACTTTTAACTTCTAAATATTGCGATTTGCGAAATCGCTTTTCCGGGTGTTGCAATCTCCGCCGTTGGTTTGTTCTCGATCCAACGATCCACGTTTTATCTCTGCCTTCTCACTTCGCATCGCAGCGTAAATAACATAACCTACGAAGACTTAACCGTAAACTTGAACTTCGTCGATGTGCGATATGCGCACGGTCACTCCACATGACATGTGTCCCATCTCAATTCGCATCGCAAGATATATATCTTAACTTGCGATGAATGAACGGTAAACATAATAATCTCTGATGCGATGTACGCTCGTCCATTCGTTCTCGTTGTCGCTTCATTCGCTTCATTCTGCAATTTGAACTTACTGTCCATTCCACCTGCAACATTTTCACGGTTGTGCAATCCCCGATTCTATATGCAGAGTTCAAGACTCCATGACAGCCACCAATTCGGATTCGATCCAGTTCTGAACTATTTTACCATTTTGAACCCCATCCTGTAACTTGAATTTTGAGCAATCCTTAGGCCCTGATCCCAATCTGATCACCCATACAATACAATTTATGAAAATCATATTCATTTCCAAGCCAAAATCCCTTACAAAAACAAATAGGTATAATAGTCACTAACTATCTATCAAAGGTCAATGGACTGAGTAACAACCCCCCTATACTTGCACCTTTATAATATATATCCTTGTGCCCAGGGACAGGAAGGTACATTCAAAACTCTACAAACCCCTTGTCTTTATTTTAGTTTCAACTTGATGAACTCATAGTTGTCTCCTTTTGCTTCAGCCACATGTCTCTCTTCTTCTGCAACCTCATCCTTAACCACCCAAGATCCTACCTATTGCTCCAATTCTTGTCTTCCTTCAACATTAATACTCTTTACTTCTCCTAATGATCTTTGCTCCATGGAACACGATTCTTGCAATGTCCCCAATGGCTCAGGAGACACAGACGAGGTTTCACTAGCCTAATAAGTTTTCGTAGGCTAAGGCAAGGAAAATTTTAATAGTGGAACACAATTCACCTACGAAAAACATTATAAATGCTTAAGAGATGAAAAGGGGGACATATTCTAGGATATTGAAAAAGTCACTTTCATTTTATAAAGTGAAAATCTCCGAAAGTTACTTTATGAAATTAAAAAAGTAAAATGGCTACAAATTGGCCACAAACTTATAAAATGAGAAAAACGAGGAGTCTCTCCTCATTCTATGACTTGCATTTTGAGAAAATAAGTTTCTTGTGAGTTTTTAAATAGAATTTTAAGGTTTGGAAAACCCTAGCCGCCATTGTTAATTTTAGTGTTGAAACTATACACCCTAATTGGTCTAGAGAACATAATCACTCAAATTTCGCCATCGAGCTACCAAGAGGAGAAAGAATTGCAAAAGAAAATGGAGATACAAGATTTTATCAGTTGATTTTATCTTTTAGCATGGTTTTTTTTAAATCTCTTGGACAAGTTGTGCATACCCATTAAGGTGAAGATCCCAAGCTTAAGAAGAATGAGTTTAACTTCCATTCAAGCCAAGATTATTCTCAGTATTGTAGGTCAAAGTTATGGGCTAAGCAGAGATTGAGTCTTTCACTTATAGGGCCGATTTTACTCTACCATATAAGTTGAACCTTGCTGTGATTTATTGGGTCGAGGCTTCTAGCCAAGAAGGTTGAGTTTCCTTCTATCTACGAGGCTGAGTTTGTTAAAGCGTGTAGCTAAGCTTTATTGGTTGTGGTTCAAGTTCCTCACTGTGAGAAAAGGATGAGTTCTCCTCTTATTGTTGGTTGAATGTATCATAACAGAGGTTGAGTTTTCATTCCTTGTTGGTCATGCTATCACTCCCTATTGTTTGTGTTTGAAGGTTGATTTGCCACTACTAACAAAGGTTGAATATATCTTCTGTCTTGGTCTGTGTATGGTGCCATTGTCATCTATATTATGAGGTTGGGTTCTTTGTGTGGAGTTTTTTTTTATCTATGTTCTTGAGCTTAATATTAACAATTATTGTGTTCATTTTGGGAGGTGTGCCTATATCATCAATGTGTTGAATTAAACTCCAGGTTCACAACTTATTTTCGTATTGTACATTCATCTTTACAAGTTCATAAATTAAAGTATGTGTTGTTGGTGTTCATGAGTTGTTTTCCAATGGCTAAATTTATTGTTATTGGTTGATGGATTGTGTATAATGATGGTGTGACTCTCCTAAGATTAATAAATACATTATCTTTCTATTGAGAAGTGTTTGAATGTTAGAATTGTAGCAAGAAAGGCTAAATTTGACTTGTGCCTTAGTCAAATTTAGTAATTCGATTTTCCACTTCAGCAGGATGACTTGGATTGCAGTTAACCTGTGTGACATGGCTTGTGTCTACTAGTTTACTCGGTAAATTCGAGTTAGAGGCTAGAAGTAGAGTTGTGCATGTAGTGATTGCTAAAATTTAGCAATCTAGTTCAATTTGACTCAGTTAATTGAGCTCAAGAAACTAGTTGAATCAGTTGAAGGTCAGTTGAGTAGTAGAATCATTGTTAACTCAGTAATCTTTCAGTTAAACTAGTCAATCAACAAAAAATAGCCCAGACATGCATGGAATTCGAATTGCCTAGCTGGAGTGGAGGAAAAAGAATATTGTAATTATTAATTGTATACTATTTTAGTGTACATGCTTGGTAGTTAAGCAGGTGAATCATTCTTTGGGAATTGTGCAAGCAAATAGGAGAAAATTCCTACTTTTTAGGAGCTAATTTCCTCCAGAATGGCACGAGGAAATAGGAGCAAGTTGGGGCCTTGAATTGGCTAAGTGTTGGCCAGAGCAAGACAGGCAACACGAGAACAATTTTACAGTGCAAGGTGTGTGTCAAGATCAAAGCAAGACATTGTAATAGTTTTTGATTCTCATCTAATTAATAAAAAGCAACGGAGGGGTTTTTCCCAATTGGATTCCGCTGGAAATCATTGTGTTATTGTGGTGCTCTAATGATTGCATGTCATTGCATGTGTTTCGAAATTGTGATTTCCATTCTGCAAAATAGTGGATGAAATTTGTAATCTTGTGTTTTCAGTTCGAATACATCAATAGTAGAAAATTTCTATTAATTTCTACATTGAAGGTCTTTCCTTATCATTGTGCATCACTATTTGGTCTGAACATATTAAAATACACCTATAGTACCTTAAAATACACCTATAGTACCTTGCATACAAACTGTTTGTAGAAATCCCACAGTGAGTCGAATTGTATAGGCTCAGAAATTTGGTGAATTTTTCAAGACTCCGAGAAGGGAATCTTACAATTCTAGTATGTTATATTTGTCGATCTCGTGCATCTCTATTCTACCTACTACCGCAACCATGTCATTTTTAAAATTCAAAACAAGAGACTCAACAACACTATGTTGAGATTTAAAGAGTTTTGGAATTTGAAAACCGTTTAGAAATTCAATATCTATATATTATTTTCAAATATATCAATTACCTTTTTAAAACTTAAATTTATGTTTATAAATACTTATAGCTTATATACCTTACTCTATTTTGTTTATTTCCACCTTTACAATGTAATGAATAAACCCACGTTGAGTATCTAACTATTCCTCTTATTTAATTGATATGCATTAATTAGACAATCTCAAAACTCATAGTCCAGTTATTTTCATAATAAAAAGGACTACGGGAACTTTACATGATAAGTTTTACTTGCAACTATAAATTGATAGACTAAGTTATCGATCCCATAATAATTAATGATAAAGAGAAAAGAGAACAAAAAGATCTTTACAAGATAAGTTTCACTGGTTTTAAATTGTTAAATTATCAAATATAATGATTAAAAGATATTTACAATTAAATTATATCATGCAATTAAATATCACAATAACATCAACTTGAAGAGAATAACAGAGAAATAATTCATTGACCAACTTATTTTCCTTTAAAATAAACATAGTCCAGACTCCACCCACTCGCCTATTTATTAGGACACCTACTTTTTATACATTCTATATTTCATTATAAGAAACTTTCCAAATTGTTTACAAGAATCTTTCTACATCATTGAGTATCAAATATGTAACATTTCATTGAAAAAGCTACCCAGAGTAGCTTGACCAGCGAAGGACTCTTCCGAGTGCTTACCAGGAGTAGGTCACCAGTCCAAGCCAAATTGGCAGTTGCTTGTGAGTTCACTGCGGCATTATTTCTAGCCTCTAGGCAAACCAGCTATGTATTGACTGCGGCATTATTTCTAGCCTCTAGGCAAACCGGCTATGTATTCTGCTTGACTTAGGAGTGAATCAAAATCAAAATAAAACAATTCTCATTAAAGGCAGATTTAACGATATTGTTATTTCAACACTCCCCCACAGTATATTAAATTTACAACATAATTCATGAGTCATCCGGTCGTGGTATACTCCATTGTCCATGATCAATACTAATTTATTGCAAGCTGGATTACGTTTTTGTCTTGCGTCCTGAAATATATCTTCCTCGAGTGTAGTAACTCTTAAGACCCAAAAAGAATGTCAGTTGATCTATAATGCAAAGGACAGTGGCCCAATCACCCATACAGTGCAAGTCCATCTGCAAATTTGGGAAAAACACCCATGCAATTCCATGTGCAATGCTGGTCGAATCATCAAAGCATATCCAACATTAACCATGTTGTATGCATTCAAAACCATAAATACAAGATAGCAACAAACCTTGCCATGGGATACATGCCATTGTTGGACTTACAGCTACGACGTACCCACTTACAAATTATGTGAACCATGAAAGTTACTCTGTGAACACTCATCTTCAACCACTGTGACCATAGCTCTTCTAAAAGATCAAAACTTTTAAGATTAACTCTTAAGACCCAAAAAGAATGTCAGTTAATCTATAATGCAAAGGACAGTGACCCAATCACCCATACAGTGCAAGTCCATCTGCAAATTTGGGAAAATTTAAAACACCCATGTAATTCCATGTGCAATGCTGGTCGAATCATCAAAGCGGATCCAACATTAACCATGATGTATGCATTCAAAACCATAAATACAAGATAGCAACAAACCTTGCCATGGGATACATGCCTTTGTTGGACTTATAGCTACGACGTACCCACTTACAAATTATGTGAACCATGAAAGTTTCTCTGTGAACACTCATCTTCAACCACTATGACCAGATCAAAACTTCTAGCTCTCCCAGAATAAAAATTCTTGGGTCTCCCTAGGTGAAAACACATGGATCTGATACCATCTTCTCAAATAAAAATGACTAAGAGATGCCCACAAACCAAATTACATTATGTAGTAAAACTAGAATCAACAAATAACCAGTGAAAAGGAACAGGCATTCAGATGACATAACACAGAAATGGGGTGAACCACCAAGACAAGTACTTTATTAACCAACTAAATTCTTCCTGTAGCAGAATCCTATGTTACGTAATCTCCCATCTGTTACAATTCTTCTACATTCCTTTTATACACTATGCATCGATGTCCTCTGGCAGTTACATTACGAGAAACTTTCCATATCCTTGACTGACAATACATAACGATTCTCCGTGACAAAGATTCCTGAAATGCGTATCATCTCATTAATAGTAGATTTAACGGCATTGCTATTTTCAACTGCCAACAAATGGGGCCAAACGCTTCCTGCAATTTAAAAGATCAACATCATCCATAATAATAATTTGCACATAATTCTTTATTCATGTGACTTTCACCAGGATAAACAGTGTCGAATGCCCTTCCAGTTATATTTATTTGTTGGAAGAAATAGAACATTGACTCTGACTCCGCTTATTATCAATCCTGTCACAGAAGAAAACACATGAAAGCCTCCTCCAACGTGTCTACATATATGTTAAGCAGACAGAATCGTCATAGCATTTCATGTGTATAATGTTGCAACTCAGAGTTTAAAATGACCTGAGACAAAAACATGTGTGTATTTCAAACATATGCAACCCCTGAGGACAAGTATTTTCGTATGGCAGCCATCCAAGCTAACTTATGTTCAGAACATTTAAAAACCAAAGCTGCGAGTGATCAGAATTAGGGTTTCCCACAAAATTACATCAAGCAGAACCCCTTCTGAATATAGCTCTTTGAATGCTGAAGTTCTGATGCATTATAAATTGCTGCGTCGAATACTTCAGCAACAGTTTAAACATCGTCTGGCAATCTGCATTTCGGAGTAAGGTAACACCGATGAATAACAGATCAGTCACTTCTTTTGCTTGACCTTACCAGTGTAAAATGTCCCCGCTTTCAAATCTTACTGAATTCTCACTGTTTGCATTTGAAGCAAATCCAACTTCCTTGGCCTCTTGTAATATCTTAATAACAGTGAGCAACAAACAACACTCACAGAAGAAGCTGCCATGGCAGCCCCAGCAATCCATGGAGGAAGACGGAACCTACAAAATGGAAACAATAATCCAGCTGCTATGGGGATACCCATTACATTATAACCTAAAGCCCACAAGTAATTAAGTTTGATTCGGGTGAATGTGCTCCTTGAAAGGTCAATGGCAGTAATGACATCTTCCAAGTTGCTTCTCATCAGTACTATGTCAGCAGCTTCAATGGCTATATCTGTACCAGCGCCAATTGCCATGCCCACATCAGCAGCCACAAGAGCTGGTGAATCATTGATGCCATCACCCACCATCGCCACTGTCATTCCAGACATCTGCAGAGCCAAAAGTAAATGGAAACAAGTTCTTTCAGTACAAGTTGAACACACTTTTATAATCAAAATGTTGAGAGCTCAAAAAATGCTTCTAACCTCTTTGTATAGTCATACTAAAAATGCACTCAATCAGGGTAAAAATTCTTCATGGAGGAATTAAAGTTTTGGGCAAGGCTTGTGGGGAAAGAAAACAAGGTAATGAAATGTTGCTTGAGATGATCCAAGTACCTGCAACTCTTTCACTTTCTCTGCTTTCCCATCGGGCAGTGTTTCCGCCATAACAGTCTCAATTCCAACCTCCTTGGCAATGGCATTTGCAGTACCCCAATTATCTCCTGTGACCATAATACTTCTGACTTTCATCATTTTTAAAATGGACACGACATCATGTGCCTCTGGCTTAACTGGATCTGATATTGCAATTATTCCAACCAACTCTCCATCGATAGACACCAAAATTCCTGTTCGAGCCATCCCTTCAACCTCCTCCAAAATGTCATAAGCATCTTCAGAAATAACAATTCCAGAATCTAACATCAACTTGATGTTGCCCACAAGAATATTCTTGTTGTGCACTCTAGCCCTAATACCATGGCCAGTTATAGACACAAAATCCTGTGCTTCAGGCAACCTGCTTGAGTCTAAACTTCCTTCTCTCAAAGTTTTGGCATACTCCACCACAGCCTTGGCCAAAGGATGCTCACTGTTTGCCTGGAGCACAAACCCGTTGTTAAATTTAGCTAATGAGAAATATAATTCCTACACTGTTAAAAGATACAAATATGATACGATGCAAATCAAAGGTATATCAAACAGTATTATGTTTGTAATTATTTGGTTATACAGGAATGCCTCAATGTGCACTTTACCAAACCTATTCTACTCTACAAGAACCAATCACAACAATGGCTTCTATGACATAGGCCAACCATCAACAGATCCCCATGCAAAGTTATAGAACAAGTAGGGTAATCATAGATTAAAGATGCAGGACCTACCTCTGCTGCAGCAACAATTTCATAGAAGTCACGCAAGACCATGTTTTTTAAAAGCTTGGTGTTAACAACAATAGGTTTTCCAACAGTGAGTGTCCCTGTCTTATCAAATATAATGCAGTTCACCTGTGGACAGCAAAATCTCTATTCATAAATGAAACCTTTCTTTAAAAGACCAACATAACAAGATTCAGAGAAGTATTTCTCTAATTCTTGATAATTGCTTCGAGTTCGAAGTTCAAACCACAAAAAAAACCAGCTGCTAATATATCGCTTACTTTATGTGCACTCTCAAGCGCCTTTCCCCCTTTAATGAGAACACCTTGTGTGGCACCGACTCCAGTACCCACCATGACTGCAGTGGGTGTTGCAAGGCCCAAAGCACAGGGACAAGCTATAACCATGACAGATATGCCAAACTGAAGAGCAAGCTCAAACTCATCCATGGAAGAAGGGATCCAAGACTTGGGATATGAACCAATCTTGCCTGCTATAAACCATGCTAGCCAGGTAGTAAAGGAGATCACAATAACCTACAAATCAGGGAATCAAGGTAACCATAATTGGTTTCAAAAACAAAATTCCACATGAGCAAGGTTCAGCCTGCAAATACTTATTGCTGTTGAGCAATCATAGAACTCCAAAGACTCATTTTTACTTGACTGTGGAATAAGACGTTAGAACTTTGAAATCTAATGATGCATGGTGAATCAGGAAAATACAAGTAAGAATTTTACTAATTACCAATGGGACAAAGAATTTTGAAATTTTGTCTGCAAACTTCTGCACTGGTGCTTTAGCCATTTGTGCTGCTTCAACAAGCCGAACTATTTGTGAAAGAGCACTTTCTGAGCCAACATGTTTAGCTCTTATATGCAATACTCCATTTTCATTTACCGTGCCACCAATGACTTCATCACCTATTCGCTTTGCAACGGGCCTGGCTTCACCTGTTATCATACTCTCATTGACATGACTTTGTCCCCAAACAACCAAACCATCTGAAGAGACCTTCTCACCTGGTAAAATCTTAATTGTATCATTGCGTTGGATCAGCTGGCTGCTAATTGTACGTTCAGATACAACATTTCCATAGGTATCAAGAGTCAATAAAGTGGCCGTATCTGGTGTCAAATCCATCAGCTTGGCAATAGCTTCTGAAGTCTTCCCTTTGGCCAGAACTTCCAAATATTTTCCAAGGAGAATAAAGGAGATAAGCATGGCACTAGTCTCAAAAAAATCAGTACCCTTGAAAGTGTTATCAGTTGCAGCCCTCAACACTGTGTAGACTGAATAGAAATAAGCTGCATTTGTTCCCAAAGCAACTAATACATCCATGTTAGCTGAGCCATGTCGTAAAGCTTTATATGCACCGGTATAAAAGCGCCATCCAATGATAAATTGTACAGGAGTTGATAAGATCCACCTTAAAAGTTCTCCAAGCTTTAGCATATTCACCAATTTTAAGTCTAAACCTCTTCTAATTCCTGGAGTATACATAAATACCATGGCTAAGAGAAATACTGGTACAGAGAAAACTAAACTCCATAGGAAAGACTTATAGTACTGCTTAATCTCTTCACTTCTGTCAGGCCCTCCTCGTCCTCCAGGCTGACATAAAGTTGCCTTGCAGCGTCCAGGATATGTCTCCTCAATCACATCGATGAATGTTCTAGGTCCAGTCAAATCTGGATTGTATGACACAGTTATTTTCTCTAGTTGCATATCCACTTCTGTATCCTCTACTCCTGGCAATGCTTGCAGTGAATTCAGAATTACTCTAATTTCTCCACCAGAAAGGATGCTCTCCAGTTTAAGATCAACCTTATTCCTATCTTCCCCAGTACTAATCAACATAGCTTCAAAACCAGTGTCATCAATGGCATCAATCAACTGCTTGTAGTTAACTTGTTTAGGGTCATATCTGATTTCTGCTTCTTCAGTTGCAAAAGCGATTACAGCCTTCTTCACTCCTTGAACCTTTTCTAAGGCAGATTCCACAGTGTTTGAGCAAGAAGTGCACGTCATTCCTTTTATGCGAAGCCGACATACAGTTATTGCAGATCTCTCATCAACATCATCTTCTATTAAGGTGGCTTTAAATCCTGCATCCTCAATTGCCTCCCTAATCGATTCTTCCTGCAGATGTGTAGGAAATGGTTTTAGCAGCATGAAAAGAATAGCGCAGTCAATTTAAAAAGCACAAACAACAATAATTTTGCATTTAAAAGTTAATCTTGGAAAGCCACCCTTGAATTCAAATCCAAGTAAATCATCATGATGTCAATAATGCAAGTTGTCCCTGCATTAAAATTTATTATTAATGTGTTTTAAGATGACAAAGTCTTTATAAGTTTTGCGAATCTGTGGACATGAAGGATGCCCAATTGAGCACTTTGACGGATATTATGCATTTCTTCGTGGAATGAAATAAGTCACAAGGGCCACAAAGAGATTACATGCCTTATCATACATAAAGTGTTGAAGGAAATACAAGCAAACAGTATCTATGGCTGCAAATCAAACTTATGGAGAGATAAAAATGAGAGGAAAGAAAGCTTCCTAGCAGCCGGCCACCTTCAGTAGAGAGAGCAAGCATCTCCTACTGTTAGGAGAAGAAATTGAAGGAGAGCGAGGGGGAAATCATTCCTCTACATAATCCTCAAAGCTTGGCAATATGCATTTGACACGATCTCAGTCAAAGCAATGCAAATATTCACAATTTCACACGCAAGAATATAAAACCTAAGAGATCAAGCATATATACATATATCTGCCCACTCATTTGTGTTATATATATATATATATATATATATATAATAGTACAAAATAGTTGGAGAACGATCATTTTTTACCTAGTTACCTATGAAATAAAATAAATGATGATTGTGAGCAACAAAATATGAGATTACAAAAAGGAATAATTCAAATATATTACATATTCGAATAAAGTCCACTAGGAAATTAGGGGCTATGTCTCATCAATTCCCCCCTTCTTAGAGGAAATTGTCCAATGAACTATGAAATAGTCCTTTGGTTATGTAGTTGGGGTCATGGTATGGACTCATGTGCCTCCTGAAAATTGAGAGCATGAACCAATGAAAGAGCGTTCTTTCAAAAGAAAAAGATTCAGGGAAGAATAGCCTGGCATGTCCACCCTACTTAAGAACAAATTCAGTAGAATCATGTTAAAATTCAAGAAGGGGGAAATGTTAAAACTAATGCAAAGGACACCATGTATGTTGAGGAAGAAACATGGGTAGGAGAAACTACACAAGTAGTGTTGTACTCTAAAGGCTATAACTCATTATGTTTGATCATTAGGTGAATCATTATTTGAAGCAGAATGAGGATATAGAGGATTGTTTAGTGCAAGGGACCTTTTACCACTCAAACTAGCAGGGGACCTAAAGGGGTTCCTAATAGGGCAACTGCTAGACCAATGGCAACGGCGGAGGCTTAGCCCATTGTCACCATGGCTAAGACTCCCTACTCTTTACGGACTTTCACCGATGGGAGGAGCCCCGTTAGTGTAGGAATCAATTGTAAAGTATATGTCGATGGATAGGTGGAAAGTGACCCTACAAACCCTTTCCCTAGGATGGAGTGAAAAATGGAGCTTGCTTGCTCTTCAAGCAAGGGACTTGGTCCACTAGGGGTAAGGGATGAGGATTGGAGGGTTCAAAGAGAAGGAATGGGCTTATAGACGAGGTTCTCAATCCCTATAATCCTTGGGAAACGTGGATTCCCAAATGGTCCTTGACAAATAGTCCTTCTTGAGAAGCGGGACCACACAGGACCATGTGGACCCAACCCAGGATCGGGGATGGAATACAGTGACCAATGATGCTCCTATCCTGGACAAGGTGAAAGAAAAGGACCAAACAAGAATATTTACTTCCAAAGGTTGAATTGATCTTGTTGAGGTCTAGCCTTGGGGATGCCTGGGAAAAATTTGATCCTAGAGCTAGGGCTTAAGATTCCCAAAGATTCCACCGTTAGAATTGCCTCAAATTCGGAGGAGAGGAAGGGGACTCGCCAGCGCAGTAGCCTGTAGGAGATAGAAAATTTTCCTTGGGTCAATTCCCGGGAAATTGATGCCCTATGTGACCTTTGAGGGCTAGACTTGGAAAAAGGTAAAAAGGTGAAAAGGATGACCACCCTCTATAGGGATCAGTGCCTAATCCTCTTGGGAATATGGAGTCAAGGATGATGATGAGTAAGAACTTGGTTTCTTGATGAAGGCCCGAAAAGTTAGCTTCATCCAATGTTGAGAGAAAGAAACGAAAAATGGCCTTCAAGCATTTATACTTCAAAGCAAATGATGCAATCGTATCAAGACAAATAGTCTCTAGGACATTTCATTCATATAACATTGGCCCATACATTAAATTAGCTAAAACATGTTTAATTCCACATTTCAATCATGCAACAACTAGCCCTCATATTAGCAGTATGCAACAACAAAAATAACAATGTTAAAAATTACTCACAACGTTATAGAGTATATCCAACCATCATTTCGTTTGCAAGACAGAGCTCCAAGACAAGAAAAATAGCCCAAATCCATACATCAAAATTCATCCATCTCCAAAAATGTCCACCAAGGGAAAAAATGTGAAGTTCTCTATGATTAGAGAGATCCCAAGTCAAATGATGATACAAATGAATGTATCTAACATCAATATATAGCCTCCTAGGGAGTTCGAATTAGCCTATGGGCCTACATTAGCCCCTAATGATAAAATAATGTGCAAATAGCACCCCCATTTGTGACAAACCCACTAAACTAGCTCAAAATGAAAAAAATAAGCCTCACACGGAGCCAAATAATAATGTATACATGTTTTGGGGCCCTCCCAAGGCCTAGTAATGTCCTAAAGTGCCATTATGAGGAATAAATTCCTTGGAATATGATGTACAAGAGGGTGGCCCCTTGTTCTCCAAGTGGTAGACCTGTGGTGCTCCCAGTTGGTGTGGGGGCACACAAATGACGTTGTTGTCGCACAGAATGTCTAGGCACCGCGATAATGGTTCAGATCGGGGACTGTCACCCTGATCCCCAATCTCTCTATCTAAGTTGTCTCCTTGCAAGCTAAGGAAGGTAGACCCTAATAGAAATGAAGAAAAATAATTGGTTGCAAGTCAACCAACTCAGGAGACATAGTCAAATAACCAAGTACTTGATGAGATTTACGAGATTTCACAGATCAATTATATTAAAACTAGTGCCTTATGGAGTTAAAAGATCCAGTTATGCAATTAAAGCCAAGTAATTGATGTATAACTGTTGCTATGAAAACACAAATGACCACAATGACATTCAATAGAAAGCATCACAACCATTCATTAAAATACTTAAACCCACAGCAAAGCTATCATGAAACGATCATTAAAAAATAAATGCCAGTGCTTGCAAAGTTTCCGAATTTATGATGTTTCAATTAATTCCAATCCAGAAATTGAAATGTTCTTACAGTCAAATTTTAGATAAAAAAATTTAAGCTCATTTGACTAAATTTTTTTTTTTAGAGTTTTTTGGAATTTTTTTTTTTTTTTTTTTTTTTCAAACAAAATATATCTATACAAATGAAACAAAAACTAAGAATTAAAATCTAAAATTTAAAAATAAAAATAAAACTTAAAAGCTAAAAAACAAATCAAATGAAAATCTACAATTAAATCTAAACACTCTAAAGAACTAACATTAAACTAAACTAAGACTAAAATTTAAAGAATTAAAATCTAAAAAAACTAAAATCTACGACTAATCTAAATTAAACTAATGTTAATTAACAAAATCGAATTTAAAATCTAAAACCTAACACTAGCGTTAACCCAACTTAAAACAAAATCGAACCTAAAGTCAAACTAAAACTAAACTTAATAAAATCTAAAAACCTCTAAACGAAAGTCTAAAGATTAAAATCCAAATCTCTTAAAAAGAAAAACTAACACTATCTAACATTAAAAACGAAACCAAACAAAAACAAAATAAAATTTGAATGCATGAACACGAATTTTCTGAGTTTATGGTATGCGTTTGTTTGTTTTTGTTTTGCAGGTCAACGACAGCAGATGGGAAGTGTTCAACGGCAACGAAGGAGGATGTCGACGGCAGAGGAACGCTAGATGAGCAGACGGCTTCGTGAAGGCTGGAGAGGAGATTGACAGCTGGAAGGACGGCAAGGAAAGAAGGGTCGACGCAAAGGGAAATGCTAGACGGCGGACAACAACGGACAGGAAGGAAATGCAGAAGAGGACGACAGGAGAAAGAAGATGACGGCAGCTAAGATCTGCAAGTCGAGGAGCTGGATGGCGGCTAAGGAGAAGGCGTAGGATGAGGCTATCTTAGGAGAAGGCGGCTCGGACAGATGCGTAGAGGAATGGGAGCAGCGTAGAGGAAGATGGAATCGACGGCAAAGGAGGGTGGCAAATGTAGAAGCAAAGAAATGCGCTGACAGGGGCAACGAATAAAGACGAACGTCAAGGGAAAGGCAGGACGGCAGAGGAAAATCGCAGAGGCTTGGCAACGTTGAACAAAAGCAGTGATTACCCAGTACACATTAAAACGTCCAGCAAACTTAAATTCTTTCCGTCAAAATCAGCTTTTAGATGCTCCTTAAATCAAATAACATTCAGATCTGTCAACAGAAGCGATTCTGAGGCTAGATCTTGCCCTCGGGGGTTAGATCTGGCTCAGATCTTAAAAAAAAATTCTGAGAAAACCCTGCAACCTGCAAAACCAGAACAGATCCCAAAACTATATGCACAAAAAAATTATAAAACCCTTACAGCCTAGAGCAAATATACAAATTTACAATATTAATCTACAGATCGAAGGCCCTCATGGACAGATTTAAACCCATTTCAGCACAATTTTTAGAAAATTGAAATTTTAAAGAGAGACACAAGCCCTAAAAGACCCTGTAAAAAACACAAATTCGTAAGATAGCTTTGAGAAATTAGAAACAATGGGCTTTTTCAGATTTACGAATCTGAAAGTCGGCTGGTCCAACTGAAGACTTCCCCAGACGCTCAAACCTTTTAAAAAGAAATTTCCCTGCACACTTAGATCTGATCTTTAGATTGATAAAGATTTAAGAAAATAAACACGAGATCCTTCAAAAAAATAGATAACTAGTCTTTCCGTTAAATAAAAAATGTCATTTTATGAACCCAGAAAACTGCACAAGATACCTGTATGCGGATCAATCCATGAAGGCCATCAACCATAAAAATGTCAAACAAAGTAGCAGAGTTTAGAAATGAATCACCCCATAAATCTAGAAAGGAACACCAAAGTTTGCAACCCCAAAGTCTTTATGCTTTATTCATCAAAAGAAATCAGAAGAGCTCCCAAGACAAGTGCACGATTCAAAGATCGAATGCAAATGTCACATCCAGACCTCTAATTTATAAGACAAAATCTCCAACGGCTAGTTCGGTTGATCCATGTCAAAATAATCTCGACCGTCGAAAAAATTTAATCATCTTTTACTCTGGACCGTCGAAATTATAAATTTGAGGAAAAAACAAATTTATCATTTAAATCCATTTTAATTAACTCAAAAATATTATTTTTGAGTTAATTACCTCAAAATTTTGACTTTGACTTAACCACCTAGACCCAAGGGTCCAAAATTTCTTAAAATTCTCAATATTCCCTTGGCCTGGGGCCTTTAAAAATTCATTTTTTAAGGACCAACGAATTTTGCCTTTGAAGGATTTTATACTCACCTAGGACCTAAAATTAATTAAATTTCTGGCTTAATATTTTTTAATTAATTTGACTAGAAAATTTAATTAATTGACTGAAAGAGGATTTTAATTATTTTTCCAACCCTCTTTACATAAGATAAATACATTTAGACACATGAAGGGGGAATACCCATTCGTATAAACTCTCAAATAGATACCCAATTCTGCGACTCAAAACATGATCTAGTAGACCAAGTAGTTTGTAATAAAATAATCTAGCCAACTAGCTAGGATTATTCCCTAACTACTTTTACAAGGACTCGATAGAAAACACGAGGACTTACTTAGCATGCTGATGACAAAATCCACCCTAGCTTTGGGGTGAGGCTAGAGGGGAAAACTCTGCCGATAACTTGAGTCAAAAAACACAAGTAAATCAGTGAAACAAAAAACCTCCTAGGATAGAAATCATCACCAACATACTAGGCTTACCTAGGTTGTTACATAAATGACAGTCTTACTTAGATCATTTACATCATAAATATGCAGAATGGGTTTACATCATTTATAAAAATGTCAGTTGTCGATGAAATCTGGATGGCGTGAACCTTGAACATGATAAGTCCCATTTGAAAAAATGGGGGTGTACTGCTATGGGGTCGTTGACAAAGTGTGGTCAACAGACCCCATGGGTCTCCATATGAATTGGAGATTCCTATAAATCCTCTGCAAGGGCTTGAGTGATGGAATGAACGTTTCCACAACATCGTACAAGTCCTGGGGCACCTGCCAAGAGAGTGGGGCTCTTGTGAAGCTTGTTGGGCATAGTGTGCCAAGCACATCACCATCATCCCAAAAGTGGATCGCCAATAATCTCTAAAGATAGACGAGGATCCGTGGACTGTTGTCTGTTGCTGTGGAGGCCTATGGCTCCCTGTGCACACCCTATATGTGCCAATGTAGCCCTCTAGGAGTTAGGATCCTGTATAGAGAGACCAAACCCAAATGGAAACCACCTGTAATCCTGCATAAGATCCAATGTGTCCCCTGGGCTTCCAGTACAACCAGTCACTAGAACAATCATGTAAAGGGCTTACAAATCATGGATAACAAAGTGGACACTTCAAAATGGCACGCCCTTCCGTAGTGGGCTTTGGCATGTGCTAGTGTCTCCATACTCTAAAGGGGGTTATCCATGTATCTTATTAAGTGGTTTCAGCCCTTAAATGAGATAGTAGGTCCAAAGTACATCCTTTGAATGGGGGTGGCAAGTGATAAATAAGTGAAATGGAGTACGGAATGAGAGGGGAAATCCTGGGCCATATATCGAGGTATAAGGGCAGCCAGATAAGGGGAAGCCCACACCAGGGTATGTAATGTGTAAGAGGGAGCAGTCGTGGTACATGAGGTGTCCCAGCCTTGATTTTTCCACCCTTCTTTATATGTCCTTTGCCTTTTATGAATTTTCTTTCATTAACTGCTCGGGGCTATGTCGGATATAGCAATGATTACCCCTTTAAGGTAGGGCGGTTCATTGCCTTCCAGGGGGTTGGGAAAATCATGGGTTCCTATATGATAAAGGAGGCTCATTTAGGACCTATAGAACTAGGGTGATGGCCATGGGTAAGGGGCAGAGCTCATGCTTTGGCTTTTTCCCACATGCTAATTATTTTTGTCTCGGCCATCTTTTGCATTTTGTGGTACAATTTCCTGTTAAGTGTGGTCAATTATGCTTTTTCCTTTTCTTTTAGTTGCTTCAACCTCTGGGGCATCATTCCAGGCCTGACCCAAGGTGGGGGCAAGGGGATAGGGAAGTTGAACCCATGTGGACCCATGGGGGTTATGTGGACCCAGGTGGGAGAAATGATGAATGGGAGTATAATGAGTGGAAGGGGAGTAATATATACAGATAAAGGAGCGGGACCACGCACCCAAAGTCGGGGTTTTCCAAGTAGTACCACCCTAAAACCAAATGGTCAATAAAGGAGATCCCACAGGACTAAGATGCAAGGGTAACACCCAAAATAGATTAAGGGGACAGGAGCACAGACTAAGCCCACTCTTTCCACCAAATCCCCCCATCAATCTATGCCCATAAGTATCCATGGTAAGTAAACCCAATACTCAATTACCAAATTACAAGACATACCTTTGGCTTCAAGAGGCCCACCTTCAAACATGCGATCAATGCAGATGGGTGAGGGACCACATGGCTGGCTCAAGTAGCAGAGAAATGGCACAACGAGGTAGTAAGAGGCTGCAAGGGGTTGTTGGCTGCCGGCTGAGTTCCATCGTGGAGAAAATATTTCTCCTAGGGATATCACACCCACGAAGTGGTGGGTAACAAGACCCTCCTTGCTTAAGTGGGAAATGCCCATGAGTTGTTTAGAAAGCTACTAAGGGAGTAGAACAATGTGAGAGCGACTCTGAATGGAAAAACAGAGAAACATCCATTGAGGGTGAGAAGAAATAAGATAATATGTACACAAATTTTGGAGTCTCCATCATTGTAGGCTTAGCATGTAGTGGGGCTGAAATAGACTGATGCATCTTACCTTTTGGGACAACTTAAAAACAAACAAGTATATCCTAGAAGATTATTAGCACATGAGTTGTCTATAGTTGAGGTTACTTTTTGTCGTGGATTCTCCATGCTTGTTGACATTTGGAGGAGTATGACCAAATGGAACAAAATAAGCAAGAACATGACGTTGACCATGAATAGGTGTGAGGTGTCAACGTTCTTGAATTAGGAGAAGCAACATATGTTAAATGAGTTAAAACCTCTAGATTGTAGACCTGTTATTGTCCCTATCACCCACCTAAATGTGGGTAAACCCTAGGAGAAAAAATTCCTCCTATTGTTCAGCTTGCCACCCACCAGCCCTATCATGATCCGCAAATATCCAGCCTCATATGCTTCTCATCCACTCTCCGGTCAACGCTTTCTTTCATCTAGCCCATCAGAGGAAGGTGGCTCATCTATTATGAGGTGCATTAACCATTATTGCATTCAAGTGCTTTCATTTAATGTTTAAGGGCATTATAGTATGAATCACAGGTTGAATTAGATGATAGACCACTTTTGATTGTACATTTGTTCCCTTGCTTCACCTTGGTGGTTATCACTTGCCCCTATTCTAGTGTGACCTTCCTTGAGGCCTATCTTTCACTATCTAGGAGGAGCACATATAGGAGGTTTCGTTAATGGTCGCATTCCATGATTTCTGTACTTAACACCTTCCATTTTCCTCATGTATCCACATACCATCTCCGAGTTGATTGCTATCTATCGCTAGTATTGGTTCCAAGTTTTCCTTATTCTTTGAGTTAGGGGCCTAGAAACATTGCTCTAACAAGTTGATGCAACAGAAAGAAAAAGTGTGTGGACAACAACCTAGGTTAGGCTCTACCCCCACATCAGCCCTCAACCAATCCTTAGCTAAATCATGAGCTATATAAACGAAAGGAAATTTGAATTGTAGAAATTATAAAACTAATGTGTTATACATCCGAGATTCTCCTGATCACACACTATTTGACTTCATGCACAATACAGAATCTCTTCTACTATTGATCATTACTTGCAGAAATTAAATCAATTGCATGCACACATTAAAGTATAAAGTGCACATATGAACACAATATTTTATGGGAAAGCTTAAAGCTGAAAACCCCCAACTATATGTATATTATATGTCATAGAGATCATGTAACAATCATCATACAAAGCTCCTCACAAGCTCTTAGTACAATCTCCAATTGCTACACACTAATCAGGTTCGATCTAGCAAATCCCATGCACCGATCTCTGCCACATGCTAGCCTGCCTCTACTACGCAATCACTGCTGAAGAATGGCTTTGAATGAAATTGAATTGGTCCAGCCTTTCTCACGCAATCCACATTGGCATCTCCAACCACTGTGTGTTGTAAATCATGCAACACTATAGTCACAACTGATAGTCAAATTGCTCTTTCACCTACCTCTTCACTGGTCTCCACTGAAACTGCCCATGCACTGTAGTTAAATGATGTATGCTTCAGTTGATTAATGAGTTAATAATTAGTGAATTAATTAATAATTAATTCACACCACTCTCATTAGTGTATCAATCAATTAGACTAGATACAACTAGCTCAACTGTGTCTAACTGAGTTAAACTGAACACAACTCCACCAACTACTTCAATAACTCCACCAAACTCTGTCACATGAGTTCTAACTGAAGTCTCCATGCAATAGCTCCACTTAACCCTCAAGAATAGCGTAATTCCTTCTGTCAGCTCATGTGCCACATCTGTGCACTTAACTAAAGTGCTCCAAGAGAATAAGATAATGTTTATAGTTCACAAATATTATTAAGAGCTAATAATATTCGACATATCTATTTTTAGACTGGCAATCTAAAAATAGATTCCGCCCAGTATGTCTAAAAATAGAAGTCCATCTATTTTTCCAACTTGACCAACCATCCACAAATAGCATCCTGCAACTTATAGAATATGATCGACATGTCTAAAAATAGACATCGTCTAAAAATAGACTTGTGCCAAAAATAGCCTGCGGGCCCACTTAGTGAAGGCGACTTCTTTCCACTAAGCTCATCATCTTGTTGCAATCTCAACACTCACTCTCAACAAGATAGGGATTATCTGCCACCTCGATCCTGCCTCTGTGGTATTCGAATTTTCTCCTGGTGAGCACCTTCGTCAAGATATCAGCATCCTAATCCTTCGTAAGAATGTAAGAAAGTAACATGATCTTCCGCTACACACAATCTCTGATATGATGATACCGGATGTCAATGTGTTTAGATCTATCATGAAATACTGGATTGACCGAGAGTTTGATGCAACTCTGATTATCACAATATATCACAGTAGGATCTAAGTGTGAACCGAACAACCCGACCAGGATCTTCCTCATCCATATAGCCTCGCATGCAGCCAAACTTGCTGCCATATACTCGGCCTCCGCTAAACTGAGTGCCACGGATCTCTGCTCCCTGCTGTACCAAGAAATTGTTGTCGACCCAATACTGAAAATCCCTCCAGATGTGCTCTTTCTGTCCGTTAGGCTCCCTGCCCAATCTGCATCCGTGAAGCCACACAGCTTCACCTCATCCGACTGTCTGTACCATAATCCATATCCCGATGTGCCTCTGAGATATCTCTATACATGCTTGCCTGTCTTCCAAAAGAGCTTGGTAGGCTTAACCATAGCTTGTGAAAGTTGGTTAACAGCGTAGCATATGTCAGGTCGTGTATTGACTAGATACATAAGCGACCCCACTATTGACTAGATACATAAGCGACCCCACCAACTGTCGATAAACAGTGGCATCCACTACCTCTACCGATGTAGCATCCTCTTTCCTCCATCCACTAGGAAGAGGAGTGTCGATAGGCTTGCAGCCATGCATGTTGAACTTCTCTAGTATCTCTCGGGCATACTTTCCTTGAGACACAAACAATCCATCACTGCGCTGCCAAATTTCCAATCCTAGGAAATAATGAAGGAGGCCCAAGTCCTTCATCTCAAACTCTTTTGCAAGATTAGCCTTGCATGAGAGTATCACCTATTCATCACCAGTCAGTATCAAATCATCTACATAAAGTACAATGATTAGCAACTTACCCTCAACCACTATCTGGTACAGGTTGGGATCCGCCTCGCTCTTGGTAAAACCAAGTCCGGTGAAATAACTGTCAATCCGCGTGTACCAAGCACGAGGTGCTTGTTTCAGCCCATACAACGCTCTTTTGAGCATGCACACATGCGACTCGCTGCTGAAGAACTTGAAACCTTCGGGCTTCTCTATGTACACCTCCTCCTCAATCACTCTGTTGAGGAACGCAGTCTTCACATCCATCTGATGAATGTGCCACCCCATCTTCGCTGAGAGAGCAAGAATCGTCTGTATGGAAGAATACATTGTGACAGGTGCAAAGGTTTCCTCATATTTCAATCCCCTCAATCTATGAGAAGCCCCGGGAAACAAATCTTTCCTTGTACTTCTCGACGCTCCCGTCAGCTGCTTGCTTCACTTTGTAGATCCATCTTGAACCTATCACTAATTTCCCTTCCGACCTTGGGAAAATCTTCCATGCACTGTTTCTGAAAATCGAATCATACTCTTCCACCATGGCATCTACCCATGCAGGGTCCTCCACAGCTTCCTCGAAAGAGGATGGCTCTATCACGATACACTTTCTCATCATAGCCATGTATCCAGTATATCGGTCAGGTGACTGTCTCTATCTGCGCTATGATGTAGGTGCTCCTACAATCTTCTCTGCATCAAGATTCAGTTGCTCAGCTTCTGTAGTGCGCTTCCGCCCTCTGATGGTTGGCGCTGCATGAGTGGTTTCATCCACTCCATGAACCTCCTCTTGTGGTTGATCCACATCCTGAGGCTCATCCTTAGGAACTAATAGCTCCTCATCTGCATGCAAGTGTGGCTCCCTCTCAAGCGAACACTTCATGGATTTCTCCTCATGAAATTTGATATCCCGTCGCACAACAGTCTTCCGACTGTCTGGCAAATACACACAATAGTTATGGGGTGTATCAGTGTACCCCAAAAATATCCCAACCTCTGCGGTCGGCTCCAGCTTCTTCTTGGCATCCTTTGTCACATGAATGTAAACAGGTGAGCCAAAAATTTTCAAATGAGAAATATCAGGCCTCTTACCAGAAAATGCCTCCTCGGGTGTACTCATGCCAAGTATCCTATGAGGACAACGGTTTTGCACATAAACCACAGTATTGCATGCCTCAACCCACAAGTGTATGGGAAGGCCCTGATCATGCAACATCGCTTGCGCAACACCCACAATCATTCTTTTCTTTCGCTCTGCGACCCCATTCTACTATGGGTTATGAGGCACTATGAGCTCTCTTTGAATTCCTTCTGCGTTGTAAAAGTCTTTGAGTTCGCCAGAGATGAATTCACCACCATTGTCGCTCCTAAGAGCCTTCACCTGCTTCCCCAAATCTTTCTCCACTAGTGCCTTAAACTCACAGAACTTAGAGAATGTCTCGCTCTTCTTCTGCATGAAGAAGATCCAGCACTTACAAGAAAAATCATCAACAAATATCACATAATACCTATGATTTGTTGTCGAAGCTACTGAGAAAGGTCCACACACGTCTGTGTGAATTCTCTCAAGGATCGTCGTGGCGTGACTATCCTTCTCGTGAAAGGTGGCTTTCACAAATTTTCCTAAAGTACATCCCTTGCATTGATCTAACTACGCAAGTGTACCTTTGGGAAGCCTGGTAGAAATATGCTGCAAAATTTTCAAAGCACCATGGTGAAGATGGCCCAATCTCCTGTGCCATAGCTCGCCCTCATCCTGGCTCACCACTCCTTCTACCTTGCCTGCCATTGCTGCATAGCCATCTACCTACAATTGATAAAGGTTCTTAACTCGAACCCCTATCCTCCGGGTTTCACCAGTTGCCTTACTACGCAGGAAAGCCTTTCCCTCGCTAAAGACAACATCATATCCCTTGTCTTCCAACATGGCCATTGAGATCAGATTCGTCTTCAATCCTGGAACATGCATGACATCATTCAATATGAAAGGTTTACCAGACTCCCTCTCAAAGGAAATGGTCCCGATACCAGTTACCCTGTATCTACCATCATCGCCCATCTCAATGTGCACTCCAAGATCCTTCTCATCCATATCACTGAACAAATATTTGTCTCCGGTCATATGAAAAGATGCACCACTGGCCAGAAACCACACTGAACCCATCATACTTGAGACCAAGCATGTGATCAACGAAAAATCCAGCTCAAACTGCGAGGCTAAGGCCTCTCCAGCTGAAAATCCAGCAACCTTCTCATTTTTCTTCTTCTATGGACAATTAGGGGCGTAATGTCCGTGTTGGTGACAGTGAAAGCACTTCACCTTGGACATGTCCTGCTTCTTTCCTTCCGCACCGGATTGAGAAGCATTCTTCTCGATCTTCCCCTTCCTTGCTTTGGCAACCAAAGCACAATTTTCTTCATCTACATTCTTCTTGCTCTTCCCCTTCCTTGCTTTGGCAACCAAAGCACAATTTTCTTCATCTACATTCTTTGATGAAGATCCGTCCCTGGTACTCCACCTTATCTCCTCCTGCACAAGATCCAACCAAAGTCGCTCCCATCTTGGTAGTTTCTCCCCACCATTGACAGAGTCCTGATAGGAATGCCAACTCTTCGGAAGCCCAAGGAGAGCCAAGCTCACCAAGTCCTCATCATCTATAATAACCCCCACACTTCCCATCTCATCCCTGCACTGGAAAAACTTCATGAGGTACTTGGGTATACTGTCGCCTTTCTCCATTTTTATATTCCTGAGCTTATCATTGAGCGCCAACTTCCCCTAGTCGCTCTTGCTTTGGAACAAGTCTATCAAAGCTTTCCACATCAAGAATGGAGAAGATTTACCATGAAGGTTGGACACTATGTGATCCTTCACACCTTCCAACAAAATCCTTCGACATTTTTCTGTCTTCTTTTGCCATGCATCAAGTGTGGCAGCATCGCTAGAAGTAGGTTTTGGAATTTCTACATCTATGAACTCCTTCAACCAATTGTCCTCCAGCACCACCTCCATCCTGTCCTTCCATGCAATATAATTCAAGCTGCCCTCAAGGGCATACTCCAATCGCAATCCATTGAAATAAATCTCATCTTCGACACCAAGAAAACACTGCTACAAATTCGAATTCCACGAGCACAAAACTCAACCGCTTCAATGCTTTGCAATTTCTCCAATGATCAATATCGCTCTGATACCATGTAGAAATTATATATAACTGATATGTTATACATCCGAGATTCTCCTGATCACACACTATTTGACTTCATGCACAATACAAAATCTCTTCTACTATTGATCATTACTTGCGGAAATAAAATCAATTGCAGGCACACATTAAAACCATAACAATTCACACATATGAACACAGTAATTTATGGGAAAGCTTAAAGCTGAAAACCCCCAACTATATGTATATTATATTTCATAGATATCATGTAACAATCATCATACAAATCTCCTCAAAAGCTCTCAGTGCAATCTCCAATTGCTACACACTAATCAGGTCCGATCTAGCAAATCCCATGCACCGATCTCTACCACCTGCTAGCCTGCCTCTACTGCGCAATCACTGCTGAAGAATGGATCTAAATGAACTCAAATTGGTCTAGCCTTTCTCATGCAATCCTCATTGGCATCTCCAACCATTGTCTGTTGCAAATCATGCAACACTATAGTCACAACTGATAGTCACACTGCTCTTTCACCTACCTTTTCACTTGTCTCCACTGAAACTGTCCATGCACTGTAGTTAACTGATGTATTCTTCAGTTGATTAATGAGTTAATAATTAGTGAATTAATTAATAATTAATTCACACCACTCTCACTAGTGTATCAATCAGTTAGACTAGATACAACTATCTCAGCTAGAATAAGTGCGGGTTAAAGCTAAACACACTTAACCAGCTGCATAAGTAACTACACCATACTCTATCCACATGAATTCTAACTAAAGTTTTCCATGCAATGGATCCACTTAACCCTCGGGAATAGCATAATTCCTTCTATCAGCTCTTGTGCCACATCTGTGCAATTAACTGAAGAGCTCCAAGAGAATAAGATAATGTTTATAGTCCAAATATTATTAAGAGCTAATAATATTCGACATATATATTTTTAGACTGGCAATCTAAAAATAGATTCTGCCCAGTATGTCTAAAAATAGAAGTCCATCTATTTTTTCCAACTTGACCAACAATCCACAAATAGCATCCCGCAACTCATAAAATATGATCGACATGTCTAAAAATAGACTTGCGCCAAAAAATAGCTTGCGGGCCCACTTAGTGAAGGCGACTCTTTTTTTCACTAAGCTGGAATTGTATCTTCACATTTTGCAATCTCAACAAGTTTGTGGTTGGATAAATTCGAATTTGCAGAAAGACTTTCTTGGTGCTACAGCTGATTCAAGATCGAAATGGCTTTCAATGGCTTGAGGTTAGAGTATGCACTTGAGCGTAGCTCGAACTACATTTCTTGGAAGGACAGGATGGAGGCAGTACTCGAAGACAATGACTTGAAGGAATTCATTGACAGTGATGTTCCTAAGCCTGCTTCGTTAGATGTTGCCAATCTTGATGCATGGCAAAAGAAAGTGGCAAAGGCAAGGAGGATCCTATTGGAGGAAGTACGAGACCACATTGTCTCAAGCCTCCATGGGAAATCCACACCATATGCTATGTGGAAGGCTTTGAAGGATCTATTCCAAAGAAGCAGCGACCATAGGAAATTGGCTCTCAAAGATAAACTCGGGAAGATCAAGATGGAAAAGGACGACAACATTCCAAAGTATCTCACAAAGTTTTTCCAATGTCAGGATGAACTGGAGAGTGTGGGAATAACTATTGTTGATGATGATTTGTTGAGCTTGGATCTCTTGGGACTTCCTAAGAGTTGTCACAGTTATGAAGTTGGCACGGTTATGAATACTTTGCTCTGTCGATGGATGGGAAAAATTTCAGTTAGAACGTAGTGGTCACAGTGCGGGAGGAGTTTGGAGTGGAACACGGGAGATGGATCTTCATCAAAGTATGATGATGAAGAGAGTTGTGCTTTGGCTGCCAAGGCGAAGAAGGGGAAGGGGAAGAAATTCCATTCTAAATCCGAGTCTAAAGGCAAGAAGCGGGACATGTCCAAGGAGAAGTGTTTTCACTGTCACGAACATGGGAATTTTTCTACTAACTGTCCACAAAAGAAGAAGAAAAAGAAGGTTGTTGGATCTGCAGCTGGTGAGGCCCTTGCCTCCCAATTTGAGCTTGAATTCTCCTTGATTGTATGCATGGTGTCAAGTGCATTGGGATCGGTGTGTTATTTGGATAGTGGCACTTCCTTTCACATGACAGGAGATAAGGAACTTTTCAGTGACTTGGAGGAGAAATATCTCCAGATGCATATTGAGATGGATGACGACGGACGATACAGTGCTACCGGGATTGGTACCATTACCTTTCAGATGGATTCAGGTAAACCATTTCAATTAAAAGATGTAATGCATGTTCCAGGTCTGAAGAAAAACTTGGTCTCAGTCGCAATGTTGGAGGACAGAGGCTATGACGTTGTTTTTAGTGATGGAATAGCTTTCCTACGACATAAAAATGGTCAAGCTAAGAGGATAGGGATTCAAGTTAAGAATATCTATAAGAAGGAGGTAGATGGCTACGCTTCCATGATGGGCAAGGTGGAAAAAGTGGTGAGCCAGGATGAGGGCAAATTATGGCACATGCGATTGGGCCATCTTCATCATGGAGCCTTGAAAGTCATGCAAAAAATTTCTATTGGACTTCCAATGGGAACACTTGCTCAGTTAGATCAGTGTAAGGGTTTCACCATGAGGAAGTATGTAAAGTCCACCTTTCATGAGAAGGAGAAGCGTGCTTTAGGGATCCTTGAGAGAATTCACATAGACGTGTCTAGACCATTATCAGTTGCTTCAAAAACAAAACATAAGTACTATGCAATATTTTTTGATGACTTTTCTCGTAAATTTTGGATCTTCTTCATGCGAAAGATCAAACTTTCTCTAAGTTCTGTGAGTTTAAGGAATTGGTGGAGAAATATTTGAGGAAGTAAGTGAAGGCTCTTAGGAGCGATAATGGTGGAGAATACATCTCTAACGAATTCAATAGCTTTTGTAGCAAAGAAGGAATTCGAAGAGAACTCATAGCACCTCATAACCCACAGCAAAATGGGGTCACGGAGAGGGAGAACAGAACGATCGTGGGTGCAGCACGAGCGATGTTACATGATCAAGGCCTACCAATGCATTTGTGGGCGGAAGCATGTAAAACTACGGTTTATGTGAAAAATTGTTTTCCTCATAGAGTAATTGGCATGAGTACACCTGAAGAGGGTTTCACTGGTAAGAAACCTGATGTTTCACACTTGAATATTTTTGGCTTATTTGTTTATGTGCATGTGACCAAGGACGCCATGAAGAAGCTGGAACCGACCGCTGAAGTTGGGATTTTTTTGGGGTACAAAGAAACACCCCATAATTATCGTGTGTATTTTCCAAACAACAAAATGACTGTTGTGTGACGGGATATAAAATTTGATGAGGGAAAATCCATGCGATTGTCCCTGGAGAGGGATTTGGACTTGCATGAAGAGGAGGAACTACTGGTTCCCAAATATGAGTCTCAATATGTGGATCAGCCACATGAGGAGGTTCATGGAGTCGAGGAAGCCACTCATGCAGATCCATCCATCAGAAATGGTAGAAGACGCACCACGGAAGCTGATAGGTTGAGACTTGATGTTGCACAGAATGTAGGAGCCCCTACTTCATAATGCAAACAAAGACAGTCTCTTGACCAATTTACTGGATATATGGCTCTCATTAGAAAATGTATTGTGATTGAACCATCTTCATTTCAGGAAGTAGTGCAGCAGCCTACTTGGGTTGATGCAATGGTGGAGGAGTATGACTCCATTGTCAAAAATAGTGCATGGGAAATTGTCCCAAGACCGGTTGATAAATCAGTGGTATGTTCGAGATGTATCTACAAGGTAAAGCAAGTTTTTGATGGGAGTGTGGAGAAATAAAAGGCAAAATTTGTGGCCCAGGGCTTCTCACGGATCAAGGGGATAGATTATGATGAGACATTTGCACATTGCAAAGGTACTCTTACGTAATGACCATCCTTGCACACTTTTAATGCGGAGTAACACAGCGCATTCATCAGATGGATGTGAAGACTGCGTTCCTCAATGGAGTTATTGAGGAGGAGGTGTACATAGAGCAACTTGAAGGTTTTGAGATCTTCAGCAGTGAGTCGCATGTGTGCCGACTCAAGAGAGCACTGTACGGGCTGAAGCAAGCACCTCGTGCTTGGTACACTCGGATAGACGGCTACTTCACCGGGCTTGGATTCTCCAAGAGTGAGGCGGATCCAAACCTGTACCAGATTGTGGTGGAGGGGAAGCTGTTGATCATCGTACTGTATGTAGATGATCTGATTTTGACTGGCGACGAGCAGTTGATACTTTCATACAAGGAGGATCTTGCACGGGAGTTTGACATGAAGGACCTGGGCATCCTTCATTATTTCCTTGGATTGGAAATATGGCGGGATGGTGAAATTTTTGTGTCTCAAGAGGCAAGTATGCAAAGGAGATAATGGGTAAGTTTAACATGGAGAGGCACCAAACCCATGGATACTCCTCTTCCAGGAAACTAGAGGAAAGAGGATGCTACCTTTGGAGAGGTAGGGGATGCTATTGTCTATCGACAGTTAGTGGGTTCGCTAATGTATCTAGTGAAAACAAGACCAGACATTTGCTATGTGTTTAACCAGCCAAGTCAGGATATGTTTAAGCCTACCAATATATTTTGGAAGGCGGGGAAGCATATCTTGAGATACTTGAGGGGCACATCAGAGTATGGTCTATGGTACAAATCGATGGATGGAGTGAATTTGCATGGCTTCACGGCTGCTGATTGGGCTGGCAGTCCATCGGACAGAAAGAGCACATCAGGGGGGGTATTTAGCATTATATCTACAACTTTTTCTTGGTACAGAAGGAAGAAGATATCAGTGGAACTCAGTTTAGCGGAAGTGGAATACATGGCAGCAATTCAAGTTGCATGTGAGGCTATCTGGATGAGAAAGATCTTAGTTGGTTTGTTAGGTTCTCAGATGGATCCGACAATGATTCATTGTGATAATCAAAGTTGCATTAAACTCTCGGTGTCTTCGACGACATACTAGGTCCAAGCATATAGATATCTAGTACCATCATCTCGGATATTGTGCAAAGAAGAATCATGTTGCTTCGTGCTTTCCATGGAAGATCGGGATGAAGATATTCGACGAGAAGCGCTCTCCCGGGAAAGAATTCGAATATCATAGAGATAGGATCGGGGTGAAGGATAATCCCTTTCTTGTTGAGAGAGTGTTGAGATTCAACAAGAGTAGTATTTTTCGCACCCACGATCATGGTAAAAATCACGATCATGGTGAAAATTAAGCACCTACACTAGGGTGGGGCCCACGGGCTATTTTTAGGTGCATGTCTATTTTTATTATCCCTTAATTTAGATGGACATTAAACTATAATATATTTTCAATGTGGACTTGAAAATAGTTAGATGAAGTGGCAAATCAGTTAGCTAAGTGAATTTCGAGTGAGAGGTTAGTTGGTGGGACATGAAGAGTAACTCTAGTTGTAACTGAGTGATTCTAGTTGTAACAAAATTGGAAGTGCAGTGGTGCATGAGTTTGTGGAAGTTGTAAATTGTTTAAATCAGTTAAGTAAGTTAAAATCAGTTGTGCTAGTTGTAACTGAAGATACGCTAGTGAGATATCAAGTGAATTAAATATTAATTAATTCACAATCAGTGATCTCACATGCAACTGAATATTTACTAATATTAGTTGCATGCATGTCAGATCTAGTGGAGACCCAGTTGAGTTCTAGGTGAAAGGGAAGTTGACTATTTGTTGTGACATTATCCGCTTGCACACATGCAAGAACACACACATTGGGTGTGCCCATGATACTTGCATAGTCAAGGCAGGTAGGATTGCATCAATTCAAGGATTGCTTTCGGGAAGGTGCAGTGAGGCTGTCTGGAAACCTTGATAAATTAGCTAAGGGATTTACTTGATTTTTGTATGACAGTGTGAGACAATTAGGTGAGTACTAGAGGGCTCTTGTGAGAATATTTTTTTATGTAATTGTTTCATAATCCATGTTGAATATCAAATAGAAGGTAGTGGGGTTTTTATCTGTAAGCTTTCTCAGGGAAATTATCTATGTTGTGTGTGATTGATCTTTCTTCATGTTCATGTGATTAGCGATTGTGTTTTTAATTCTGCAAAGACTTGTAGAAGCGATTCGGTATTTAACTTTTATGAGTATTAGATCGGGTAGATCAAGATATACATGCATATTGTATAATTTCTACACCATTTGGTACTTGTTAAACTTTGACATAGTCAAGATAAACCTACTTTAAATGATAGACTATTATTGTGTCATATTTTTTGGATTCTCAATATTAGGGTGTCATATTTATTTGGATTTTATATTCATGATATATTGGTGTGTCCTCATTGTACTTAAATAGGTGTTGTGAGGTAAAACTAGTCAAAACATCATTTACAAAAGAAATATGGACGGTAATTGATATTTATGTTGTTTGTTATGAGAACTATTGTTAAATTTTAAGTTTAATTTAAATGGTTTTTTTCATTGTAATGTAAATGTTTTATGTTTTTGTTTTTTTATGTATTTATTTTTTCTCTTAGTTTTATTCAAAATTTATCAAATATTATTGAAATTGGAGATTTTTTGTGTTTCTAAATTTACATTTATGCATTTAGAAAAAACGTTTCAATCAATGAAAAAGTAAGATAAATTTTAATGAGGGGTAATTGAAAAAAAATATATAAAATAATTAAACTTTACCTTTTTTCAAAATCTATGACATTAAAAGGTAAAATTTTCTCTTTGATAATTTTTCTATTATTACATCAATTTTTATTATAAAAAATTACTTTATAAACCAAAAATTTCTCTTTTATATATATATTATAACTATCCTTTTATACTATTAATACTTATTTAATATATTAAATAAAAATAACTCAAAAAAAATAAAAATAAAAATAGAAATATGAATTTGAAAAATAAAATAAAAAAACATGAAAAACGAATATATATATATATATATATATATATATATATATATATATATATATATATATATATATATATATATATATATATATATATATATATATATATATATATATATATATATATATATATATATATATATATATATATATATATATATATATATATATATTTATTTATTTATTTATTTATCATATACACCAACATTGTGGAGATAAAAAGGTGCTTCCATGTGAAAGCACCATACAAACAATGATGACTACATGAAATTCTTACTTATTGTTTGTATTTAAAATGATTAATAATCTTGTTACATTTTAAATATTAAATTGTTATATATTTATTAGATATATTTAAATATGATTAGGGGATCATTATTTTAATTTATTTATATGGTAAAATGATCTTAAATTATAACTATGATTTATATGTTATATGATGATGATGGTTACCGTCCGCTAAGACTAATGCGGTCTATCCGACTTTAAGAGAGAAGAAAAAATCTAAGTTTGATTCTTCAAAATCTTGTTTCTATGGTCAAAGAGAAGGGAAATAAGTGCTCCAAGATTGCTATATGTGGGTTGGCTTAATAGGTCAAGAAGATTGGAAGTGTGGTAGATGGTAGGGAATTGAGAGCGAATGTGAGTAAGAGTCGAGCAGTCTAAAAGGAAGTGTTTTTCATCTTCCACATGCTTAAAATCACAAATTTGACAGATTCTATCATTCCAAAGGGTCTTGGGAATAGACGACCATCCGGTCTCACTCCGAACCTCATGGGAATTAGTTCTTATCTTAGCGATGTTCATTTTCTTATTGATGGATAGAACAGAGAGATGATTCTGATTATTAAGGGTGGGTTTCATCACTTCCTTATAGTATCTTAGCTTCCTTTTGCCCTCTAGCTCCTGATCCTCCCACAACGTGTACTTAAACTTGGAGGTAAAAGTATTTTTGATATCATCTTTGCTTCCCATATTGAGCTCCTCCTTAATTCCCCAATGGTTGAGTCAGGATTGGGCATCCTCATGCCACCCGTGCTTGAAGCGAAGGTGAGGGTTTTGACTACAGTTAGAAGCAATTTTAGGGAGCCTTTTTTATTCCATGTTGTCAAGATTCTTCTTATACATCAGATATTTAAACATAGTCATACTTTCAATGGGGGGCAAACCAAATTCGATCAAGAGGATATGATAGGGAGTATTTCCTTTGATCTTAAGGTCATAGGTTATGAATTGCTTTTGAATCATCTTAATCTTCCTCTTGACTCTCTGGATATACTGCAACCCCAAACTTCACATCCGTAGAAGACAATAGGGGTGACAAGGGTCTCAAAGATGAACCTCGTTTTACTCCAAAAGTAAAGATCGACATTGTTTTCAAGCTCATAGTAAGTTTTCCAGCCCCCAATAATCCTTTTCTTGATGCTATAGTTCCAGTTAAGATGATGAGGGAAGTCAATGTCCAAATTCTTATAAGAAGAAACATTAATTTTGATGTAATGTCTATATTGTGATTTTATTTTATCTAAAAAAATTGTTCTTAATTTTATTAATAAAAACAAAATTAATGTAGAAGAAAAATTGAATTTAAAAAATGTATATCTAATGTTTAACATGTAAGGCCCACACATCTACCCTATATCGTATTCATCCCAATAATATTAAAAAAATCTCCATAATTTTTCATTATAAAATATCTCCATAATTTTTCATTATAAAATATCTTATAAACTCCTTTACTCATACACATAATATATATCTATATAAAATCTCCTTTTATATACCGCTATCCCCATATATATGATGATGATGATGATGATGATGATGGTAGTGGTGGTGGTTAGCGTCCACTCAAAAAATAATGGAAATTTCAACAAGATTAAATAATGGAAATTTCAACAAGATTATGAAAAAATCTAGTGGAAAATTTTGAAAATCTTAGTTATAGCTGTCAAACTTCAAGATTTTAGATGCCCCGAAATTCTTAATGCTAAATTCATTTCCACTATATGAACCACACTAACTTTTTTTTAATTAAAAAAAACCGACATCCATCCATGTGATTTTGTGGTGTCGGTTGAATATATATATATATATATATATATATATATATATATATATATATATATATATAACGATGTCTCTACGTGAAGGATGTCATCAAGGAAACTTGGAATTCGACAGCAGATCACCGACGTCTGGAAATTCTCACGAATCACACACCGAGACGGCGGCTGGCCAAACAGTCATAGTGTATTTCCTTAACTGGTGCTCAACCTCACCCTAATCCAATGGGCTCCGTTAATTATCTCCAGATATACTTCTGTCCATAGTATTGCCACATCTTTTTTTCGAGGACCACGTGTTTTTGTTAAGTAGCCACGTCCCTCAATTTTCCTTTTCTCCATAATAATTTATGTTAAAATTAAAAAACAGCCCGGTAAAATGAATTGCGGTATTTTTCGTACGGATGCAGCGCGTCCCCGACTTTGATTATGATTGGTCAGTTAATAATTTGATAGATGTGAAATTATTAAAACTGGAAAGACTATGGTTTAAATTTCCCTAGTGTGATTTTTGATTTGTTTCCCTATTGTGATTTGTGATTTGGGGGCCAAAGGAAGGACATATTGTAGCCTTTTAAAAATTTATTAGTCATTACGTGTCAAGTATATTATTATTGAGTTTTCTCAATCTATATATATAATTTTGAAATTTAATTACATAATTATGTGAATATACATATTTATTTTTAGGATTTACAAAATTGTAATTTAATTATCAATAATTATTAGGTGGATAGTAAGGATTTAATCTCTCTAAAATATTCTAGAAAATTTTTAGTAAATCATATTGTCTTTAAAATTAAATATACGTTTCCAACCAACCAATGTGGTTTATCCTCATGACAAACTTGAAAAAATCAATGGATCCTAAAGATTAAATAGCAAGGATGCATCACGGTCTGGAGCTAGCTGTTAGGAATTAGCTGTTAGTAAATTAGTTGTTTAATTAATAAAATAATATTTAGTTATAAACTAGTTGTTAAGAATTGGTTGGTTATAAACTAGCCATTGGGAATTAGTCTCTATTTATTTAAATTATATAAATTAAAAAATAATTAAATTATGAAGATTAATTTTTTATTTTTTTTATTTTTTATTTATTCATTAGGGATAAGTCTAGATAAATGTCTTTCTAATGTGATTAATCTAAAATACATTTATCTAAATTATGGATCACAAAAGTCTTAGATCTAACATTATTACCATACAAGATAAGGATAAGTCATTAATTAGTTAATTAATTAAAGTGAAATTTAGTTGTGAATAAAAAATTTCGGTAATAATCGGAACACAAATCAAGGCCTTCACTTTAAATAGATGCAGAGAGGATCATACTAGCCGTTATAATATAACGACCGACTAGTTTGACAAAATTAGGAAGAATAGGTAAGTAAATAATTAATATTCCTCCTAATTTAGTCAAACTAGCGGTTATACTGTAAGGGCCAGTATGATCCTCTCTGGATCTATTTAAACCTAAGGCCTTGATTAGTGCTCTCATCTTGTCTTGAAGAAGAACCCTAATAGTTGGTTCGAAACGGGTTGACGAAATTGTTTTCTATACATAATTATTACGGAAAGATATTTATTCACAATTTATGGATCACAAAAGCCATCTCTCAAACATTGAGATTTAGTTATAAACTATCTATTAGGAATTAGTCTTTATTTTATTTTAATTAAATTAAATTATAAGAGCTAAATAAGATTAATAGTATTAGAAATTTTATTTATATAAATTACAAATTTTAATTTCTAAAGGGAATTTAAATATGAAAATAACCATTATTTTTATTAAAATTGAAAATAATAAAATGAGAAGAAAATTATGTAATAAAATAAAAACAAAAAAGACAGAAAGAGGAAACATGGGGTGGAATTAAGAAGAGAGGGCTGAATTCCAGTTCTTACTCAATTTCCAACCATCATTCCTGTTGAGATTGATTGCATGTTTCTCAATCTCGATAGCTTCTCTAAGCTTCCAATAGTGGAAATGATCCACCCTCGTAATGACTCTAGAATCCTCAATGCATACATGGTGCTTGTTCTCCGCATGCTCAGCTAGAGATGATGAGCGAGAATGATTGTGCCTAATGTCTCTTGCATGCTCTTGGATTCTCAGTTTAATAGAGCAACCTGTTTCTCCAATGTAGGGAATCCCACATGAACAAGGGATAGAGTAGACCCCTTTCGTGTCTTTAGGGTCTATAGAGTCCTTAACAGATCTAAGAGAATTCTTAATGGTATTAAGAGGTTTGAACAAAGGAGAAACTCTATTCATTTTAAGGATATGGGAAATCATGTATGTGGTCCCTTGGATAGTCGGAAGTTGAACCTTAGAGATAGGATCAACACGAGCAGTCTTGACCCTAGATTCCTTACAAGCTCTTTGAAAGGCATTGATGCCTTGAGTTCTGCTATACCCATTATTTTCAAAAACTTTAAGAAGATGGGATACCTCAAGGTGTGATTTTGATTATGTCATCTATTTGGTGATTGAGTGTTTGATTATGTCATGTATTTGATTCCTCCTGCTCCAGGTGGTTCGCATAAGAAATTCTCAAAGCACGGGTAGCAAGAATGCTAAGAATCCCAAATTTTTGCACTAGAAAATGATTAGAATTGGCATGAAGATATTGTTCCGTATGATTTTTTTTGCGAAAAAATTGGTGGGAAACATAACCATCATTCATTCTCGAGAGGAGGATTTCAAGGAAGTGAAGACACCTATTTACCTCAACCTCCACTACGAATTTGGCAGAGTCTAATTGGGAATTAAGATGCTTAAGAACAAATCTAATTTCTCGCGTCCATGGGGCCAGATGACGCAAGTATCGTCAACAAACCACTTCCATATTTTAGGGCGAAATTGAGATGAGGCTAAAGCCTTGGTCTCAAAATTCTCCGTGAATAAGTTAGCAACTACAAGGGAAAGAGGGGAACCCATCGCAACCCCACAAGTGTGTTCATAGAACTTGCCTCGGAAACTGAAGAAAGTCGAGGTGAGGTAGAGGCCAACTAATTTGGCAGCGTCATTATCGGTTTTATAATTTATGACATTAATGGCCTCTTGAATAGAGATTTTGGTACAAATGGAAACAACTTTAAAACTTACTAACAAATCCCCAAGGTCCAGCTTGATATCTTTCCCTTATTTAACAAAGAAAGCAGTGCGACCAACAAGAGGTTTAAGCCTTTGAGCCAAGAATTTCACAAGAATATAAGTAGGCCCACAACATAGTTATTGATCAAATGGGAACTATTACCTCAAAACGAGAACTCTAGCCCAAAAAAACTCAAAAAACATGAAAAATCCAACTTAGTTTAAAATTCGAACCCTAAGAAGGAGTGGTCCATTCCTGTTTTTAAAATTGAACAGGTCCTTTACTGTTAAGTTTTAACGAGTCCAGTATAGGAGAAACTCGGTGTTTTTCAATTTTAGGGAGTCAGAAGAAAAAACTTAAGAAAACTCCATGGGTGTACTTTTTCGTAAATTTAGTCTCTCGAGCCCGAAAAAAGATAAAATAATGCGAGAGAGAACTCTATTGACCGTATTTAGTCAATGTATACATTTTTCGTAAATAGTCCATTTCAGTCCGTAAAAGGGGTAAACTTATACTGAAGGGACGATCATTCATTTACTTTAACGAGTTCGAATAATCAAGTACTCGGCAATATTTTCATGTTTAGAGAGTATGAAAATGGCTTAAAAGAGGACTCTAAGGTTTTTCTTTTTCAGTAAGTTTTAACGAGTTCGAAAAAGGGATAAAAATGTACTCATGGTTTTCACTTTTTCGTAAGTTTTAACGAGTTCGAAAAAGGGATAAAAATGTACTCATATGGCCGACTTTCAATTTAATTTACGAGCAGGAAAAGAAGGAAAGAACTCGGCATTTTCATGTGTTTTACAAGAATGAAAGATAGCAAAATAATCTCGGGATTTTCATGAGTTTAACGAGTCTCGAAAATAACCGAAATTGACTCAAGATAGGTTTCATTTTTACAAAAGCTTGAAACAGAGAAAAACTATGCTTCAGAGTGGTTTCATTTTTGCACAAGCTTGAAACAGAGAGAAAACTATGCTTGATGCCCTCTAAGCGTAACTGCTAGAGCGTAATTCTAGAGCCTTCTAGAATTGACCAAAATTCAACTTTTTCAGTTTAATTTCACGCTTTTTATCTTACAGGGGTTCCGCAGGCATAACACTAGAAAAATGTGTTCTAGAACGCAGTTCCTCTTCACATTACCTGCGTACCCTAGCCAGGAACGCAGGTAGGCTTAATATTACCTGCGTACCCAAATTTTTTGAGCTTTCAGGGTTTTTTCTCCATATTTCAGGGCTTGGAATGAGGAACCAAGGTTGTAAGACTTGCGGAGGAGGTAAGTATGAGTGTCAATGAGCTCATACAGTCAGTAGAATTTCAGGGTGAAATTTTTTCGTGTAACAGATTGCCCCCTAAAGTGCGAAGTCTGAAATAGATGAAGATGAAGTCTGTCATATATGAAGAGTGAAGTACTTTATCATTTCAAGGATCATCCTGTGGACACCCCGGTCGGAACCTGTAAAAACATTCAATGCAATATATATATATGTATACATATCATCGCTGAGGTAGACATTCCCATACTCAGATCAAAACTAACTAGAACTAACTTAAATTGTTCTGATACAGGAATGATTTTGAATACATCACAGTATAGACATGTGTAGACACAGTATGTACATAGCCATATGTTTATAAATAGTCTAATGTATAAATGAATAACAAAAATTCCTCGCAGCCTGGATGGTGGAAACTAGATCCAGGGTCTTGATTTCCGCTTCTCGAACTAGTACGATTCTATCCATGTGAATAAATGTGTCGAAGTCGAACATGGTAGAAACCACTTGATTACCAGTCAATGATGTAAACTATTAAAAAGTGTGAGAGTAACCACCAGTAATGTCAATGGCTCTCAAAGTACTCAGTACAATCCATGAAATGTGAATGAATGAGCTGAAGTCGAACATATCACGGAATCATTCGATCGAAGGTCAATGATGCAACCTGTCGTCGTAGGCGAGAAAACTGCCATTGAGGCATGCAGATTTCAAGGTACTGATGATTTCTGGATCAACTTTTTAGATAATGAGTTGTCGTCGATAGAAAGTGATCCGTCATAGGAAAGCCCACAACACGAAATCATAGATCAAGTTTTGAAAATATATTGGCAAGGACTGACTCAGGGATAGTCAAAATGGATGACAGATATTTTGCAGATGAATGGTTTATTTGAACTGTCCTCTTGAACACATAACGACACTGCAGATGGCTTGGTAACAATTGACTTAAAGCTAATACCCAGAAACCGAATGAAAATTTTCAATGAGGTTTGATTAACTGTTTAGGCAAAGGATTTCCCAACCCAGATGAATGAAAGTGTCGTGTTCAAGAGTGGTTGACTGGATTTTCGAAAAATCAAAATACAACAAACACG